>CM052440.1:63779218-63813262 GCA_028533085.1 Varecia variegata
AAAAAAAAAAAAAAAAAAAAAATAAGCAGATTTTAGCTACTCTTGTCACAAAAAAAGTAACTATGTGTTACTTACCAGCCTAAGAGCCTCTGAAAAATATTGTGTCTCTCACATCTAGAATATTTGTTAATTTCTCATACAGAAATAAGGAAGGAAAGTTGGGGAAAGGGATTTAGAGTGATATTTTTGTGCAGCTTACTTAAAGTTAATCAGCCCACTGTCAAGAAAGATAAATCACATCATGAAAAGAGAACTGGATTGGGAATTCTCCCTTTATGAGCTTGGCTAAATAATTTCATCATTTGGGAAATGTTTTGTTATCTGTAAAATGGTGTGTTTTGGATGGGGGGCAAGGTGGGAGTAGCTTTTCTGATGGACACATATCTGCTTAGCCTACAATGACCCCTTTAACTATTTCCCCCTCCAACCGCAGAGACACATGCCTAGAAGCTATGCTTAGACAATGGGATTCCTATTTCTGGACCACAGCCTATTGGACTACGTGACAGCGCATCCAGTCCAAACTGAACCAGTCACTGTCTTTCCCCCAGGGGCTTGGACCTGTGGTTGGAGAGAGATTCAGTATATTTAATGTTATTGGGCATATTTAATGTTTAGCATATAAACTTGGGCCATATTCTGCCTTTCTGCACAGGATACAGAGGAAGCAGGATTAGAGAAAAACAGAAAAATGAAATAGAAACAAGAGATAAGAAAGAGAATCTGCTTGGTTTCAAGACAGTCTTCCTGTTACCAGTTCCAGTCATTCTGCCTTTAGTTATTAGCAATGAGCAGTCTTAGTCTTCAAGATTCCTCTGTGCCCTAAAATTCTGTGAAGCTATGCATTCAATTTTTCTCATCTATAAAACAGAGGCTGTAAGTGGAAAAGCAGTTAACAGAGTAGTTCACTTTAGTGGGACTCTAAAAACCTTGTAGTCAGCCAAAACTGTTTGCAAAACCTGTATTTCCTGGGTTGGATGGCAGAATTTGTCATAATGACACATATCTTACTTTCCACCTAAGGTGATGATATAAAGTTCAGAAAAAAAAATGTAAAAAGCTGTGAGAATTGCTAAGGTTATATCTGAAAGAAGTTTTAAATTTCCCAAATGTAAGAACCATATGGATTCAAAGCACTTTATGCATTGCTTTTTTTAAAAATACATATATAAGGAAAAGGAGGAGAGAAACTCAAGGATGTTAGTACATAATTAGAGGTCATCAAATTACCTCTAACACTTTCAACTTTGTATAAAATAAAAGCTTATTGAGTAGTTTTAAAAATTGATCTATCAAATGAACTTAGTGAAGAAAAAATAATAAAGAATACTATATGGATTAAACTCTTACATATTGAACTGAGAGGATTTACATTTACTGAGGGATTTTCAATTTCAGTATTCTTGGAATTTCTAATTGGTGGCTTCGCTCCACATACTCTTCTGTGTAAGTGGAGTAGAATTTTGTTGTAGGACAAAAGACTATTAACAGAGAGGTCAGTCTACTACAGACCAGATTGTACTCCTGGAAACATAACTATAGGTGAGAAAAACCCAAGGTTTAAGAATTATTCTCAAAAGCAGATATTTATAGCAGCTTCCCAAATCAGAGCACCTCTCTGGAATAGAGCCTCTCTCCTTTATTTTAGCCAAAAAATGTTTCCTTTCTTAAAAAGAGAGAGAGAGAGAGAATAGAAGAAGAAGAGGAAAAGGAGGAAGAGGAGGAGGAGGAGGAAGGTGAGCTCTTTCTTCTACTTCTATTCATACTCAAAATTCTTGAAAAAGTAATCCACCTTGATGTCACTTTCTTCCCTCCTTTTGGCTCTTGAATCCATTACAATCTGGCTTCTCCCTCCTTTGCTTCCAAAACATTGTTCTTGTGATGACCTCCAAAGACCTTCTAGCTACAAAATCGGATGAGCACTTTTCGATTATTGTCTCCACCTATTTTCAATAGAATCGAAAATATTTATCGAACACCATTTGGAAGGTTTACGTTTCTTTATGTGGCAATTACTTCATCTTCTTGTACCTCTATTTGCTCTATATTTTTCCCCTTCTTTAGCTTCTTTTTCTACGTTTGGTTCTTTTACACTCTGATTTTCCTCCAAGATTCTGTCCTTGTACCTGGCCTGTATGTTCTCCTCTTGACACTCTCTCAGGGCAATCTCATCCACTCCGATAATATCAAGTACCACATATTTATGACTCTTGATTTTTTATCTTTAGCACAGATCCCTCTCTTGAACTTCAGACTTGTGCTTCTGGGCTGTTAAGAGATATCCTGCTAGGTAAATCACAAACACCCTAAACTTACCATATCCAAAATTAATTCTCTTTTTTCCTCTTTCCAATGCTGCTTCTCTTCATTTAATTATGTCTTAGTGTCCAAGTCAGAAAATTCGAATTACTTCCTCTTCCTTACTCACGTATCCGGTCAATCATTAAGTCTGGGTGAGTCTATGGATATGTGTGGAATCCACTCCGTGACCACTGCTCTGTCTTACTTACTGCTCACCCTAATCATTTCTTGCCTGTTCTGTTGCAGTAGCCTCCCACCAAGTCTCCCTGTCTGCAGGCTTCCCCATTCTTCTTTCCTCTTGAATTTGGAGTCTATATTTTTGCCTCTAGTATTTAAAGCACAAAACTACTTGCAGTACCTCTCTGCTTAACACCTTTCAATGGCTTTTATCACCCATAAGAAAAAACTGTCAGCTCCTTCCCTTGAACATAAATGCCCTTCATGATCTGGCTCCTTCCTCCCTGTTAATTGTATCTCTATGCTTTCTCTTACTCACTCCCTATGGTTCAGCCTTAACTGTCTCCTTGCAATTTCCCAAACATGCCATGCTGATTCATATTTCCAAGTTTTTGGACAGGCTGGTACATTTGCCTGGAATGCTTTTCCAAACTCTTGTGTACCTGGCAAATTCCTGTTCAGTCTTTGAAGATTCCATAAACATCACCCCCCATGCATCTTCCTATGACCATTCTCACCCATAAGCATGGAGGTACAAGTCTCCATTAGCATTTGTCCCATTGTGTGGTAGTTTATAACATGATAACAGGAGTGGGCCTCAATCAAGAGGTGATCTAGCACCTCTTATATTTTCCTGGATAGAACTTGAACCCATCCTCCTAAACGAGGTATCACAAGAATGGAATAATAAGCACCACATGTACTTGCCATCAAATTGGCACTAACTGATCAACACTAAGGTGCTCACATGGTAGTAATACTCACTAGGGGGTGGGGAGGTAGGGGTGGGTAAACTCACAACTAATGGATGCAGTGAGCATTTTATGGGGGAAGGGCACACCTCTAATCCTGGCTTGGATGAGGCAAAGTCTTAACATGTAACCAATGTTTGTACCCCCATAATATCCTGAAATTTAAAAAAAAAAAAAAAAGATCTTCTATGGATGAGTAAAAAAAAAACAAAAAACAAAACCTTGAGGCTCTTGAAAGTAGGGAGCAGGTCAAACTCATCTTTATTTCAGTGATTTAATTATGCTTAGAGCATAAGACATGCTCAACACATGTCGGTTGAATTAATAACAAATGGAGAAAGAAAATGACTAGAGAAAGAGAGTAGCTAGTTGAGGTGTTTGGTGCTACTTTCCTGTGCCATTTGGACTACATGTAATAATCTGCAACCATTTTCTTAAATCTCTTAAAAGGTGAAGTTTCAGAGAAGCAGAGAACTTCATAATAAAGCAACAGTTTGAAAACCAAACACCTTCACAACAAAAGAAACGGTTACTTAACACAAGACAAGTATCTGAACTAATGTAAAGGAAAAAATTTTGCCTGTTGTTACTAACTGATGAAATAAGAGCAATTAGGTCTGGCTTTCTCATTGTTAATTCTTCCACTAGAAATATTTGGAAAATAGTAACTGATCTTACAGCCTGTGGGGTCAATTCTGCCCAGTGAACAAAACATGGACATGTGCGTCACCATGATACTTGCAAAATCCTCTAGCAGGCCTGCATCTACATGCACGTCGCTGGTTTTATAAGATCCTGTACGTGACAATAAACACATCAACAGTAAGTCTAGACTAAGAGGTCATATTCAGAAACTTATGACTTCAACAGGGGTGGAGATTGTGGGGGAATAGAACCTAGATCGGGTGAACTTCTAAACAGAAAAGGCATTTGTATGCTTGTGCAAAAAAGGAACAAGGAAAAAAGCATATTAACAAAAGAATGACTTGTCATAATTCTGGGAACTATTGGAGCAAAGAATTAAGAACTTAAACAATCCAGTACCTGGATAATTGTAATGACAGATATAGCTTTTCAGGAAGAAGATTTCTACTAATTCTTGGACAAGAATGGAGTGAAGAATAACAATCAGAAGTACAGATTAAGATCAATTTGCAAAAGAAATTTCCATCTAAATTAAAAAAATTCTTTCTTTGGACAATATGCGATCTCAGATTGAAAAAGCAGTGACAAGCTGGAAGAATATTTCTTCGAATAGGAAGCAGAAAGAAAGGAACATCCACGAGCCACAGGCCGGGCCAGAATCTTTCTCTCTTAAATATACTCATATTTTAAACTGTTCCTTCATTCCTCACTTGCCATACTCCACTTTTAACCCCATGCCTTTGCCCCCTTTTATCTGTCTGTAGCAATTGCTTAAATCTTCCCTAATAATTTTTCTCTTTTTATTTGGGGAGAGGGGTGACTTTACTGATTCCAGAAGCACCAGGCACAAGCACGGCCAAATTCTGTTAAACCACAAGTCTAACTTGAACAGCAAATGCATAGAAAACAAAAAATAGAGTAGCATTACCTTATGTGTTATTTTTGAATCTTCTTAGCAAAGCTATAAAAAATTATTCCACTAATATTTCCACTTAAATCCTTAAATTACGAATTTTGAGCACAAATAATAAATGGTAAGCTATCATTACTTTGTGTTCCATCAATTTGGAATTTATAATGGAAAAAAAAAGAAAGCCTTGCCATTTTGGTCAGACCCAGATTCATTCAACTCAGGTCTCTTGTCTCTGGCAGGAATAATAAAAGATGTTTTACAGGGAAATGTGTGGTTGACTTTCCTAATGTCAAACTAAAATGTTTAGAATTATACTCTCAGATTCTTCATTTTCTCTTCATAAAATAGTATTAATTTTATTATGCAAAAATCTATGCTATCTCCATCCTCTTCTGGGGGGAGTGAGTTTCAAATTTTCTGTCCATCATATAAAGATACACATTTTTTTTCTAAATTTCTGTTTGACAAATTTTATTTGTATGTTTCCATTTTTAATAGGAAATTGTCAGTACACTTCACAATTTTTAGAAACTTAGATTTTTTTTGACACTTAGCCATTATTTTCCAGCTGTTGATTCTTAACTTTTTCTTCTCCTCTAGATTATTTATGCCGTGCACTTGATTATCTAGCTTCTTGGCTTAAAGCACATAATTATGGTTTAGTACAAAAGCTATTCATTGTTAGGAACTTTTTAAGCTTGTTTTGGTTGTGGTTGCCTATTGGGCTGCTGTCACCTGATTTATCCAACAGCAGTTTTCAAGGACTTCAAATATCTTGTTTATTTGATTTCTTAAAATAAAATTATGGTTTTTATTAATTAAAAAATCCAACAAATAAAAATTTCAAAAAATATAAAAATTAAAATGAAAATCCAGAATATCTTCCCTGCAAAGATAATTACAGTTGACATTCTTCTGGATATTTTTTCTGTGCTTGTATTTGTGTATATTATTTCCCTAAAAGGAAAAAAACAAAACAAAAACAAAGCAGCCGTGATTCTCAACCTGAAAAGAGTCTGGGAGAAAAAAAGGGTAGGGACAGGGGCGGAGGATGGTGATTCAGAACCATCTATGGATCTTTCTCAAAGAATACATGGTTCCCTATATTACTCTAATATGACTTCTGCAAAGGCAAATCAAATTTTTTAGGAATGGGAGTAAAGAAGAGTTAAAGATATGTCCCCTTTTCCCACTCTTCCCATCTCTCCATTCAAGAATCACTGCTATGGGCTGGGTGTGGTAGCTCACACATGTAATCCTAGCACTTTGGGAGGCTAAGGTGGGAGGATAGCTTGAGGCCAGGAGTTTGAGACCAGCCTGGGCAACATAGCAAGACCCCATCTCTACAAAAATTTAAAAATTAGCCAGGTGTGGTGGAGCATGTCTGTAGTCCTAGCTACGAGGGAGGCTGAGGCAGAAAGATCACTTGAGCTCAGGAGTTCAAGGCTGCAGTGAGCTATGATGATGGCACTGCACTCCAGCCTGGGCAACAGAGGGAGACCCTATCTCAAAAAGAGAAAAAAAGAATCACGGCTGTGATGATATTTTATAACCTGCTTTTTTGGGGGGGATGGAGTCTCATTATATGTTATAAACATTTTTCTGTAACAATGAAATAGTGTATTAAGTCTCCAAAGAAAAAGTCCACAATATATTTTAAGTAAAAAAAAAAATAACAGAACAGAATATTCAATATATTCTCAATTATCATAACGATACATTTCTAGGTATATTTACACACATGCAAAATCTTTTGAAAAAGACATATGTCTATCTCAACAGAAGTTATCTCTGGAATTTTGAGATTTGAGGATGTTGGGTTCATTTTCACTTTTGTACTGTTCAAGAATACAGAGAATTTTGTGCAACAACAATACTGCATTTTAGAAAAGATGAATATGGGTGTAGAAAATCATATTAATGAATGCATAATACTGTGACAATCAATTACAATTTTTTAAAGGAGTTCTCTCTGCTTGACTTTTTCCTTTTAAAAATCTTATAAGTAATGCTACTTTGAATATTAATGTATCTATCTCTTAGTGCACTTGTTTGTTCTTAAACAGAATTCCTACTAATGGCATTGTCAAATAGAATATATCTAAAAATATTTGGAATCTGTTGTCAGAGTATTGTCTGAAAAAAAAACTATCAATTTATCTCTACCAATTAGAATGTTCATTTTCTCACAACTTCATAAACACTGAGTATTTTCAATCCTTTTAACCTTTGCAAATCTAATATGTGAAAATTATATCCTTTAAGTTTGCATTTCTTTGATTACTAATGGGGGAAGTATAGCTATTTATACATTTAAAAATTGGTCATATATATTTCTTTTTTGGTGAATTGCTTGTTTAGGGTCTTTGCTCACCTTTCTATTAGGGTATCTTACTTTTATTATTAGTTTGTAAATGCTTTTCATTCCTTAGGTATATTAATGATTACCATATATTACATAAATATGAAACTTACGTGCAGTTTGCCATTAGGTTTTCTTTTGATTATAGAAATGTATAATGCTTATCCATTTATCTATTTATCCTTCCCTTTATAATTACTGGTTTCTCTGACTCAAAATTATTGAACAATTTATCTCTATCAATATTATTGTTTCTCATGCATTAAAATTTTTAATCCATCTGGAATTTATTTAAATATTCTTGCTTCCTTTATAAGCAAGCATTATTCTGCAATATTTTGACTCAAATTTCTGAATATTTCACACAGTCTAAATAGGCATTACATTAATACTGAAATAAGCCATTTTGCATTTACTTTTCTTAATTTTTTAATGCTATTAAAACATAGTATTTTACTTCATTCTCTCTCACATTTTTTCCTTGTTCTTTTCATTGTCCATTGTAAGCAAGGTCTGTTAAACCTATAAACAATATATATCTTTTTAAAACTATGGAAATATTTATTTTCTTTTCCTATACTCTACATAAATGTAGGCTTATCTGTATATTTCAAAGGAGATTTAAAACACAACACACTGCAGGCCCTTGATAAGAATTTCTGGAATGGATAGACAGAAAAACCAAACTAAATATTTATATTATAGCAAATAGCACTACAATATCATAAATAATGTGATGTTTTTACTCATGTTCAGCACGGGTTTGTTAATCATTCGTTTATTCACTTTTTCACGACACAGGGTAAGCAAGTTATTTACGATCCTGGGCTTTCCTATCTTCATTTGCCATAGGGGTCTAGCCACTTCTACTAACCAGTTCACAAGAAGATTGGATCACTAAGATACAGATTCTAAAACTCCTTTGAAAGAAAAAAAACTTTTTACATGAAAAAGACTGTCATGTAAACAAAGAGCAGTGGCTGCGGATGGTCTATGGCTGTTCTGAAAACAAATAACAGCAAGATAGACCTTCGACATGTTTCCAACTGGTCAATAAAGGTTTGTGTTTTTGATTTTAAAATAAAAATGAATTTCCCACACAAAAAATCATGAAGACAGGTATCACCTGTCCTGCCAGACCACAGCGAGGAGGAGACTGATTGCAGGTTAGGTGTTTCCTGTGGGCTCAGCTGTATCTACGATTACAAGCAGTGAGTATTCATTTTTCAGAACCGATGTGTGTTGATGACACTCTGCAGCTTGCCTCCGAGGCCTACCCCAGCACAGCCAAGCCATGATAGGCAGAACTGCATTATGTAATAACGACCTACCTCACCTCCTTCTTACCTAATATTTCACCCTCTCATGGTGCTTTGTAGTCATATTGCAATTATTCCTCACAGACTTTCGAAGAAGTAAGTTTCATGACTATGTATGAGTAACAGTCCTAAGTACCATGTGAAGTTTTCATTTAAAAAGTTAGTTTACAGAAGTCTGACTTGCCAGAGTTAATGCTCCACAATTATTGCCCCAATGGCAAAATCAGCGTCAGAACTCGGATTTCTCCACCAGTATTTATTTAGAAGTTGCTATGTATCCATAACTAGGATGAATGCCAGAACCACTTCTTTTTCCGTAAGAAGTTCTTAGTCTGACTTAGAGGATAAAGGCCTGAAACTTAAAAATACATGTAATTTTACAATCCATTATACCTCAAGGATTGTAGTTACCTGCTTGCATTTATCTATAGGCTGAATGTTTGTGCTTTATCTAAACGCTTGCATTTATCTATAGGCTGAATGTGCATTTATCTAAATGCTTGCATTTATCTATAGGCTGAATGTTTGTGTCCCCCGCCACGATCAAGTTCATATGTTGAAAACCTAATCACCAATGTGATGGTAGTAGGAGGTGGAGCCTTTGGGAGCTGATCAGATCATGAAGTCAGCACCCCATGAATGGAATTATAAAAGAGGCCCCAGACAGCTCCCTTCCTCCTTCCATTATGTGAGGACACAGTGAGAAGGCGCCATCTGTGAATGAAGAAAGGGACCCTCAACAGACACCTAATCTGCTGGCACCTTGATCTTGGACTTTCCAGCCTCCAGTGTGAAAAATAAATTTCTGTTGTTTAGAAGCTACTCAGTCTATCATATTTTGTTATAGTAGCCTGAATAGACTAAAACACTACCTCCATGTGTAAATCAATGCATCTAAGGAACTGAATGCTTAGCGCCCAACTCAAGCCCCCAGACTCACTCACATCCCCAAATGGTGGAGAATCTTAGGATTCCTGGATTCCCTCTCAGGGGAAGCTTTGAAGCTGTTTCCCAATTGTCACGCTATTGGATTTTTGGGTGGTCTAATTTTTTGTGGCACAATAGTGGCAGAGGGAAGCGTATTCAATCAGAATGAAAACTATAGAGTCCCTGTACCTCTCCAAATGCTCCCTCGGAGGACCATCCCAGCCCACGTGAGAACCACTGGACTGTGGGATATCCCGAGAATAATACTTTGTCTCTTTAGTGCATTTTAGCTGTGAAGATCCACAGGGAGCCACAGAAAGGAAAATTCCATTTGATTTAGAATGGTTGCGGTTATCCATAATTCTGGCTTTTATCGTAGGCCATTCTGCTCCTTTCATTTTTAAGCCCACTCCAAATGTTAGAAAGATTATTAAGGTAAGCAGGCTAGGATTTCTGATCAGACAGAGTGGATTGAACGCTTGCCTTTATCTACACACCAAACGTTATAAAAATTACAATAGAACGATAAAAGCTTACCAGAATAGCAGGAAAAGAGATAACATTGGATACTCAAAACCTATCCTTGCTCAGGCCTGTAAGACTTTGCACAAACTGTCATCACTGCTGTTCTCTGACTTCACCTCTTCCTTCCCAGCCTTGCTGGCTGCCTTGCTATTCCTTACACGGACCAAGTGTCCCTTCTTCAGGCTCTTTGCATTTGAATGTCCCTCTGCGTATAATGCACTTCACTCAGATATCTGCATCTCTCCTTCCCCAGCTGTCTTCAGGTTTCTGTTCAAAGGCTGCCTCTGGGAGAGGTCTTCCCTATATATCTCATGTCAAATAGCACTTCCATCACTCCCTAGTTCTCTCACCCTAATTTATTTTTCTTCATAGCATTTGTTGCCATTAGAAATAGTTTATGTTTTTGTTTATTATCTGTCTCATCTCCCAGAACATATGCTCTAAGAGGACAGGGACAAGATGATGTCAATTACTTGTCAATAAGTCAGCCAAGAAATGTCAATAACTTTTTTTTTCCAGAAATGGAAACCAGATATATGAAAAGTAACCGACTTAATGGAGAAGAGAAAGCTGAAACCTAAGTGTCTGAAGGTGGAACGCCAGCACCAGCCAACTGAGTCATACCACAGAATCTCAAAAAGTCTCAGAAGTTGGAGGCACCAGGTACCTCAGAAGAAGGGGGTGGTAGATTTGAAAAATAAGATAGTGCAGATCAGTTGAAATTCCTATGACAGAAATTAGATCTCTGGTCCCCTCTCCAATTTCAGAATGCCTGAAGAAATCAAGAGTTAAAGGATTGCCTAGGGAGCAGAATTTGGGTGGAGAGGGGACAGTGTAGGTCATTGCTGTTTTCTAACATCATTCCTATAGGACTATTTGACTTTTTAGATTATGTTCTTACAGTACTTTGATTGAAAAGGAATAGAAAGGGCAGAAAGGGAAGTAGAAATCCAAATTTTTTTTATTAAATGTACTTTGCAGATATTTTTTCACTATTCCTGCCTGAAATAGAAGTAGAGGAAGTTTCCAGGAGTTAATTCCTTTGTCTCAAAATTATTAATAATAATTCATTGGTAGAATTATTGTTATAATTATTAGGCAACTAATATTATTTGAGCACTTACTATGTGCCAGAATTATTTAATGCTCAGAACAATCCAATAAATTAAGCAGTATTAATTCCCTACTGTACATATGAGGAAACCAAAGCTTGGAGCAGCTTATACAACTTGCTCAAGGTAGCATGGCAAGTTAAAAAAAAATTCAGTAAAGGAGCATAGTTCAAAAGAACAACTCATTTATTGACTTACATCACAGAGGTCCCTGACTTTGTCCTGTGAATATGATTCATCCTTTAAAAATTTCAGTAAACTTAGGACAAATGCAATTTAGAAATTTGTAGCACCTTTAATCTAAGCCTGATCAGACACCCAAGAAGTTTCTCACTAACGGCCCTGCCAATGTACTTCAGTCTTGACCTGCAGCACCCTTGGTTTTGGTCTCTTCTGAATTGAGTATGCCAAGAACACTAAGTTATATAAAATGATGTCAGTGCTTTCATAATAGAAATATTGCACTGACGCTTTGGGGCTACATCAATAAAACTCAGTTTTATAAGAGGTTTAATGAAAAGTCAAATTATGCAATTACTACTTCTCTGTCATGTCTAATGAAGATACAGATCTAAAAGGTCAAAGAAGTAGTGGAGATAGGCAAATGAAAGAAGAAAGTGTACTATCCAATTTGCTTTTTCAGTCTTCACTTTTTTCTAGCCAGTGGTTCAAAAGTTCTAAGCCCATTTCTTTAAGACCAACTTCTCCAAACAGAATAACAAATAGGAAAAGTGTGTGTGTGTGTGTGCTTTTCCATCCCTCTTTCTGGAAGGGTTTTAACGTCCCCAATTTTTTCTGACCCTCTTTGCAAGTGTATTTCTTTCTAGATTGCTCTAAGGTAATGGGAGGCCAACCCTGACAAACCGTGATCAAATGCTTCCCAGGGCTTTTTGGGGACTTCTATGTGCCAACAGGGTCTTTTTTCTCCCATAATGGTAATCATATATCTTCATTCGAAGAATTGACTCATTTGACAATTTAAATAGGGAAAGGAAAGAGTGGTACAGAAACAGAAACAGAAAGCTTGAGGGAAGCATTTTATGATTAAAAAATAAAGGCTAGTTTCTAATTTAGGTGCCTGGATGGATTTAGTACTGTTAGATGGATGGTGAATACTGAGAAAGGAGTAGGCTCCTTAAAGGAAGATGATGAGTCCAATTGTGATGAAGCAGAGTTTGAGGTACCTTCAGGACATCAAGATGTCTACTAGGCCTTCGTCCTGTTCAGGGTTATTTGGTATCGGAATCCAGGGGATGCCATGGAATCCAAACCAGGGGGACAGTGCTGAGAACAGTTTCAGTCTTACTCAGGGTGTGGTACCATAGTCTGGACCAAAAAGATTGTTTTTCCAGACATCAAGGGATTGACAGAAATAACTCAATTCTCTGTTTTAGTTTCACTGCCTCCTTCTACCCTTCAGAGCTGTCCCTTCTAATTATCCTCATCTGTTTCTGCTTTAATTGCTTTTCTGGCTCACTGTTTACACTAGGCTGGGGCTTGCAGATACCACGCTGCCACTTCCTCTCCTGTGCCCATGGAAGACATTACTGATAGGACAAGACCCTCTTCCCACTGAGTCTAGGTGACCAACGAAGCTTCTCTACCTAGTGTTCCCAGAAGCAGCCCCCAAACAGAGCTGCTCAAGAGAAGAAACCCACCCCTCCCCATTGTCCTTGCCTAGGACCAGGCTCTCCAATCTGGATCCAAGTATTTGAGTTTTCTTCGAAATCTTTTTCCTCTTATTTTCTAAACATCCCTATGCAATTTTTCACACATCTGCCCCTGCTTGGCTAACAGTCATTATCTGGGGCCTCCAACTTCCAAACCAAGACCACAAACTTAACAAATTGGAATTATAGAAGAGTAGCAGAAAAAGCATGGGCCATGAACTCAGGCAGATGCAAGTTCAAATCCCTGCCCCATTATCTGCAATCCATGTGACTCGGGCATGTTACCTGAGCTCCCTGAGCCTCTGTTTCCACAGCTGTCAAATGGTGAAAATAGTATCAACCCTACAAGATTGTTTAGAGTCTAGCTCATTTACATAAAACTTGGTATGTTGCATTTTGTCTAGCTAGCTCTATTATTAGAACCATTCTTAATTTCATGCATTTCTCATAGCACTATGTGATCTATATTTGTAGTTCTCACAATGCCTACCACAGTGCAGTTCCTCAATATGCCCTTAATACTAAATGGATAAATTACTTGATGACTTTGGGGGATTTGGATCCTTTATTTTTATTTTTAATAAACCAGGGTATATCACAGCAAGAACACAAGTGATTATCCTCAAAATAATCAGAGCTATCATTTATTGCATGCTCATGTATGCCAGACCCTGTTATTAGTACTTTAGTTGAATTAGCTCATTCCATCTTCATAACAGCCCTATGAAGAGAGTACTATTATTATCTTCACTTAACAGATAAAGTAACTGAGGCAGGGGAAGGATAGACTACTTGTTCAAGGTCATCCAGCTAGTAAGTGGGGAAACAGAGATTTAAGAGCAGATCATTTGGTTCAATCAACCTCCATGCTACACATATGTGAAACATGAAAAAAAATTCTGCTTCTGGCTGACCTCTTCAGATTTTGCCCCCGACCCCTGGTATTCATTCTCAGCTGTGGTTAGGACTACTTTGGTGAAAAAGATGGAGAAGCTGTGCCTAAAGAAATCTTAGCACAAACATCTAAGCTCAAGCAACTTCCTTTTAGCGGATGCCCAATTTCTAACATTCAAAATAGATTCAGAAAATTTCCTCAAAACAGAACCAAGAAACTTTCAAATAAGAAAGCCACACTAGTTTGTATAGAGAATATCATGTTCCTTGTTCCCAAGGTCTAACTGAAAAGTTGTTTACAAGTATAAATTGATGACTTGCCCATGTCATTATCCATTTGCAGATTTGATTTATCCATCTTCATATGCAAATATATCCACCTCCATGTGTGTTTCTTGCATGCTGATGAGTGCACCTGGGATTGTGAAGTAGGAGCTTGAGTAGGTAGGGGCTACAGTGGGTGGTGAAGTTGGGATGTGCAAACATAAACAGAAAATGTGGTTTAGCATATTCTCCCATACAAGCTTGTCTTTCTTTTGGCTGCAAACTTCCTGCAGGGAAGATTTCCTCAGGGAAAACTATGCAAAGGGGCCCCTTCTCCAGTTTATCTGCACCAAAAATTCTCTTAATATGTACCCACGCTTAGCAGGGTTGGGAAGCAGTTAGAGTACTCTGCTCGAGCACCTCGTGAATTCTTTGGGGGGCAAGTACGGTTTGTCTTTCTTCTTGACAATTTTTCTTTATCTTCGTCTCTTGCTTTGCTGCAGACTTTTTAGTATCTTATGATGGAGCAGGGAAAAGGCCATGGATAGTGATTGAGCACAAATTTCAAACTCCATCTAGTATAGAACTTAACTCTTTCACTGTCAAAAGTTAATTTTTCTGCAACACTAGCAGTAAAGACCAATGACTACAGCCCACATTTTCACTGGCTAGGCAATCCATGAACAAGGCAAACTCTTACCCAGAGTGGGAGAACGGAAGCATTTCTAGAGTCAAGACCAAGATGAAGGGTAAATTGGTGTTAGAGTGGAAACAGCAGTAAACTGAGAATCAGAAGCCCTAGACCCTACTCCTTACCACGAACTCCAACTTTGGGACATTCACTTCCTCCCTAAACCTTGATTTCCTCATTTGTAAAATAATAATAATAATAAATGAATAACAGCTAGCATTTAATGAGAATTTGGAGATGTTAGGCACTTTTCTACCCCTAAATGTATTAACTCATTTAATCTTTATAGTGGCACTGTGACGTTAGTACTAATAATACCACCATTTTGCCAATGAGAAAACTAAGGGAAAAAGAGTTAAGTAACTTGCTCTGGGTCTGAAAACTATTAATAGTAAGTGATAGAGTCAATGTTACAAAGTTCTTTTCAATTCTAAAATTCTATTTTACTCCAACGTGTCCTCCCCACCAACACAGCCAAAATCAATTCCAAACTCTCTTATCTATGAGTTTTGAAGGCATGCTTTATAGAGTTACAAAAGACTTTGGAATTTAAAAAACCAACAATTTACTAAGATTATTCAAATTTGCATTTAATTAAAAATTTTTAATTTTACATATATAATTTTGCATATTTCCTTTGGGTGGAGCTTATCAATTTCACATAGTTATAACAGGCCAACTTTTATTTTAGCCCAGAAATGAGAAAACTCAAAAGCAGTTTTGGCATTGACTAGAAAAATTTTTAAATATTCATATACTTTCCTCTATGAATGGAATAATAATAACAGCTAACATTTCTTAAAAGCCTTAAATTCTCCCAGACACTGTTTAAAGCACTTTACATGTATTATCTCATTTAATCCTCATTCATT
Organism: Varecia variegata; assembly: GCA_028533085.1. Classification (NCBI taxonomy): domain Eukaryota; kingdom Metazoa; phylum Chordata; class Mammalia; order Primates; family Lemuridae; genus Varecia; species Varecia variegata. The sequence goes on from CM052440.1 coordinate 63,794,643, forward strand.
CAGTCTTAAGAGATATTTTATCCCCATCTTACAGAGGGGCTAAATATTAGGTCATTAAATATGAAATGTCCGAGTTTGAATCAAAAGGTTTGTTTATTATATCTCAAACAAGAAGCAGTACAATGAATCAAAGTAGGTGCCTAAACTAGCGACATAGTTTTGCCATCTTAACAGTAGCTTGTTTATGCCAGCAGCAAAAAAGCCTGAAGAGCAAGTGGAGATGAAATCACAAAAAGCGTTTTCCACAGCTTGTTGAGAATTGAATGTTTTTCCTTGCAAGAAGTGGTCCAAAGCCTGGATGAAGTGGTAGTCAGTTGGTGCAAGGTCTGGTGAATACAGTGGATGACAGAGAGTTTCCAAGTCCAGCCTCTGTAGTTTATTATTGCTAGTGCGACATATGGTCAAGTGTTGCCTTGCAAGAGGATTGGCCCGTCTCTAGTGACCAATCTTGGCTGCTTATTCGCAAGCATCCTCATCATTTCATCCAATTGGTTGCGTAGATATCTGCTGTAATCGATTCTGACCAGGTTTCATGAAGCTGTAGTGAATAATACCAGCGCTGGACCACCAAACAGACACCATTAGCTTTTTTTGATGAATATTCGGTTTTGGACTGTGTTTCAGCACTTCATCTTTATCCAACCATTGTGCTGAATGCTTGCGATTGTCAAAAAAAATCGATTTTTCATCACATGTAACAATACAGTGTAGAAACAGTTCACCTTTTTGTCATGACAGCAAAGAAAGGCAAGCTTCGAGACGATTTCTCTTCTGACACTCATTTAATTCATGTGGTACCCATCTATACAGCTTCTTTACCTTGTCCATTTGTTTCAAATGGTTCAATATTGTTGAAATAGTAATGTCAAACCTTGCTGCTAATTCACCTGTAGGTTGAGATGGATTCACTTCCACTACAGCTTTCAGCTCCTCATTATCCACCTTGGTCTCAGGTCACCCACGTGGCTCATTTTCAAGATTAAAATCACCAGAATGGAACTTCTCAAACCACCGATGTACCATGTGATCCTTAGCCACATCCTTCCCAAACACTTCATTGATATTTCGAGCTGTCTGCACTGCATTGGTTCCACGACAGAACTCATATTCGAAAATAACACGAATTTTTGACTTATCCATGGTTTCACAAAAATTGCTCTAAAAAAATTTGATAATCACAAGCCAAAATGTGCTTTTGAAAGACTGAGGATGTGCCTTCACAATAAAAATAAAGCAAGAAGTGTCAAAGTGAAATGTCAGAGATATCAACTGTCAAAATTAGTACTTAAGGAAATCGGACACTTCATACTTAATAACCTAATAACTTATCCACAGTCACACAGCTAAGCAAAATCCTTGAGATTTGAATCCATTCACAGTCTTGATCCAAAGCACTCTTACTTAACTTCTCTGTGTAGAAAGAAAATAAAATAATGAAAAATGAGTTTTTAGAGGAAGGTAAACACTAGCGTCTGCGGAGTGCTGTATTAAGTATTTTAAAACCTGCTCAAAGATTTAGAATGGCAAAATTAAGTCATGAACAAAAACCAGTCCATAATGACTACTGATCTTTGCCAATTTAAGCATATCATTAGCATTAAAATTAATTTTCCGTTATCTATGTCATCTAGCACTTGGAAGAGCTCAAGGAATTCTAATTCTCAGAAGAAGCTCAGACCTCACTTTACTTGGTAGTTTCAGTCTTTTTCCTGACCAGACATTTTACAGAACAGCCTAGTTATTATAGTTTGTAAAATGGAATGCTATGAAATTTTATGAGTTCTTTTTTCCTTTCTGATTTATGCTGCAGTATAAGGTGAACTTGAAGGGAATAGAAGTGTGTCTTGAGAAAGAAAGATTGGGGAGGCACGTGTCTTCCCATGTGTCTCCTCAACCTTTCTATTTAAGAAGAATAATCAATCCCTTGTTAATTTAATTTTTTAGAAAAGTTTCTCTAAAATCTGTAACATATGAGATAATGTGTTAACTATTTTTCACTTTCACATTTCTGCTTTAAAATGTGGTTAGTTGAGTAAGTCCGAAGGCTGGTTACAAAACACCCAGAGTACACTGGCTAATAGATAAACCAAGTACATGGCAGCAAGTACGAGACACGCAAGATAGGGTAGTCTTTTATCTAAGAAACCACAAGGTTTTCCTTTCTTCTGACATATTTCATATGACTCATTATGGCAGCATTGTTTCATGGTCATTATAGCAAATAAGGTCAGGGTGTTCCTTGCAGAAATGTAAATATGCATTGCTAAAGACAGTTGAGTATCTTCTTTATAAGCACGTTGCAATAGGAAAGAATTTGTTTTTTTCAATCTGATGCTTCCATCAAATTCTTGCTATAAACATTCGATGTACTGTAGCAAATTAACATTTAAACACTGGGTTTATAGACTTTTTTTGTTTGTTTCAGAGCCACAAAGAAAACCCACCTTTTCTTAGCTTTTAGTATCATGAATCACAGACCTGTTATTTCTTCTTTCCCATCTACATTTTACCATTTTCAGACAAATAGCACTGTCTCCAGAAAAGCAGTAATTTTATTTCTACCAGTTATGTTCTGGTAGAAACTGAACAGTTTAAATTTGACTTCCCAGAATCACATAAGTGAAAGGAACATTGAGCCACCATCTGGACCAACCGCTCCGTGACAGTCTTACAACATGCACTTCATGGCTAGATAAGAGATCCTACTTGATATATAGTCTCTTCCATTAAGATAATGCACTTAAATTGATCATATGATAAGTATTTGCTTTTATTTCATGTTCAGAACTGTTACAGACTTTATGAGGATCATTATAACAATCACAGGAAAAAATATTATATCACGGTCTTTTATCTATAAAATAAGGGGTGGTGCTATCTACCTTGTGTGGTTGAAGTGACTCGCAGAGAAGTCCTTTGGAGTGTTGAAGTACTGTCAACCCATTCTGTAGATGAGGAATCTAAAGTTAATGGAGGTTAAGTGGCATCATCGGATTACTCTGCACCAATGTCATGAAGCTAGTAAGTGGCAAAATCTTGATCTCCGTCTTGTGATCTTAAGGTTTTTCCTTCTAATCTCCTTCGTTCTTTCTCCTTCCTACCTCTGAATACTTTATATTTATGTAGCAGTACACATTTTATAACGTTCTTCCACATACATGCTTCATTTAAGTAGATAGACATTCTTATTTTTATTTCACAAATGAAGAAACTAAGATGTTGAGTAAATGGCTCGTCTGTGGTCATTTGGCAGAGAAGGCAGACCAGGTCTTAGCCTTCTCTCTTCCGATCCCGATTTAATGAATTTTCCACTGCACCACATCAGTTTACAATCTTGCTTAGGAATCCACATAAACACACTAGAAACAAAAAAATAAGTCTTCAAACTCTACACTGCTACTTACAAGTACAGGGGGAAGATCAGAGTTCATGAGTTGAAGTGATTTTTCAGTTTCATCCTTCATTCTTACCAGCTCTCTTGTCATTTTCTGAGCCCCATACAGTTCAATCTTCCCACTTCCCTGTATCATTTTAGTCAATCTGCTTTCCCCTGAACTTCATTTGACTTGTCTATTAAATATTTTCCAAGTACAAGTATTACATTCCTTTCACCCTTGAACATGGTTGTCTTCACAAATGATCAAATTTGCTTAGAACTATTTCTCTTTTTGTTAACTTAAGTGACAAATTGCTCATTATTTCACAGGATTTACGTGTTTATACAGATTGTTAAATACCTTCCATGTTATTCCGCAGCTTATGTGGCTGTGCAGGAAGTTGTCAATGACTCAACATTAGCTGCGTGCCAAGAACTGTAGCTGCGAGCAAACTTCCACTTTAGCTGTACGTCCTACGTCCTGCCTTTGCCTCCCACTGAAATGCATGTCTGTGGTGGCCAACCATGTCTAGGATTATTGTTATTTCCCCAGTGCTTTGGCCTAGCAGAAGGCCTTGCTCATTCTGTAAGGCTGCCTTGTTGTATGCCTAGTAGTGAAATGAAGGCAAGTGAAGAAGTAGCTTGAGCAATGTTCGGCTCTGGGGCCGTGGTCCCTGGGCTCAGTTCTCAGTTCTGTCAAAGCTTCATAACTGTTACTTAGCATTTTGTGCCTCAATTTCCCCATTTGTAAAATGTGAATCACAATTGTAGCTACCTCCTAGGATTATTGTAAAGATTAAATAAGTCAGAGAGTATAAAGCGTTTGAGAGCATAAATCCTCAGTAGATATCATCTACACATACCAAATTTTTATTTAATTAGCATAATATGGCAGACACAATGTAGGGAAGGTGACATGTTTTTATTAGTTCATTGAACCCTCCTTAGAATCTGAAAGATCAGTTCTATTATCACCATTTATAATGAAGAAATTGAGGTAGAGAGGATAATCAATTTGCCCAAGTTATGGTGGCCTGAAAATTATAGAGCCAGGAGTAAATTCAGATCAGTCTGATTCCTGCATGCCAAATAATAATAACTAATAGCTGATATTTATTCAATGCTTATGAGATGCCAGGCACTGTGCTTTTCTGTTCCTTATTTAAAAAAAAACCCTTAAAATAAGCACTAATAGAATACCATTCTTGCAGTTCAAAAAACTGAAGCTTAGTGAGTTTCAGTAACTTTTCAAGACATCAAGTCGATCTGATACTGATTCAAAATATAAAGTTGTTTTGATAAGAGAAGTATCTCAAAATGAGATGGTTAAAATTGAGTCAACTCAGTAATGTTTTTGATAAATAACTTCTATCTAATGGGAAAAAAAACATAATAGCAAAAAAAAAAAACCCTCTAATGGAGATTAAGTGGGAAAATATTATGGGATCTATGTAATAGGTTACCTGCAATTTAGTACATTTCTAAATGGAGTCTGAAAGAATCAAGTATTTCTTCCTCTAGATTACACCATTAAGCTGTATTTCATCATCTCTAAGTACATCTTTTCATATTTTAACATTTCCTGAATTAAAATACTTATTGAAATTTTAACTTGGGACGTTTTCTCTTCTTTAGTGATATGTAAGATAGTTTTTTCTTTTTACACTTGGTGACTTCTTGCGATTCAAGGTAGCCTGATATTTTGTATATTCATTTTCTATTGTGTGATCTCATTATTAGAGACTTCAAATTTGTTTTTTGTTTTTTTATTTGAAAGCAAGCAAGCTCCTTTCTAGGGCCCATTAAGGAATGAGAACTCTCACAAAAATGCTTTTTTTTTCACAGTGCTCTATATTTCATTGGTAGTTACAATAAATTACAAGCTGATATTTTATGGAAGGAAAAATATAAAGATTTTTTTCCCTGAATAGATTCCCCTTGTACAGGTTGATTCCGTACAGGAAAAATGGAAAATGAGAAAGTCAGCATGCTGGTTAAACATTTCTTTTCTCGAAGATTTCTTTCCGCTTCATGTGGTCATAGTTTAAACATTTTCAAGGTCTTATTTTTGAAAGATAATAATTACTCTCAAAATTCTCCTACTACAGTGTATGTTTTAAATTTCTTTTTCTTTGACCCTATCTTTCCAATTTTTATACCCAGTTTAACTTCAGATATTTAACTACCCCTTGCAGGCAAGAGTTTTAAGGGCTTTTCTTCTCTCATTTGCTTGAAATAAATTTTGCATGATTCCACACTCCCTAGAATATTCTATAATCATAAATTTCTATAATTTGTTATTGTTGTTTTCCCAGGTAATCAAGATAATATGCATTTTTATTCCAGCCTTTTATTCCAGATTAACAAGGAAAAAAGGAACACAAATTTATTCAATATAAGTTTTATGTGATAACAGAGTCTTCAGAAATGAAGACCCAAAGAAACAGGTAAACTTATATATTTTTATGCTTAGATTTGATGATTAGGTATACAGTTGTGGAAAAGTATGATTGGACAAAGGGAGCACGATCTAATAGTAATAAACTGGGGGAACTTAGCAAGGTCTGTTGCTCAGATTCTTTTCTGTGTCCCTACGTCTTTGAAGATAAGCATGTTCCTTTCCTCTGAGTATATATAGGAGGGCAACCCTCGCATGAAGGTCTCATGACCCACTTCAGCAGAGAGGGGCAAGGAGAAGGTGAGCGTGACCTGCCTGCTTCTGCTGTTTTCTCAAAATATGGCCAAAAGGCCATATTTTGGGGTTGCATGTCCTGAATCCCATCAACCATAACAAATGCTCCACACTAATACAAGATGCAAATAATAGGGGAAACTATTACTTGCGTGTGCGTGTGTGTGTGTGTGTGTGTGTGTGTACAAGAACTCTCTGTACTTTCTGATGAATTTTTCTGTAAATCTAAAAAAAAAAAGTCTATTAAATTTTTAAAAATCTATTTTCCCAAATTAAGAAAGTATAATAATATAGCCCATGGCTTTGTGGTTGTTCAATTCGATCCTTAGTTACCTTCCAGGAGCAAGCTCAGATCCAGTCATCCTGCATCCTGCAACAGCACTTTTTTTTTTTCTTTCAGGAAATGACCACAAAAGCCTGAAAGAAGGAAACAAGGCTGGTGATTCAATGCACAGCATGCTCCCTTTCCTCAGAGTCAGTACATTAGTGCTTAGGTAGCACTTTATGTTCTGAGATTGCTTTACAATAGCTTAATAGCTGAGCCTCCCAAGGCTTCTGCGAGGTAGGCAGGCGTCAGCAAATAGCTTGCTTAGCAGTTTCATCTGAACAACTTGATGCCCAGAACAGCTAATGACATACTCAAGGTAGCAGTGGGTCAGAGAGTGAGAACAGTGGCCTTTACCAGTCCAGTGTACTGGCTGATGAGCATGTAATTATGAAAGGTCTGTTTTTCATGGGGTGGCTAAATAGAAGGTAAGGATGGTTGTGTCAGTCAGAGATGACAGGACTTTGCACCTCCGCATCTTTTGTAATCAGAAGTTGCACATGCCAATCACCTGAGCCTAATATTAGTAGAGAGGAGGGGGACCAGTAATCACCATGGAAACAGTTTTCCTGTAGATGAAAAACAAAATGGAAATTGGTGGAAAAACTCTTTCACACTTCTTTTAAAAATGAAGGTGCTACTGTCATTGTCCTTATGGTCAAAGCGAGAATAGACCGTTTTTGTTCCAGCTGTTGTCCTCAGTGATTGCTTAGTGTTTCATTAGTACAGAAACAGTACTGCAGAATGAAACTGATGGAGTGTGCTGGGGCGCTCGTCCACAACCATAAAGGTTAAATTCTAGGTGTGTGTGCATTTTAGAATTTAGAATTCTAGAGTCTTTTTGGATGAAGGGTGTTATGTTAAAAAGACATTTTTGTTGTGATGCAAGGCATTCAGTGTTTTCCTGTACTTGAAACCACTTAGTCATTTCTGAAAAATCAGATATTAAGGGGAAAGAGGCACACATATACAATTTTGCCTTTATTACATTTGGAGGGTATTTGTTTTAATTTTTTTCCAGAGCTGTTGAAGCAGAGGAAAACAAAATATATTGGTCATTAGATCACTGGTATAAATCAGGTAATCATCCTTACCTGTATCTTTGTCTCTTAGGAAGAATAGGGAATATTTATGTTCCCTATAAATGAAATGAAACATCAAATGTGAATGAATTAATTTGCAAACAAACATTGAAGTTGGAGAAAAATCTATGTTGAAGGCTGACAAAGGAAGTACTTGGAGTTGAAATAAGGCCAGAGCTATTCAATATAATATTTTTTTTCTGAGAAGCAAAACAGGAAAGTTTGCATAAGATTGTTTTACATGAAATAATACTGGGTTTACATTTTTTCAAAGGACAATTATTTTTTGAGCACCCACCATGTACAAGGTTGTGCCTAGGTATTATGGTAGATACAAAGATAAATTCTCACCAACGTTGTTTGTAAACTATTAAGATAAAATTTTCCCCATATTATAATAGAAAATTATAATCAAAGAACACATTTATTACACATGAAATATAATATATTCAGTATAGACTTGTTTTGTGATTAATAATGGTAATTAATCTATAGACTATTTAGAACATAAAAACTTTACAATTTTTTTCTGTCTTAAAGGAATGCCTTATCACAATACAGCTATACAAACCTTAAAAAAATTAGTATAATCAGCAACTATAATAAATTTGAAGAACCTATAATTACCAAGAGAGTCCTATATTATTTAGTGATTAGCTTTAAAAATTCAAACATATAAAAAATATCTTGTTACACATATATTTTTTATTTCATCTATACAATGAGATCTGGATTATTTCAATCTTTTGTTTCAAAATTATTTCCATAAAAATGAACAAATCTCTAAATCTTGAATTGGATGTTTCAACTTTTTCCTTACGTGAAAGGAAGAAAATTTTATAAGTGCTTCATAATTAAAACAGAATCATATTTTGGAAATTGAAACGGCAAAAGGAAATACACCTGTGCTATTATTTCTGGGCCACATAATAATTAAGACTAATGACACATTATTTTTCAATTGAAAGTTAAGCACAGTGTTAGATTAATAAACCCTATCATCACCAGTTTCTAATCTAGAGGACCCTTTGAAATAACCAAGGAAAAATAGTATTGCAATTACTTAACATAAGAACTTCCTAGTCATTCATTTTTAAATAAGAATGGAGAAAAAATAACTGCATATAGGTGACTAAAAAATGCTCAAGAAAGGTTTTTTCTCATAATAGAAATATTTATTGTTTTAATTTACTCCATTGTTAAAGTGCTTTTTAAAAGAACCTCCTCTAAAGGCCCCACAGTTTGAAAGCTACAGCAAACCAGATGCTTGAAGCATTGCAGTTTTGTTTATTTTGGAGCATACATGATGTGTGGATACCTTTTTTTTTCTTTTCTAATCTGAAATGCAAAAAGTACTAGAGATCCTTTTGTTATCAGCATTCATCAGAATATGAAGAAAGAAGGTTAGACATAAAATATTTCTTGGAAGAAGAATAAACAAGTTATGCCAGTTGTAACAAGCCAAGGAATTTAGAACTACAATATTTGCAACGTTATTAGTAAATTGCGTAGGGCATGGGGGGAACCCGTTACCGGAATGTTTGCCATATATTGAAAAAGAGAAAGGGAGATATTTAAAGAAATGTTGTATTTTCACTGCATGTGTATGTTTTCAACAAAGCTGGGAGAGTTGTGCCCAAGCCAGCTGGCATTCTACCCTCTCTGTGTAGAATGCTGTGGCACTTCTCAAGCTATGAGAAATTTGATTAAGCATTATGTTTGTTCCTTACAGCAAGAAACTCTCTTGTCTGCTGTAAGTTGGTTGTTTTCATCCAATTTTCTAAAGAGGAACTGTATCGAAATAAAGGTCCACTTTGTTCAATAAAGAAGTAAACCCACTCTCACCATTATTAGCATGGAAAAAAATTCAACCTGACCTTTCACTGTTACTGTTTATACCCTGGGGCTTGAGTTTGATTCTTCCCGATTGCTTTGAGGGTGTCAAAAGTATGAACTTCAAAGGTATAAAATGATTGATATATGGTATTCACAATAGAGTGTTTTAGGTAATACATGTATGTAGTAATTCATTTTAAACATTCCTTTGATAATTAAAACCCCATTCTTAAAGAAAACACTTAGAAATAGGGCATCACAAAGAACTACTGTTACGCTATCTGACTCTTTTGGTAGACGTCTAAGAGTTATTATTTTCTAAATGTGTTGAATTCTTATAAATTTATTTCATTTTTTATTTCTCTTCTCACATCATTATTTTGTATACAAATATTTTTAATTTTGGCTTCAGGTAGAAATTGCTTTTCTGTTTTGCTGTTACTTTCTTACTCAACTAATAACCTCAGATTAAAATTCTCTTAGCAAAGATAGAGCTTTTCCCATTTTGGAAAAAAGAAAAAGACAACCTCGATTTAAAATTGGTTAAAAGTGAGCCTGATTATAGTTGTTAGGGAATGGAAAAAGTCAGTAAGAATTAAAGACCTTCATGATTTCATTCCATTTTTTACGTGGAACCAAGTCAAACCTACCTTAGAGAGGCAAAAGGAAGAGGAAAGGAATAAAAAAATATTCGAATGTGCCATAAAAATGCTCATACTTTTGATTTGGTAGGCAATACACCAAGCTGGCAATTCTCTTAAAAGATAAAACAAAAAACTTTATAAACCAGAGAATTAGGCAGGGATTACCACCTAATGGTTTCAATAATTACGTTGAAAAACTTAAAAGAATTTCCACTTCTTTACAGGCACAAGGACATGGTCTTAATGAGAAGGGATCTGAGGAAAAGCTGCTGAAATGTACCTTGCTGTCTTGCCACCGATTCACATAAATCTACTGCAGCAGCCCTCTGTCCAACTCCAAATTCAAGTTCATAGTTCCATCTTTTCATTAGCCTTTACATGCTACATGCATTTTAATACTTACAGTGGGTACATTTTAAAAGGATCTCTTTTAAAAACAACAAAGAAAATAACATTCCAAGTTAATGCAACTTATTATTGATGAATAAATATGTTTTATCATATGATATATATTTTTTTCCAGTAGTGTTTATGTAAAAGATCAGAAAGACAAATCCAACAATGAGGTTATTTATTTCATTGCAATCAGTAGTTATCTCAATGGGAGGAAGGCATATGACTGCTTCCCTTCTTCCCTTTCTCCTAACTCCTTTTCCTTTTAGAGGTGTTCTGGGGGTGGGGGCGGATCAGATGGAGGATGGTGGGGGTGTGACAGTTTAGCCAACATTAGGACTTTTGTGAATAATACACTGTCACTAGGGTCACACTATTCCTAGAAGGTAATTCTTCCCAGTGGACTGGAAGTAACACAAACTCTCCCCATATTTCCATGTCAGGAGAGGACAATTGATGGTCTGCTTTTATTCCTGAAAGGTCTGCATATTGGAATATTATCACAGTGACCACCCCACTCAGCTGAACTGGTGCACCAACTCATCCTTCGCTGCCACTAGCTGTGCAGTTACTCTTTAATATTTTCTTCTTCCTTCTTTTCTGCTATTCATAGCAGAATTCCTCTTCTCCTAGATTTTATGTCCTTCACCCATTTACAAACACTTTCATTTCTTCTGATCAATTCATACTGCATATACTTCTTTAATCTTCCCGTCAGAGTCAAATGCATCTTTCTCTCCTTCCTTACTTTTTCCTTCATTTCCTTTTTTCCTTCCTTCCTTCCTTCCTTCCTTCCTTCCTTCCTTCCTTCCTTCTCTCTCATCCCCCCTCACCCATCCATCCAGTCTTCCCTTCTTCTTCTTCCTCCTCTTTCTTCTTCTTCTCCTTTTATTGGTCTCAACTTTCTGGTCTTAAACAGATCTCACGAGTAAAGAGCAGATAGAAATCTTTCAGAAACCCTTTTGTTGATTTACTAAAAATACTTCCTTCAGCAGTAAATTAACTCCTTTGGAATTAACTACTTTCATTTCTGTCATTAATAGTGCTCATTTGTGTAATCTGAGGCTAGTCTGTTTAAAATCTATGAAGATTTTCCTAAGTGACTAAAACAGGTACCATTCAGTGGATGTTAACTTGACGGTGCACATTTTTCATGTGTTTCCTCTAGTTCTTATATTAATCCTGAAACGGAGACAACATGATTCTCATTTTACAAGTAAGGAAACAGGGTTCCTAGATGTTAAATACATTGCTTCAAACATGTTAAACAATAATAACTGGCATACAAAAACATTTATGTTTGTTAAACTGAACATGCCTGAGACTAGGAGGTGAAACTACAATTCAAGCCTAAGTTGGTGAGATTGCAAAGTTCCTGTTCTTTCTGCTACGACACATAGCTTTTAAATCCTAAATCAGTAAAAACTAAAGAAACTAATTAAGAATCATGCCAAAGAAAATGCAACAAAAGTTTGATTTATTTGATCGTGCTTTAAAAAACAAAAAGATCAGTCCTACTGATCTGAAAGGGTTTTTTTTTTTTTTTTAGCTTGTATCATTTTCTTAAAAAACAAAAGCAAAACAAAACAAAAAAAAATCTGATGCTAATTGTGGTGTGGTATAACGATGCAAAACCCAAACCCAAAAACTGTGCATGCAGAAAAGATTACATGGGAATAACAGAAATACACTAACCTTTAAACAGGAGTTATCTTTGACTGAGGGGACTATGGAGATTTTATTTATTTTCCACTGTCTACTTTTCTGTATTTTCCAAATTTTCTAGAGCAAGTATGAGTTGCTTTTTCAACTAAATATATCTTCAGTAAAAATTAATTGGCAGGTAAAATTAGTGAAAAATAAAAAAATATTTTTGCTGTTATCAGCTTACATTTTTACCACAAGGTGAAAAAAAAAAGGGCAATGACATCAGGTGATTGTGTAGTGTGTTTGTAAAAAATATTTTAATCAGGGCTTACAGAGTTTAGGAACCCCCTGCCATGACAAGCATGCTACCTGTTCAGATGGGGGGAAAAAAAGTCTTAACTGAGTTAAGCTTTGTAGTTTAATTACTATTTGAGTGAAGAATTAAGACTTTAAAACCCAGCTGGGCATTAACTCATCAAGGCCTCTGACACACTGTTTTAATAAAGCTCCCAAAGTTGATGCCACACAGGAAAAAGGAGCAAAAAGAACCAACTCAGTGAATTCCAGTATGGAGTTTGTATTTTATGAAAACTATAGTCTTAAGACATTGAAGGAAGGGACAGTCTGTTTAGCTCATTTATTTTCAGATTGAATTTTCTCCACAGTCTTTCATTTAAGGATAAGTCTCACCTTCCAAGTTTATTCCCAAATGAGAAGGAAATATCCATTATAGGAAATTGTTTTATGACTTTGGTACTTCCAGTTTAAATCATTTTAATTGAAATATATTTAATTTGAAAACCGTAGTATCTGATTCTCTAGCAAATCATCTTCCATGAGGATAGTTTTGGTTTCTCAGAGGTAGTCTCACATTTCCCCTGGAAACACATGGTAGACTATAGACAGTTATATCATAGATGTAAAAAATAATTTGAGAAGTGTTATTTTACTCATTTATTTACCAAACATTTCTTCAGATGCTGAGAGTAAAAAGACAAATGTAAAATGGTCCTATTCTTTGAGAAGCCAAGGGAGGGGCCAGAAGACAGTGAAATGTGGTATTTACATTGAGAAGTAAGAATATTGTCTTGTGTTTTTTAAAAACCACCCAGTTCAGTTCTCAATTTCTTGAAACCATCCTGAGGTAGTATGGGTGGTGTGTGTGTGTGTGTGTGTGTGTACAGTCACGTGTCACTTAACAACAGGATACATTCTGAAAAATGTGTCATTAGGTGATTTCGTTGTGCAAACATCACAGAATGTACTTACAAAAACCTAGGTGGTCTAGCCTAGGCTATATGGTCTAACCTATTGCTCCTGGGCTATAACTTCATGCAGCATGTTACCGTAATGAATACTGTAGGCAATTGTAACACAGTGGTAAGTATTGTCTATCTAAACATTAAAAAGGTACAGTAAAAATATGATATAAAAAATGAAAAATGGTACACATATAGGGCACTTATCATGAATGGAGCTTGCAGGACTGGAAGTTGCTCTGGGTGAGTCAGTGAGTGAGTGGTGAGTGAATGTGAAAGCCTAGGACATTACTGTACACTACTGTAGACTTTATAAACACTATATACTTAGGCTACACTAAAATTTATTAAAATTTTTTTTCAAAAAGACACCTGTACTCAACAGTTTATTGCAGCACAATTCACAATTGCAAAGATGTGGAATCAAACCAAGTGCCCATCAGTTCATGAGTGGATTAACAAAATGTGGTATATGTATACCATGGAGTACTACTCAGCCATAAAAAAAAGGATGAATTAATGCCTTTTACAGAAATTTGGATGGAACTGGAAACCATTATCCTAAGTTAAGTATCTCAAAAATGGAAAAACAAACACCACATATACTCTCTAATAAATTGCAACTAACAGATGGGTACATAAATGCACAGAAGGAAGTAAAAGTCATTGGAAATCAAGTAGGGGGAGGGAGGCACATGGGAGGGGCAAAAACCTACCTAACAGATACAATGAACACTGTTTGAGTGATGGGCACACTTATAGCCCTGACTCAAGCATGACAGAAGCTATCCATGTAACCAAAACATTTGTACCCCCTTAATATTTTCAAATAAAAAAATTGTTTCTTTCTTCAATAAATTAAACTTAGCTTAATGTAACTTTTTTACTTTCTAAACTTTAATTTTTTAACTTTTTGACTCATGTTATAACACTTAGCTTAAAATACAAACACATTGTACAGCTGTATAAAAATATTTTCTTTCTTTATATCCTTATTCTACAAACTTTTTCTATTTTTAAAATTAAAATTTATTTATTTTTTTACTTTTTAAACTTTTTTAAGACACAAACACACAAATTGGTCTAGGGCTCACAAGGTTAGGATCATACCACCATCTCCCACCTCTGCATCTTGTAGCATTGGAAGGTCTGCAGGGGCAGTAGACACATGGAGCTGTCAGCTCCTGTGATAAAAATGCCTTCTGGAACACATCCTGAAGGACCCACCAATTTTTTTTAATAAGTAGAAGGACTACACTTCTAAAATAATGATAAAAAGTATAGCATAGTAAATACATTAACCAATAACATAGTTGTTTATTATCATAATCAAGTATTATGTACTGTACATATTGTATGTGCTATACTTTTATCCAACTGGCAGTGCAGTAGGTTTTTTTATGCCAGCACTACCACAAACAGTGAGTAGTAATGTGTTGTGCTACAACATTATCATGGCTACAATGTCACTAGGTGATAGGAATTTTTCAGCTCCATTATAATTTTATGGGACCACTGTCATATATGTGGTTCATCACTGACTGAAAGGTTGCTATGCAGTGCATAACTATATATATATATATATATACACACACATATACACATATACATATATACACACACACACATTTTTAAAAAGAACTATAGCTTTTGAGCAATAAAACTTGATTTCAAGTCATAGTTGTGTACTTAGGACTGTCTGTGCAAATCCTGACAAACTGTAAAGCTCCTGATGTATATTAATATATATACACCCACATAATATATGGACATATAAATATAAAAGATATACTTTTATGTACATATGTGTATATGTATTTATTTTATATGTACACACATATATTTATGTATACACATACAACTCAAACTCTTCCTCAAATTATCAAATTAGGAACATAGATCCTGGAGGAAAAAGAAAGAAAGGTGACTTTCTTTTGGGGGAGGGACAACTTTCAGGTAAAGGATTTACAGAAGAGCACAAAATGAAAGTACATAGTAAAAATGCTTTTTATACTTAATTTTTAGGTATTATTTTATTTTTAAAATGTATGATGTAGTCAATGGGTACAAATGAGTAAACAGTAAATAAAAGTCTTTCTCCTTTCCTTGTCCCCCAAACACAGCAAGCACAACTCTTAGCAGTTTCTTATTATTCTTCCAGGGATGTGCTATGCTCATAAAAGCATAAAGATACAAAACAAATCATAGGATACTATACACTCTGTTAGACACTTTGCTTTTTCATTTCATTAAATTTTTAAAAATATTTTGAAACATTTCAAACATATAAATGAGAACATTCTGCTTTATTACAAGACAGTCAGTGGACCTCACAGCTCCATGGGGTAACCTTCACATTGACTATGACGTGAATGGTTTTCTCTGGAGTTGGGCAGTCCACTGTTGAAAATAACAAAAAGTGAATAGCCTTGCATCCCATTTGCCACACAGCTTTATGAAAGCATAATAAAATGTCAATGTTTGCTCCAGGTTTGGGGAAACTTAACAGATATAGTTGAGATCATTTGACTGTTACTTCTTGATCTCAGTATTATCTTGCCCTCCTACCATAGTCACAAATTTAGTGTGTTATAAGTCCCATGTATAATTTATGTCTTCACTTAACATGTACATATCCATAAATATAGATACTACTACATAATGTGGTTATATTTACTGATATTTAAAGTTTACATAAACAGTATACTATTGAACATATCATTCTATGACTTGTTTTTTTTCCGAATCAACCTGTTTTTTTATATTTATCATAACACATGTATCTCTAGTACATTTTAAAAAATGCTATATAGTACTACACTATATTACTATATCAAAATTTACTACTCTATTCTTTTTATTAAATGATATTTCTGGTTTTTATTTTTTTATTAGAAACCACGCTGCAATAAATATTTTTGCACTCATTTCCTTCTGCACAAGTGAAATTTTCCGTTAGTTATATATTTAAAAGTGGATTTGCTAAGTTGGAGTGCATGAACCTTTTCAACTTTAAGATATTTCAAAATTGCTCTCCAAAGAAGTGGTATCAATTCACATTCTTAGTGGCAGTATATGAGAGTTACTGTTACTCTACAACCAGGATAACTCTTGCTATCATTAAAATTTAAATTTTGCCAATCTGAGTTGTTGTCTTACTGTTATTTTTTCATTTCCCTCATTATGAGTAGGTTGAACATCTTTTCATATGTTCCTTGTTCATTTAGATTACTTTCTTTGTATTGTCTGTTCACACTTTGTTCATTCTTGTACTGAGTTATTTAGCAAAAAACAATCCTTCATTATTTATATGTGTTATGAATATCTTTTCAAAGGCTGTGGTTTATTTTTTCACTTTGTGTTTTGTGTCTTTATTGAACATAAAGTTTTCCTTTTTAATCTTGCTCTCGTCAAATGTACCAATCTTTTGCTCTAATTTTTGTGTCTTGTCTTAGACATTTTTCCACATATAAATGTTATGAAGATATTCCATATTTTCTACCAAACACTGCTTTTAACATTTAGATTTTTAATCCATCTGGAATTTATTTTTGTATATGGTGTGAGAATGGGATCCAATTTTATTTTGTATTTTCCATATGGTTAATCAATTGTCCTAGTACCATTTATCTAGTCCTGCCTTTCCTCATTGAGTTGTAGTGCCATGTTGGTCGCATTTCAAGTTTCCACATATGCAAGTATGTGTTTCTGGGCTCTCTATTATGTTCCTTTGGTTTATTTGCCTCTTCTGGTGCCAATACCACACTGTCTCCTTTTCTACAGCTCTATAAATTCTTGATATATTTGGTAAGGCAAATATCCCCCTACCCCCAACTTATCCTTCTTCAAATTTATCTTGACTCTTCTCAATTCTTTGTGCTTTCTTATTAATTTTAGGATTCACTTGTCAAGTTCCATAAAGTTTTTTTTGGATTTTGGCTAGAATGTTATTAAGTTTATAGAGTATTTGGGGGGAGGGCATTAACATCTTTATGATTCTTGAAGGTTGAAGTGTATCTCTGTATTCAATTTTTTATTATTCTTCAAAAAAAGAACATATGCTAGGTTTATTCTTAGGAATTTTATAGTTTTTTTTTCTTTCTATTTAATTCTCTAGCTCGTTATCATTATTATTTTGTTGAAATGACAATGATTTTAGGATATTGATTTGTGTTCCATAAACTTATGGAACTTTTCTTATTAGTTCTAGTAGTTAAAAAGCACTTGGATCTTCTTTGTTTGAAACCACATTGTGATTCTTATTTTTGTAAGAATAGTTTTATTGCCTCTTCTTAAAATCTTATACCACTTAATCCCTTTCTTCTTGTATTGCATTGGATAAGACCTTCAACACACTGTTGACTACAAGTGGTTATAGTGATATCCTTTTCTTGCTACTGGAGACATTTTTAAAATTTTGCCTATAAGTTGATATCTCCAGGTTTTTCATAGATATTCATTATTAGGCACTATTCCTAGTTTGATTGAGCCACATCGTGTCCAGACATTTTGGCCAAACACTGTTCTGGGTGTGTCTGTGAGGGTGTTTCCGGATGCAACGACTACTTGAATTAGTGGACTGAGTAAAGCAGACTGCCCTCTCTACTCTGAGAGGCCCCATCCAGTCAGTCAAAGGCCTGACTAGAACAAAAAGGCTGACCCTCCTTCGAGTAGGAGAGAACTCCTCCTGCCTCACTGCCTTCAGGCTGGGACATCAGTTTTTTCTGCCTTAGGTCTCAAAGGAAAACATCAGCTCTTCCTAGGTCTTAAGCCTGCATCCTTGAGATTGGAACTACACGGTCAACTTTCTGGAGTCTCCAGCTTGCCGACTGCAGATCTTAGGACTTGTCGGCCTCCATGATCACATGAACCAATTCCTTATAATAAACCTCTCTCTCTCTCCATCCAACCCATTGGTTCTGTTTCTCTGGAGAGCCCCAATTAATACATTTTCTAATATATTTTATCCACGAATCAATTCATTCACTCTCACCACTGCAACTGCCCCAGGACAAGCCACCATGTCATTTCATCTGAGACACTGTCATTGCCTCTTACATGGGCTTCCCTTTTTGGTTGGTTTTGGTATCAATTACACTGGCCCTAGTATAGATAATTCTCCATACAGCAGCCAGAGAGGTTGTTTAAAACACAAATCAGATCATGTCACTCCTCTTCTGAACACCCTCCGAGATTTTCCCATCACATTTAAAATAAAATCCACTACCCAGAAGAACAAAAGTCATTCTATAATAAAGATACTTGCACCCGAATGTTTATAGCAGCACAATTCACAATCGCTAAGAGGTGGAAACAACCCAAATGTCCATCAATCCATGAATGGATTAGTAAAATGTGGTATCTTT
>CM052440.1:63813762-63848786 GCA_028533085.1 Varecia variegata
AGAA
Organism: Varecia variegata; assembly: GCA_028533085.1. Classification (NCBI taxonomy): domain Eukaryota; kingdom Metazoa; phylum Chordata; class Mammalia; order Primates; family Lemuridae; genus Varecia; species Varecia variegata. Next base: position 63,813,767 of record CM052440.1, read on the forward strand.
CGGTTGTACCCCCATAATAAGCTATAATAAATAAATTAAAAAATAAAAATAAAATTAAAAAAAAAATTTCTGTAACATACATATATACATAACATATTTATAAAAATATCCTTAACATACATATTATATATCTTCACATGCATTATATATACATTGGCCTATTATATGTATGTATCATAGATAATAAATATTCTTAACATGTCAAAAAAATAAAAAAAAAAAAAATAAAATCCAAAGTCCTTACTTTGGGATACAAAATAATGCACCATCTGGGTGCCAGCAACTGCTCCCATTTCATGTCCTATCTTTTGCTCAGCCCTTCCATCCACATCATCACTCCTTAAGCCTGCCAAGCAGGCTCCTAAAGGTTCCTCCTTGATCCTTGATCCAAGCAAGCCGCTGCCTTGGAGCCTTTGCATTCACAGTTCTCCCCACCTGATGTGCTCTCTCACTAACAAATTTTTGTCTCCTTACTTTATCTGGGTATCTGCTCAAAATGGCATTCTTCATCACATTCTATTTCATTATCCTGCTTTGTTTTTCTTTGTAGCAGTTATTATATCATGGCACTATACAGTTTAATATCTGTTTACGTGATTATTTTCTGATTTACCCACGAGTCAGAGAATTTTTCTGTTTATTTATATATTATATCCCCAATACCTGAGGCACTACCTAACACAAATCAATATGTGTTGAATAAATTTTTAAAAAGTGTCAATTTTATTACTTTTTCCTGCATCTGTGATTTGATTATGTGCTAATATGGTTGATAGGGTTTCTACTATTGAAACAGCTTTGCATTCTTGGAATACACACTACTCAAACATGGTGAGTGTGTACTTTTAGTACTCAAATAAATTAAATTTGTTAATATTATATTTTGAATTTTTGATTTTATGTCCACATAGCAATTATTCTGTAATCTTCTTTTTTATAATGTTCTTGCCTAGTTCAGATGTCAACAGCATGTTAGCCTTACAAATTAAGCTAGCCAGCTTTTCTTCTTCTGTTTTTAATCAAATAATTTATTTAAAATAGCAGATTTTTGTCTTTAGAAAATTTGTTAAAACATACCTGTAAAGGCTGTCTGGGCCTGGTGTCTTTGGGCTGGAGATTTCTAACTAATAATTTATATTGTTTAATAGTTATTGGTTTATTCATGTTTTCTGTTTTTTCTCCAATTTTAGTAACTTATTTTTCTAGGAAATTACCATTTTATATAAATTTTTAATTTACATTGTATATTCTTATGTCTAATATCTGTACTATGCTACATTTATGCATCGCTTATTGCTAATTATTTGTATTTTTTTAACAAATCTCCAGCTTTTAGGCTTATTGATCCTCCATATTATTTTCTGCTTATTCATATGTACTCTTATCTTTTTATTTCCTTAGAGTAGATATACTTTTCAGTTTTCTTTGTTATTTTATTTAGCTTTCTGAGCTACCTTCCGAACACTTAACTGATTTGTCTTAAGTTTTTACTTTAAATATATTAAAGGTTCTACTTTTGCCACATGTACTTTTACTGTGTCCCTCAAGTGTTATACATAGTATTACTTTCTTGTTATTTATATTTAAATATTTTCATAACAGATGAAATACATTTTAAAATCCAAACATGCATGTGTTCTTTAAAACTACTTTTTAATATCTATTTCTTATTTAATTGCATTATGGCCAGAGAATGTGATTTATATAATATTAATTTCTTGTAATTTATTGAGATGTCCTTGGTGACATAGCTCTGGGTCAATTTTTTAAAAACAAATATTCCATATTTACTTGAAAAGAATGTTTATTTTAATTTGGGGGGATATAAAGCTATGTATTTTATTTGAAGCATCTATTTCCCTGTTATTTTTTTGTCTGTGGAATATAACTTGAAATTATGTTAAGCATACAGAAGTTCATGGTATACATTCTTCATGGATCATTACTTCTATTAGTATGTGACATATATCTTCATTCCTATTAATGCTTTTTGCTGTAGTTTGTTTTGTCTGATATTAATATTAATACAGCAACATACTTTTGTTTAATATTTGTGTGGTGTATCTTTTATCATATACTTAATTCATAGCATAAAGAAGTTATGAGACTTGCAGAAGGTCATATAGCTAACACACAGACAAACTCAGATTTGACCCCAGGCAATCTTATACCAAAGGTCACATTCTCAACTACTAAACTATGCCATCTCCTGGAGCCCAGTAGTCCCCTGTCTTCAGACCTTCTCATTCTATTGAATTTCTTTTTCACAGAGATGTTTATCCTGTGTTCAATACTGTGTCTCTTTATTTTTATTTTTTTGATTTTTATGCATCATTGCAATGCAATTCTTGACCTGTTCCATATCTTGCTTAATAATATTCTTGGAGATTGTTTCATAGCATTACGTATAGAGCTTCATGTCATCACATATGAAATGACTGCATAACATTTCATTGTACATTTTCAACATTTATTTAATTAGTTCCATAAAGATGGGCATTTGGTTCTCACTCATAAGTGGGTGCTAAATATATATATACACACACAGAGTGGAATGATAGACAATGGAGACTCACTAGGGTGACGGAGAGTGGCAGGGGAGTGGAAGATGAGAAATTATTTGATGGGTACAATGTATACTATCCAGGTGATGGGCACCCTAAAAGCCATGACTTGACAGCTACACAATCTATGCATGTAACAAAATTGCACCCATACTCCACAAATATACACAAAGAAAAATAGATGGGCATTTGGGTTATTCCTGATATTTTGCTATTACCAACAATACTGAAACAAATACCTTTGTACATAAGTAGTTTGGAAATATTGGAGTATATTTTCAGAATAAATTTCTAACAGTGAAATTTCTGGGCCAAAGATTATAGGCACTTATTATTTTATAGATATTGCACTATGAAACAGTTGTTTTCCATAGAGATTAAGTTATATTCCCAAAAGCAGTGGGAGTTCTGTTTCCCACACTTTCTCAACAATTGTGCAACTTCAAACTCTTTGATCTTTGTTAATTTGGTAAGTTAAAAAAATGGTATATCACTGTTTTACTTTTCATTTATTTTCTTATGAGTGAGACTGAGTATATTTTCCTATGTTTAGGCACATTTGTCTTTTCTTTTCCTTTAATTGCTTGTTTGTTACATTGTTGATGTTTTAAATGTTTATATTTATTCTGAAAAATATGCTCTCTCTTATATTTTTTAAAGTTTGGGTTTGATAGTTAAATGGATTCAATGTACCGCTCCAGTAATTTCTTCTTCTCTCTCTCCACCTAGTTCTTGGTTGACTGAAAGTTTTCCTCTAGAATATTATCTTCTCCCATTTTGGAACAAATTTGTGTAGACATAAAATTCTTAGTTTATACTTTTTTAAAAGGTATTTCTTTGAATGTATTTCTTTTCTGTGTTTTAACATCCACTCTTTATATAAAATTGTTATCTTTTTGGAAGCTCAAATTTTCTTTATTGTTAAAGTCCAGAAAGTTTACTTTTACTAGGATGTGTCTCTGTGTTCCTTGTTCTAAGTCAGTTTTTCTTAGACCATGTTATGCGTGCCCCTTCAGTCTACACATCTGAGGCTACTTATACTGCTGTATAATTTTCTTTAATTATATCTTTAAATATTTTTCCTCTTTCACAATTTATTTTCTATTCTTGGGGACAACATTATTTGTAGCTTTGATATTCTGTCACTGGGTTGTTCATATCTGTTTTCCACGTCTATCATTTCCTTTATAATCCTTTTCATCTCCTTTTAACTTTCTATTTGATTTTGCTCCCTTCACGATATTCCATATTTCTTACTGTGTTTTTAGTACAGTCTGTTTCCTTTATACTACTTCAAATGTGGCCTTTATTTTTGTGATGGTTTTACTTTTCTCTTCTACTTCTTTTGAACTTGCCATCCAAGTTTCATTGTGTTCTGTTGCCTCACCCTATTTTTTCGACACTGTCATGTCTATGTTTAGAATTCCTATTTTATAAAAGCAATAAGTTCTTAACATTTAAAAATTCATGGAAAATACTTGTTCATAGTTTTTAAAGAACTTCACAGAAATATTTATCTGATGAGGGCTTATTACTTGCCATTCTTTTTCCTTTTTTCTTATAATATATTTGGATATTTCTATAACAGTTTTTAAAAAAAGAAACCTGTTGAATAAGGTTACTTCTTCCTGAAGTAGCTATTTATGGGGTGCTATTTTGAGGGGGACGAGGACTATATTCCAGACTGGCAGGAATTCTGTGATACTAGTTTGTGAGTATTGGGTTACTTCTTCCTAGCTAACAAAGGTTGATATTTCAGGGCTTCTCACAATGCATTCTTCCTCCTCTATCCTGTCACACCGATAGACTGTTTCCTGACAACATGACTTATCTTTGTGTTTGTATTTCCTCATTCAGCCCCACCTTCCCCTTCTTTTTACGAAACTCTGCCTAGAGAAGCTCTTGCTATTAGACCATACATCTAACTGTGTCATCCCAAAGAAGAGTTGGGCTTCGCCAGCCTTAATTTAGATCTGCAGCCTTCAGAGCCCTCCCTCCGCACCAGTCTGCATCCCTGTTTTACATCAAAAGATTTGGCAGCCTTCTTCCCACGGCAGGGTTCGGAGTTAGAGGTACCACTTAATGGCATAGAACTAAGTTATGGCTTTAGGTTTTTATTGCTTGTTCTTCTTGGATTTGGGTGACTTCTAAAAGGAGAGGATAAAAAATGTCTTTGTTTTTTCACCTATTTTAAAACTGCAAATCATGTTAAAATTTTAAAAAGAACTTCTATGATCAATAACTTTTAGTATTGTCTTTGAATTTCTTCACTTCTTTCATTTCTAACTTTTTAGTCATATTTATTCCTTTTTCTTTATTACTATCTACAACTTATTTTCAATCCTGTTCAATTAAATTTTAGAAATAAGGGCATAGTCCTTACAAAACATAAAGAGTAGTTTTAAAGCCATGCCTAAAACCTCTAGTGTATATTTCAGGATCATGTTATTTTTCTAAATTATTGCTTCTTAATATAGAATTATAGTTAAGAAAATTTTACAATTATACGTTCAATGAAAAGATCACAGTGAAATTGTGAAAAGATTTTTTTCTCGATGGTACACAAAAATGTGATGATGTATAATGTACGGATAAAACATCAGTTCATTCCAAAATATATACATTACTATAAAGATCATTACACAAAAATTATGCTCTATTTGAAATTGGTAAGCTGATACAAAAAGGCATTATTTTGAAGTAGCACATAAATGATCCATTAATGATGAAAAAAGTATTTCCTCATACATTTTCATATTAGAGACCATTAGTAGAACCATTGAAAGTGTATTTTCCTTTAGTCACTTAAAGAATTAAATATATTTAGAATAATAGGGCAACTTTAAAAAATAAAATATTCATTTATTGGTGTTTCAGGGGGAGGCCCAGGTCCACTATGCATTTACAGAAGTATAGGGTTTTATTAAACTTCCTGTTTCTGCTGGCTGCTTGCTTTGATAGCTGTGGATAGCCATGTGATTGTAGCAAATGCTGGATGTAAATTTATATCTTTGGCATAAAATGAAAGATAAAATTATCAAAAATATGAAAATGTTTTTGCTTATCTAACAACTTGATCTTGAAATTTACAGTCCACCACCTTAGAGAGGGAGAGGGACAGAATTAATGTCAATAGTCTAAATATTGGTTTGGGCTTCTGGAAAATTTTCCATGGGTGGCAATAGTGGTGTGATTAATGCTTACCAGGAACATTTAGATATTATCCATCGTAAGCCCACAAGTAATCTGTGCTGGAGAGGGTTGAATGCTAGGTCCCCAGATGATTAAAGCAACTTCGCCCAAGGTAACATTAAATCTGGATCTCAGAATTCAATAAATCTGAAGATGAAAGATTTGAAATTACATCTGGATTTTAAAGAAAAAATAACTAATCAACAAATACACACAAGAAGAGTTTCCCACTAAACATTTCCTACTAAATGAAAAAAGTCCCCTGCCCTGATGTGCACAGCTTCTTTATTTCATACTCAAACTTCCTAGGTACATTTTAATTAGATACCCTTGTTATCTAACAGTCAGGTTGTTGTCACAGCTGCACCAATTCTATCTCCCCCTTCTGTGATTTGGGGGAGGGAACCGGAAGCCAATGTGGTTTGTTTTTGTACATAGCAACTTGGTCCCGATCGCAGGAAGACCACAAAAGAGTCTGATAGCACATTTGGACTCAGACTGCACATGCACAGATAAATACACATCAAAAACTATTTTTTCACTCTCACCCACAGAAATGAAATATTTTTACCTTTAGAGTAATAAAATATATCAGAACATGAAATGCCATTTTAAGACAATGCCATGGAGGCACGCCAAGCATTCATTAAAGCATTTTAAAATGACTGTTCTCCTTTGAAAATTATTCACCTTATAATTATGATTGCCTTATTTTTTTCAGGCCAGTCTTAATCAGTCTAAATCTAACCAATATTGCCAGAAATTATATTAAAAATGTGATAGCTAGTTTATTTTCAGTGATATGAATACGATTTATTTGAATAATTGTATTGTATACTTGTTTATTTAAGAAATATTATGCCAGATGAAGAGTTATGACCCAATGTCTGCCTTGAGGAGGTGAGGGTTTAGATGGAGACAAAGGTGAGAACACAGTTAGAATAAGTAATCACTTAAGGATTATATGCCAAAGCATTTCCTAAGCAAATGGTTTTAAAAGACTTGTGGCAGTCACTGAATCCTTCCTCAATTGAAATATTATATGGAAATCTAATTTATTAGACATTAAAAACAAAGCCCTTCTGATTGAAATGAGAATGGGATGCCATGAATCTCCTGTGCTAGGTCCCTTGTCTCAACCCCTTACAGCTCTTAAGTTTCTTCTGTGGAGGCTCTTGGGGTTTTTAGAGCACAGCTCAGTGGGCAAAAAAAACTCTGCTAATCCTACTATGAATATATATATATATATATATATATATATATATACACACACACACACACACACATATACAAGGGCTGTCCGGAAAGTATCCAGCCTTTGTAAACATAATGAGAATGATTACATGGCTGGGTACTTTCCAGACAGTCCTCATATTTAGGTCACTTAACATGAAATGTCCAATTTTGAATCAAAAATATAGTTTTATTACATCTCAAATAAGCAGCAGTACGATTAATAAAAGTATGTGCCTAAACTAGTGACACAGTTTTGCCATCTTAACAATAGTAGCTTGTTTATGCCAGCAGCAAAGAAGCCTAGAGAGCCAGTGGCGATGAAATCACAAGAAGAGTTTTCCACAGCTTGTTGAGAATTGAATATTTTTCCTTGCAAGAAGTGGTCCAAAGCCTAGAAGAAGTGGTAGTTAGTTGGTGCAGAGTCTGGTGAACTCGGTGGATGACAGAGAGTTTCTAAGTCCAGCCTCTGTAGTTTGAGCAGCGTTGTTTGTGAGACATGTGGTTGAGCATGGTCTTGCAAGAGGATTGGCCGGTCTGTATTGACCAATCTCGGCTGCTTAATCACAAGCATCCTCATCATTTCATACAACTGACTGCAGTAGACATCTGCTGTAATTGACCAGGTTTCATGAAGCTATAATGGATAATACCAGCGTGGAACCACCAAACAAATACCATTAACTTTTTTGGTGTATATTCGGTTTGGACTGTGTTTCAGCACTTCATCTTTATCCAACCATTGTGCCTAACACTTGTGATTGTCAAAAAGAATCCATTTTTCATCACATGTAACAATACAGTATAGAAATGGTTCACCTTTATGTTGTGACAGCAAAGAAAGGCAAGCTTCAAGATGATTTCTCTTCTGGTGCTTAATTCATGTGGAACCCATCTATCCAGCTTCTTTACCTTTCCTATTTGTTTCAAATGGTACAATACTGTTGGAACAGTAATGTCAAACCTTGCTGCTAATTCATGTGTAGATTGAAGTGGATTCGCTTCCACTACAGTTTTCAGCTCATCATTATCCACCTTGGTCTCAAGTCGCCTATATGGCTCATTGTCAAGATTAAAATCACCAAAGTGGAACTTCTCAAAGTATCGATGTATCGTGTGTTCATTAGCCTCATTCTTCCCAAACACTTCATTGATATTTTGAGCTGTCTGCACTGCATTGGTTCCACAACAGAACTCATATTTGAAAATAACATGAAGTTTTGACTTGTCCATGGTTTCACAAAAATTGCTCTAAAAAAATGAAAGATAATCATAAGCCAAAATGTGCATTTGAAAGACTTGAGGATGTACCTTCACAATAAAAATAAAACAAGAAGTGTCAAAGTGAAATGTCAGAGATATCAACCGTCAAACTTAGTACTTAAGGAGATTGGACACTTCATAATTAAAACATAATAACTTATCCAGACATTTCATACTCAATAATTTTGTGCAAGTAATTGGGGCCATATATACTTAATGCATACCAGCCTTTAGTAGGTAGCAATATTCCACTGTATGGGTTGAAATAGCCATGTCATGGGCTACAATATATTTTAAAGTAGAAATAAATGAGAACTGGGGAGTGAAGATGTAGAGAAAAAAAAGGAGTGCAAGATGGCAGTTGATACAGTTTCTTTCTTATCATATTACAGAACTAACCAATTGATGGTTGACAGAAAAACAAGCCAGATTTTACAAATTCAAACTTCTATGATAAAATTTTATGAGAACTATTGTCAGTTTTGTCCCTCGAGTATCCTCAAATGACTATGCCAGCTGATGAGTACCATGGAACAGACACCATGCAAATGTCTCCAGACCTTTGAAGGACTCATGTTTAGTGGGAGTCATTAGAGCATTTCAGATAGGTCCTGGATTACAATGAACATGGTCTTATTATACAAATCATGTTTTTAGAAATTAACCAAATTCTGAGAGATCAGCTCTGTTTTGCCTTACCAAAATCCATGAGGTAGGTACCTGAGTATAAAGCAACCTGACCTTTTAGATATTGGGGTTTTCTGGTCACTAGATGTTGAAGCTAGAAAAGAGGATGGGTCCCTCACTAATTTATTTTGCATTTACTTTTCTCCTTCTGCTATGTAAGTATATGGCACATGTGATAGAAAGTATATTTAGGATATGCACAGGAAAATAATTTTTTATTTTTTCAGTTTGGGATTATGTGATTCTAGAATTTCCATGACACAAACACTGTTTAGATATATAGTTCAGGGACTTGGTACCTTATGGTCAGGTAATTCTTGGACTTTCTCATCCATTTGATTTTGAGGAAGAGATCTTGAGAATAGCAAAGCAAAATTACATTGCATTAATTGGAGGAGCAGAGCTTTCAAGTGAGACAAAAATCTAGGGAAATTTACAGAGCAAAGGGTGATTAGTGAGAAAGGATAGTAAAAATAGCTTTTGTTTAAATGCTAGGGATAAACCCAGCTAGATATATGCTTGGGAGAGAACTATATAAAAGGAAAGATTTATTGGAAATGTTTGGTGACAGAATACTATCAGCAGATGTTTCCTGTTAGGAGGATACATAATAGTTAATATTGATGTGTTGTCCCAGCTTGGTTGCAGTCCCTCTAAACTGTCTGATACAGCTGCCTTATAGAATCACTGCATATGGTTGTTCACTGCAAAAGGAAAAATAGCTAAGAGGGCAACATTCACATCATAGATGTCATGGATATGCATATTTATTTTGGCAGTATTCTCTACTGAAGTAAAGTGTCATGAGAAAGGGACGCTTTTTTCTCATTTGCAAAAAGGTGTTATCCGTGCTCGCAACAGTCCTACTACATATTATCTTAAAAGTGTTAATTCTTCTGTAGTATCACTTCAACTCTATCTAAGATGTTCCTTGGCCAGATGAACAGATGACTCATTCCTCATTTCCTTTTCTTATCATGTTCATAAATGAGGTCTAAAATGCTCATTAGATCTTTGGACTCTTTTGGCATCCAAAAAGATGGTTGGCATCCAAAAGATTGGGAATGAACCCAAAACAATTTGTTTTACTAATACAAGATGGGGATTGGGCAGTTACAAACCTCGGCAAAGGAAATGATACTTTTTTTTTCTGGCTTGTTTACTGCCTGGTACATAGAAGTTACTCAAGAAAATGTTTAGGGAATCAATTAATGTCCATAGAAGCCATCATCTCTAGAATCATCCAAAGTCTCCTTTAATTCAGGATCAGTCCAAAGGCTAAGTATTGATGACTTCATGGAGGGTAAATATTAATGACAGTGGTGATGAAACTGATCATACATGGCAGTGCTTTACATAGATTCTACTAACTTTACTATACCCCTGTGATTTTCTAAAACACATCTATTCTATTACATCCAGTCAGCTGTTCGCCTTTCTCTCTGTTTAGCCCAATGTCCACTTTTGGCTGGGTTCTCAGGCACACTTGACATTTTCATCAAGAAAAGAAAAATCATTTCAAGTCCAATGGATAAGCACCATCATAGTAAAAGGTCATAAAACACTAGGAGTTGCTCTTTAGCAATAGATTTTTGAAGGTAAATCCAAAGAAAACATGGGACATGGTCTGGAACAAGCTTGCGTATACTTCATCATCAGGGCTGTGGTACACAGTATGAGAAAGCTTCAGGGGAATTGAAACACCACTGGAAAGGAGGGTTTTGCTTGCATTGGCTATAAAAAATATGTTTTTATAATAAACAAATGGGTGGCCATAAGACATGCATGTCTGATGTTGAAGGAAAGCCTGTTTGCACCAAATAAATTACAGAAACAGTTCAAGAGTAGTTCATCCTAGTGAAAATATTATCCCTGAACTACTGACAGGGTTAGTGTCAGGTTAGGTTATCTTTTGTATGAGTGCCAGCTACACTCGCTAAACCTGCCTGAGGGTAGGCTGTTGAAACCTGTAAGCAGTTTGGTGTTTCTCAGTAACCTTACATACTTTAATTTTGATCACAGCCAAATCTTTCTTACTTTTTTCCTTTCAGGATTGACTTTTCCGGCAGGCAGACCATCTTTCAGCTTGAAAAGCATCCCTCTCTGCCCCTCATGTCTTCTTGCCCCTGCCCTATCCCATGTGACTGCATTCCAAATGAATGTCTGAGATGGAGGCCAGGCTGATGGATGCCAATCCTGTGCAAATCACAGAGCAGACAAACTGATCCAAATGCCATCATTTATTCAAAGTCTTTTAGTTCACTGGAGGGGAATGGCTTTTAAAATATAGCCAGCAAAAACAATGAGGTAAGAATCTTTGGGGGGCATTAATTTCATCAAAACTTTTGAAAAATTTTCAGATGCTCATGAACTTTGGCTTTTTAGAACACTATAGGAACATTATATATTTCTATCTTATTATTTATTATAATTTATAAATATTTATGCTATAACATAAATATTTATAAGTTGTAGTTGTCCAAGCCTCTGTGCAAGAATGAACATGGAATTAATTGAGTGGCTAACAAGACAGATGAACATTTCCCAGAATTGGCAATTAATCCTCTAATTGCTATGACTTGCAAAAGTTTGCAAAGAGAATGGAAACTTCAAGTCAATAGTCTGTCACCAAGCATTCATTGAACATCCACAGATTGGAATAGGTATCTGAGAAGAGTTATCTGTGAACATTGCCCTGAAATTCCCTATCTGTCTTTTTAGGCAATGGAGTCATTTAGGAATAAACATCTGTTGAATGTTACTGTTATTGTTGTTTGTAGCAGTCTATCTCTCTTGACAATAAGTTCCTCTTTAATTGTTTCCTTACAAGGTATGAAGTGGTATTCCTCCTTTCCCTACTTGCAGTACGTCAGTGTTACAGTGCCAAAAGTCCACAGCTTCAAGGAAAAAGAGCAGTATTTGAGATTTAATTCTATCACTTAATAGCTGGGCAAATGATTGAAACTGTCCAAGCCTCAGTCCCTTCAACCATAAAATGAGGATAATAGTAATAGCCTTTTTGGTGAGGATTGAAGACAATAATGTATGAGATGAAGTAATCAAGGCTTGTATAAATACAAATTGTGATTTTGAATTGCCTTTCACAACCTGGTGAAAAGCTCATGGCATCTAAGTGATCATTTAAATCAGTGGTACATGATGAGAACTTTGGTGCACATCAGAATTACTAATGGAGCTTGATACAAATATAGCACCATAGGCTCCACCATCAGTGATTCAAACTTAGTAGACTGGGGTTGGGCCAGGACATCTCTATTAAAAAATGCAACAGGTGGACCAAGATTTGAGAACTACCACCTTAATAAACAAGAATCCCCTTCTCTGTCAGGATGCTTCTGTGAATATAATTAATGCACCTTCTAGATGAATTTGGCTTACAAGTAGAAACTTGGATTCGAGGACAATCTGTGAGAATCCATATGCTAAAAACTCCAGTAAACTCTAATGATAGATTCTAAACCTCCAAGTGAGAATCCATGTACGTGCACTCTACCTGGTGGTAGAAATCTGAATTGAGGGACGGTAAGGTAAGTTAATATTAATTCATTAAAATATCTGCTATGTCATCGCTAATGACAGGGGAAATGTGCTAATATAACTGACCAATAATTTTATAGAATCTGAAGTTCCAGAAAAATGATGTTTTAGCAAAACAGTATGAAAAATAAGAGGAAATGTGTAATTTTTAATTTCCTTCTTTACCATAGATGGGATGAATTATTCATTATGTCTGAAATGTCTCTTAACTTATATCATGAGGTCTATAGTTGTTAAGACTAACTCAACATGTTCTTAAAAGATTTTTGAACTGAACCTTTCTGAAGTAGCAAAGAAAAAAAAGATAAGTTACCATTTCATTATTTTTCTTTCTCATTCACCTCTGAACTTCCTGGTTCTGTCTGGGGCCAAAGTAAAAATTGCCAAAACACCACGGGAAAGGCTGCTCTCACAGTATTTCTGGCTCACCAAAAATTTCTTAAGAAAGCCAGTTTCCATGAGATTTCAGTTCCAATTTTAAAGACCCAAGAAAACTCAGGATAGTTCAGATAAAGTTCAGATAAGCATTCAAATTTTCAGTTACTGGTGCCAGATGAACCGCTAAGTCATTTGACATGTTCACATCACTGTTTCAGAGGAAAAAAAAAAACAGCTAGAATTCTAATCCAATGTGGACAATTTTGGAGGAGTACAATGTGTTGAGAAGCCACTAGAATTAATAGATAATTTGTTTATTTAAAAAAATGAAAATGCAAAATAAAAACAATAACCTGTGGCTTATTTTCGGTATAAATGAAATTTAACTGAAGTAAACTAGCAATATCAAACATTGAGCAACAGCTTGTCTGAGAAAAGCTACTGTGGTAACTAACACAAGAATATGACTTGGAGTGACAATACTTTGCCTACTTGTTTATCTTTCTTAGCTCTCTCCTTGCCCTCCTTCCTTAAAAATGGAAACGTTAGTACCAACACCACTATATGCTTCTATGTTCCAGGAGGTATAATGAACTACTAATCTTAAGACCTTAAAATCTCTGAATTTCTCCCATTGGCATGGGGCAGAGGGGAAGAAGGTTAATTTAACTTTCAAATAATCTTGTAAAAAATCATTTTGGGGGCCAGTAATGATCCTCTGAGGCAAGAAATAAATTCTGAATTTTTGAAAGCGATTTGAACATACATTTACTGACCAGGAGATCAAGATCCTCTCATAAACTGTCAACAAAGAAAAACACTGCATGTACACCAGAGTCTCGATACAACACAATGGTGGGAAGTTTGATATAGCAAGCTTTTATTCTGGGATCCCATCCAAAGAGATTCAGTTATTGTAGGTGCCAGAAGGAAATTGCTATCACGTGGTTCCACGTATCCATGTAGAGGACCTTTTTGTGGCATAAGCAAAACCCTATTATGCTCAAATACAGTAATTGAGAAAACTAGGCCAAAGAGATTGCCAATGGCGGACATTAAAAAGGAGTTTTGTAAGTTTATCATTCTACTAAAATTTTTACCAGTGTTTTCACTTCCCAGGAGAGACATAAGCATAAGCAAATCAAATTTGCATATTCCTCACTCAGCATAAAGCTGAGAGAGTACATACTTGCAAGGATGGGTAAAATACTTTGGACTCTTCCTTCACTGAGTTCATAACTAAAGAAAAAATTTTAAGGAATATTTCCAGTGTAAACAGCCATTTTGAAATATTTAGGTAAGGAAAAATTGATTAATACCTACAACTTTAAAGTGCTACCACATCACCTTTTATTCCACTATCCTGCCACCCAACTTGGGAACTGAATTACTCAGATTATTTGTCTGTATTTACCACATTTAGTAAATAATTATTGCTTCTTACTTCAGAAGGAGAGACCTGGCTTTTAAGCATCAGACTAACTGCCTCTTACTATTGTTACTTCCTCAATTTTCAGGAAGATGAAGAAATTTATTTTGGTCATGTATTATGCCTAATAACTATTAACTAGAAGTATTAATATAAAGTATCAATAATTAATAATATTAACCAAAATTTGTATTTAAACTCTAACTTAATACCCATTTATTTAGAAGGGAGTAAATTCCTCCAAGGGAAACTACACCATAATCAATATACTATAAAAATATCAGTGAGTGTGAATCTTAGCAATTAGTCAACTGAAAATCACTCAAACAATTCAGGATGTTCATCTGACTAAAGCAAGCTTGAGAAGTAATACTAATGTGCTTGACTTCTTTCTCTTCCCCCAGGCACTAAGTTGAGCAGGAACATGACTTGTAGTAAACAATGAAGCAAGGAACTGTAGAAATAAAAAGTGTCAGAGTATATATATAGATGTGTACTACAAATATTTAAAACATTACTTATCCTTTAATATAGTATCTACTATTTATTTAATGCTACTAAGTATTAGGCACTCTCCTAGGCACTGTACACATGTATCATTTAATTTAATCTTAACATTACATGAGCAACTTCAATATATATATTATTATTACCCCCATTTACAGATGGGAAAACTGAGAATGACAAGAATGAAGTTAACTTGTCTGTGTTCACACATCTAGCAAAAAATAGAACTGATTTTTAAATCTAGGTGTGTTTGACTTAAAATCTAGACACTATTCACTGTGAAATTTTTTCTAAATGAGTATAATGTACTTTATCACCCTATAAATATTACAATGGTAAACATTAGAGTGGTATAAACTAACAATGGAAGTTATCTAAGCCAGGAATTGTTATACAATTTAACACTAGCCAACTACTTTTTAAATTTTATATTTCCAGTAATGAACTCATTGCTCATGTAGTTTCAATTACTTCCTATATTTAAGTGATTCCAGATTTACAGTCAGACCTAACCACCTGCTCTGTTACCAGATTAGATCGGTTGCTTGCAAGGCACCATAGAAAATTTGAAATAGGACATGGTGAAAATTGAAAATATTTTGCCTATCGGGAAAGCGATACCTGCTGCTATGCATATACTGCCATTACTGTATGTGAAAGATTCTTTTCCTCTGTATTTTGAACTTTCTTCCTGCTGAAAGAAAGAAGAAAGCAAATAAGGCAATGATTAGAGTACTGGGGTAATCAATGATGTTGGTAACCTGAGCTATGAAGGTCAAAAAATGAACTGGACACAGGAGCTAAAAAGATGATTAAGTGGAGGATTCCCTGGGGTGCAGACCTTTGAGATGTGTAGAGTTGATTGTCTTCAGTTAATCCTGGAGGGGAAGTTGCCTGAAAAAGTCAGGATCTGGGAAGTTGGTGGCAGCCTTTAAGACCACTTGGATGGTAGAGAGACCAGACCCAGAGGCTATATTGGCTTGACTCAAGAATAGAACAAGCCTGGACATAAAGTTGGTGAATAGATCACAGACAACATTAATAGTACAAAGAAACAGTCAGTGACAGGACGAATCCTTTGCAGGAGGTGGGAGAGGTGAAAGGTGGTGGCAGGCAGAGAGAAAAGTAAAAATTCTCGGGATAGGATAAGAGTGGACTAAAGCCCAGGAAAGAAATCTTTTGGGAAAGATCCAGAAATTCCTTCTGCATCCAGGGAGCCAGGAGCTCTCACAGAGCCCTGAGGAGATAGAAGGCAAAAGTGCAGAGAATCCCGGGTATGGAGGCAACATGTGAGAGCTCAAGTTCAGAGAAGAAGTCTGAAAACTGTTATTGGCAACAGGGAAGTCCTCACCAAATTTATATGTTCTAGCCAAACCCTATAAAGTTAAACTGATGTTAAAGTATGCATTTTGATAAGAAATGTGTACTGATAAACTCATGTTTTGATGAGTTTTAAAGTTTCTAGTAGATTTTCTATTGGTGTAGGTAAAAGGTTACTATGCAAGTACTTTGGGGAAAAGTTTGATATTGTCCCTAATGAACTGAAAAGAAAAGAAATTTGTTCACTACCAAGAGAGTTGAAAACAGTTGAAGGCCCCTAGCAGTTGGGTAATGCAGTGTTGGTGGTGGCTATCTTGAAGTGAAACTGTATCTATGAATCTCCAAGGTTAACACTGGAAGGAAAGTCTCAGGTAGAAAGAGGCAGCTGATCAAAGAGCTTCTCCCCTTTTTTCCTGGCTGTCACTCTTCCTCTGTGAGTCTCTCACCAGCAGTGCTATTGCATTTCCGAAACACCAGATGGACTATTGCCAGGGCCAACAGCTTCCAGTAGAACCGAATACTCCCTTCCATTAAAACAGGGAGATGGTTTCAAAGAGTATGTTTTTACTGAGCCCATGAGCTCATTTGAAACAGCAGCCTAACTGAAAAGTTAGGGATAGAGGTTCCGAGTTTTGTTTTAATAAAGGAGGGAAGTTGTTGCTGCTGTTGTTGTTTCTTCTCATCATCCTTTTCTATGGAGCCAGAAGGAAAAACTGGTAAAATCGTAGCAAAAAGAGATTTGGTGAAATGTTAAGATCCCCATAGACAGTGACAGCTACGATGAGCTACTCTTGCCCCATTTGTCTCATACACACAAAATGCATTGCTAAACTAAGTGTAGTATTTACTTCTATACATAAATCCAAACATAATATTGGATGTTACCTGAACACATTTTGCAAATCACAGATGTAATCCTGAGTCTCTCCACCCCCACCTCATTCTACATCAAAAGTAGAAGAATGCATAACTGTAATGTGCCAGGATTAACCCAGATGGTGACTTCTAAGCCCAGTCCACATGGATCTAGATTTTGTTTCTCTAAACGAAGATCAAGATCTTCTTATGAGTTTTCCACCTTTGGAGTGAGAGGAGGTAGATGAAACAAAGAGTAACATGAGTTCTGACAATGACAAGGACAGACTAAACTAAGGAAAACAGGCGCTTACAAAATCTAAGAGTAAACACTATGCTTTTGAAAGACGTTTGGCATGCCTGTGTAGGATGGACAGAGACTTCCATTTCATATCCATATAGGTCTATAATGCATGTTATTGAGCAGCTAAAATGTGCACTTGGCACTGCTAATTAATACTCGCTGAAAGAGGCACTGGAAATGCTTTGCGTGTGCTCATCTTGTCTTGCTAAATTCCTCCAAGGAAAGATTCCTTTACTTTTCTCCCACATCCCTCTGCTCAGGAGATGCTTCTCTGACCTTGCACAAGACAGCCTTACTCATAGAGTCCTGGTCCCATTCTACTCATACTGAAGCCCCAGTTGAGGTGTCCAGCACAACACGAGACACAAAGTAGGCATTTGAAACACGTGTTTGTATCTGGAATGTGACCAGTTGACTTATGAGCCAGTAAGGTGCTGGGCCTGCCCATATGAGCTCTGCAAAGCAGATTGTGCACCTGTCTTCCCAACTCTGTGTTCAGTGATCTCATCTTGGTAGCTTGAAACCGGCCATGGTGGGAGCATTTACACCACAGAAATTGTCCAACTGATTTTAAGTGTTCTGCTTATAATCATTCTATCTTCTATTTCTTTTTTATTCCATCTAGCTTTTAAGCTGTTTTAAATTTAGCAGCTAAGACTTTCCTATGAGAATTGCACTTTGAATGACTATATTTATTTTTTCAAAAAGTCATTTTTAATTTATTGAAGAAAAGCAATTATTTTGTACATAACTTTTTATAACATTTAGGATAATCATTTTCAGATAAGACAATTATTCCTTTACTTAGTTTATATAAATAGTAGTTAACTAAAGGAAAAAGAGCTATTCTTATTTTTACCAAAATTGTTACGAAATAATTAGTAAAGGCTCTAAAATCTTCTTTGTTTAATGCTCAGGAAATTAAGTTGTCTAGTTTGTAAAATTAGAAAGTAAATGTGTACTAGAAAGTTAATTCCATTGCATTAAAATTAGGTTTTTTTGGAAGTTATATTACTATCTGACAAAATAATTGCTATTTTAACCAAATGCATAACACTTTCTGTCTAAAATGGGCTTTGTGATTTTTAAATATGAACATTCATTTTCCAGAACGTGCATTGGAGAGAATATGGTCTTTTGAAATTAAATTAACTGTTTAACAAGGAGAATGATGCTCAGTA
This sequence comes from Varecia variegata, assembly GCA_028533085.1. Classification (NCBI taxonomy): domain Eukaryota; kingdom Metazoa; phylum Chordata; class Mammalia; order Primates; family Lemuridae; genus Varecia; species Varecia variegata. Next base: position 63,832,238 of record CM052440.1, read on the forward strand.
CTCTTTGAAAAGGCAGCAGAGTGCTGTGCTTAGGAGCAGAGAATCTGGGAGAAATTGCCAGGGTTCCAGTCTCAGATACTCTCCTTATTAGCTGTGTGACCTTAAGAAAGTCACTTCTCAGTGCCTCTGTTCTCTCATATGTACAATGTGGATGATAATAGACCTTGTTTCATATGTTTACAGTGAGGATTAAATGCATAAATACTGTACATGTAAAACACTTAAAGTGATACCTAGTACTCAATAAATGTTCAATAACTTCTAATTATTATTATTATTATTTCCATCCTCTATATTTCTGAGCACAAAATCTTACACATTCTTGGTGCTTAATAAACATGTCTAAATTGGTTAATTCAATGGCCAGTTACTTGCATGGAACAAAGAAATGAAGACTGAGTGCCTACTAAGTGCCAGGAGTACATCTGTGAACAAGACAGGGACCTTGGCTAAGGTCCCTGAGCCCATAAAGTTTACATTTGAGCATTATGTTGTTCAGCCCAAAATGTATAAGGAACTGATCTTCACATTTAGGGATTGAAAGAAGGGCTGGGATTATAAACTCCCTGACAGCATATATTAAAGATTATTTTAAAGACAGCATAAATTAAAAGATAAAGATTTGGCTGTGTGTAACAGAAGCCCAAAATAGTTTTTGCATAAAGGAGATAGAAAATTCTTTCTCATGTAACTGTCCAGAGATGGGCGGGCCAGGGCTCCAGGAGGTTGTCAGGGAATCGGGTCCTTCTGTCTTATATCTCTATCATTCTAGGGTATTCTCTGTCTTTGTAGTCCTAAATAGCTCCTCACCACATCCACATTCCAAGAAATGGGTTGGAGGAAGAAGGAAGAACATGCCCCCTCCATTAAGGGAGACATGAATAAGAAATTATTTTCTTTGCTTTTGTGCATAACCCATTAGGTAGAACTTCACATAGCCACTCCATCCATAAGGGAGCCTGGGACATATTTTTATTCTGAGTGCTTTTGTGTCCACCCAAAAATCTAGGAAAAGCAAAAAACAGATCTTAAGGGACAGCTGATAGTCTCAACTACATCCCATCCCTTTGGCCAAGTTTTGCATTGCTCATCCACCACAGTGAATACCCTGGTTTCCTTCCCAAGGAATGCAACCCCAAAGCCTCATCCAGATCAAGATTGACACTTCTCTGGGTGAGACTCACCCCCTACTTAAGGTCCCAATATGGCTCTTTGTAACACTGTGGCCTGTAAACTAATGGACAAGTGATCCACCCCTGAACACCCAAAATAAAATGAAGGAGTAGGAACAGGATGACCAAAAAGAAAAAGTTCTGTTGGAAAAGGGAAAATGAGAAACACACAGCTGTCATCAATCTATAAGATTTATCAAGTCCCGTTGGAAAGGCACTGTGGAAACTTGCTACCCTGCTGGTGGTGTGTGTCCTTTGGTCAGCCCATTTGGCAGCTGTAGCTCTAGCTCTCTGGGAAGATTTTTTTGTCCATTGTCTCCCACGGCCACATCTGAAGCAGACATCGGAGAGTATTTCTTCTTGGGGCCACCGCAACTTTCACACTCTGCTTCTTGCCGATGTCGATTTATGGATTCAGAAGTTGGGTTGTTTTGTCACAGGTTTTAGCAGGCCAGTTTTCTGGCTTCCTTGGCAATACAGTTCTCTTATAACTATAAGAATGCCTTCCAGGCCATTTGTTTCTGTTCAGTTCCATGTGTGGGTAATCACAGCCAAGGGTCTGGTCTTGATATAGATGTTAAGACTAAAGGTTCTGTCTTTATAAGGACCTCAGTGTCACTTAGATTCCCAGAGGAAAGATTCTTTCATAGCAGAGACTCTCTTCCACTTTTCTGCTCCACATTGAGAAGGGTGTTAAATTGTAGCCTGCTATTCTGTCAAAAGAGTGCCTGTGGCTGACGCACTCACTCCTAGCTGCAACCACTCAGCTCCTGGTTGCGGGCCACAGTCTTCCAAGCTGTCCTTAGGCCCACAAGCATGTGTCAACTCTCAGCCTGAGCCTGCCAATAATTATCACTTTCAGCCCAACTCATCAGCAAAGCCTATTTCCTTTCACTAAGCCAACAAATAAAAGATGTCCTCTTTCAGGCTGTCCATGAGGCTGTCCATGTAACCACCTGTGGTGCAGAGGTCACATCCAGAACTTTAGAAAGGGGTTCTTTGTGCTGTCTTGCCCAGAAACATGTCTCCTCTAGCCCTGCTCAGCACTCTAAGCTGCAGGGGCTCAGGAAGTAATCATGCAGGGCAGGGGATTAAGATACTGGAATAAGAAAAAAAGACTTTACTACTTAATCCCTTGAGACTTTAAAGAACCAGCTTTACCTTTCAGGGTCTAGTTTCTTCATCTTTAAATTAACAAATTTAAAAAAATGACCTCCATGTCCCTCCAGTTCTTTTATTCTGTAACTTTTATGAATGTGTGTGAATATAAACATGCATAGTCCATTCTAGTCCTCTTTCCTCACTCTACCACCAAGGGCCGCTCCTTGCGAATCTACCAGGGAAGAGGCAACAACGATTCTCTCTATTCACCAGACTCCTGACTTCCAGGGTCACATGCAGGCTCCCCAGAATCCTCTTTCCACACTCTGCTGCAGGGGCAACACTGCAGCAGCCTGCAGATGTCCCAGAATAGCAAACCTTTAGATGAAGATGAGGTCCCAGTCTCTCCTATCAGGGACCTCACAATGCTTGAAACCTCTTACTTGTCTTGGGGAAATGGCACAGCACTACCTACTAGATATTATAGTCCCCTGAATTCTCTACTTGAAAAGATTCTTGAATTTCTAGTCTTTTTTCTCTATAAGTGGTAGTGGGTGATGGAATTAGCCACCTTTCAGTAAGTCCTGCAGGACTTCTTTAAAATGTGGGGGTACTTAGCATCTAGTGTTCCCAACTTTGAGGCTCTAGCTGAAATCTAAGTCTCATTCAGCATTCTGTTACTAATAATAATATTAATAATAATGGTAATAAAAACAATATTAGCTAACATTTATGACTATGTGCCAGGCATTGCTCTAAGCACTTTAAATTTATTGGATGGTCAATCCTCTAGCAATCATATAAATTTGGATCCCCATTTTATTAGGTTATTAAGTATGAAATGTTCGATATCCTTAATTACTAGGTTTGACAGTTGACATTTCTGATATTTCACTTTGACACTTCTTGCTTCATTGTTATTGTGAAGTTATTAATACATGTTCATTCTTTCAAACACATGGTTTGGCTTGTGATTATCTTTCAAATTTTTTTAGAGCAATTTTTGTGAAACCATGTATAAGTCAAAAATTTGTGTTATTTTTGCATATGAGTTCCATCGTGGAACTAATGCTGCACAGAAAGCTCAAAATATCAATGAAGTGTTTGGGAAGGAAGTGGCTACAGAACGCACGATACGTGGATGGTTTGAGAAGTTCTGTTGTGGTGATCTTAATCTTGAAAATGAGCCACGTGGGTGACCTGAGACCAAAGTGGATAATGATGAGCTGAAAGCTACAGTGGAAGCGAATCCATCTCAACCTACATGTGAATTAGCAGCAAGGTTTGACGTTACTATTCCAACAATACTGGACCATTTGAAACAAGTGGGCAAGGTAAAGAATCTGGATAGACAGATTTTGCATGAATTAACTGAGCATCAGAAGAGAAATCGTCTCCAAGCTCGCCCTTCTTTGCTGTCATGACATAAATGTGTACCATTTCTACACCATATTGTCACATGTGATGAAAATGGATTCTTTTTGACAATTGCAAGTGTTTAGCACAATGGTCGGATTAAGAGGAAGTGCTAAAACATGGTCCAAAACCAAATATTCATCACAAAAAGTTAATGGTGTCTGTTTGGTGGTCCAGCACTGGTATTATCCACTACAGCTTCATGAAACTTGGTCAAAATCGATTACAATAGATGTCTACTTCGACCACCTGGATGAAATGATGAGGATGCTTGCGATTAAGCAGCCAAGATTGGTCAGTAGAGACAGGCCAATCCTCTTGCAAGACAACGCTGACCACATGTCACACAAACACCACTGCTCAAGCTACAGCAGCTGGACTTGGAAACTGTGTCACCCACTGTACTCACCAGACCCTGTACCAACTGACTACCACTTCTTCCAGGCTTTGGACCACTTCTTGCAAGGAAAAATATTCAATTCTCAAAAGCTGTGGCAAACACCTTTTGCAATTTCATTACCACTCACTCTTTAGACTTCTTCACTGCTGGCATAAACAAGCTACCCTTAAGATGGCAAAACTGTGTCGTTGGTTTGGGTGCATACTCTGATTGATTGTACTGCTTCTTGTTTGAGATATAATAAACTACACTTGATTCAAAATCAGACATTTCATATTTAATGACCTAATACACATTCAGAAACTGAGGCATAGAAAACTTAAGTAACTTGCCTAAGTTAGTATAACCAGTAACTAGTAGATCTGGTATTCAAAGTCAGGCAGCCTAGCTGCAGAGTTTATACCCTTAACCACTATGCTTTCCTGCCACATCTTGTTAAGAGATTTGGATTTTTATCCTGAGTGTGATGGAAAGAACTTGATTTTCCCCTTCACCTATAAAATAAGGATAATAAAACCTCGTACAGTGATTTGGAGGATTAAATAATATGGATGAAAATTAGGGAACCAGCCCTATATATAGTAAAAACTTGATAATAAATTGTCATAATTATCATTATTTTTCCCTTTTTGTGTGAGGAAACTACACCAAGCCAGCACCAAGAAAATCCAGAACAGTCATTACTGTAGAAATAAGAGAATGCCCACCCCACTCCCCACTCCCACGTCCCCAGATCAGCTGGCAGAGATATTCAGCCCCACATATGATTCCCCTTTCTAATAACCAAAGCATGGGAATTGTTTGCCAAATCAAAATACAGCCAGCCATGACCATATGCAATAGTTTCTTTCGTGGTAGGTTTATTCCTTTGAAGACTGTGCCAAAGAATCAAAGACAAGTTCGAGAAACTGAGACTGAGTCTAAGCTCTCTGATTCCCCTTGATCAAGTTCCCAACACAGAGTCTGGAGAAAGACTCTAAGTTTTATCTTTTCTAGCAGGCAAAGTATCAAAATTAGTCCCAGACAAAGGGCTAGGCAAAAACACTAGCGTGATGTAAACCCCCCTGCATGGGTTGAGCTGACCAGGGAGTTAGGGAATTCCAGTTTGAGACTAGTGCTACCTATACAAAGCGGATGGACTTTAGTTTCTATACAGCCCAGGGTATTAGGGAAAGACTTGATTACCTGTGGCTTAGTTTGAATTAGAAGGCAAAGCAATTACACAAAAGCTCTCATTTAACTTTTAAGTGGGATTAGGCCCACACTAACTTTATGACACTAGGTTGCTAAAAACAAATGGCAGTTTCTCACATGCCCTAGGAAAAATTTGGGGCTTATATAATTTTTCCAAATTATGAGGCACTGTGCCCAAGACAGGCAGATAGGCCCTAGAACCAAACGTACCCAGGCTTACAGCTCAAACCAAGTGACAAAAGAACAGCAGTTTCATTTTTGTTTCTCCACTTGCACAGAAAAGCAGTGTGGTGTAAGGAAGAGCCAGGTTTTGGTCCTATCTCTGCTCTTAGAGTTCCATGTCCTTGGGGGGAAAAAAAATCAATGAATTACTTTTTGTTTCACTTTTCTCATCTATAAATAGGAAACTGGACTCTAAAAATCTGAGTTTGGATTCTTGGGAATTGAATTGTTAGTGCTCAAATACAAGAGATATAAGTACCAAGAGGAAGAATGTAAAGCTGAGAGCTAAGGAGCAGGAAAGACAATGGGAGAAGTGAGCATCCTCAATCTGCAGATAAGTGCTTCCTCCCCTTTGTAATTTGATAGCCTCAGGAAGCCTCTGGTTCCCAAGGGGAGAGGAATGCGGGTGTGTGCAGGGGAAGTGACACTGGCCACTTAAATGTTTTCCCAGAGCCGATGGAGAGTCCACACAGCTCAATTTGCATGACACAGCCAGTCTGTCTCGAGAATGTATACACAAACCACATGCACACACATACATATGTACATATATCAGTGCATACACAAATATTAAATTCTCCATTTCTTTAGCATCCAGAAAATTTCAAGAACTTACAGTTGATTCCAAATCAAACCCAGATTAAACTAATATTTTGTAATTAAGTACCTCTACCTGGGCTGACACTGATTCTGGTGGGCACTTACACAGCTTTTTGGTTGCCAGGGACATCTTACCAGGAGTGTATTAAAAAATAAAATAATGCACTGGCTTTGCAGTACGAAAGCAGAGTCCATAAACCACAATATCTCTCTGTGAGGAAATAGACTTCCTGTCTGCTATTTTTTTATGTGCCCAATTAAGTGCAGATTTTTGGCTGCATGAGCAACATAACTGCAGCATTTTTTCCAGAAAAACCAAGAAATGAACTAAAAAACTAAAGGAGAAAAAGTCTTACAAGAAGATGGTCTGATAAGTGCTGTGAGATAAAATTTTTTTTCTCACTTTATACCTGATATCTCCTAACCTGAACGTGATCAACCTCGAGCAAAGCTACTTTAAAGCACATTTCTAATTTGCTGGCAGCTTCCCACCCCAGAGGGATTTTTACTGAGTAAGGTGAGTACATTTCAAGACCTTATATGGAATAAAAGAGCAGGGCACTGGCAGGGTGGGTGGTTCAGCAAGTAGGGTGTCTGAGAATTAAAAATCAAAGTTAAGTGAGATTCTTTGGTAGAAAATAGGGCCTGGATGACCTACTTCAAAAGAAATAAGAACCTGCCTAAAACCAAGTTACCAAAATAAAATCGAACCTGAACCTGGGAGGTCTAAAAATAAAGTTCATAGATTTTAATTTTAGTACTGAGTTACACACACCTGTGCACTTCCTGGCTTAAGCCATAAACCAGAATATTTGAATCCTATGAGAAAAACTAATTTGGAGGATGGCACTAGTACAGTACCCAGGCTTCACTGACATTCTCTCTGCTACCTCAGAGATACTCAAAGAGCTTTAAGTAAATTTACATACACTCTTCAAATTTGGATAAAAGCTTGAGTGGGTTCAGCCAGGTCAATCTATTTCCTGTATGGAGTCATTGAAAAAAATACTTCAGTGCTAGGGTTAGAGTCAGTCTTGAAAACATGAATAGTTTGAGCAGCACCTAGCATAAATGTGTTTTTGTCTATTGTACAAGTAAAGGGCAACAACTTTTTAAGGGGCGAGCCCAGATCAGTTGGAAATACCTTTGTTCTTATGTGAGGGCCCCAGAGTTCTCCTCAGAACATCTCTTCTGAGGTAAATAGATTTGATATCTTCTGAGTTTTTGGCTTCTCTGCTCTGGGTTACCAAATTTCTGAAGTGATATTAAATATCAAGAGATAGGATATGTTAAAAGTTTAATTTGCTCGGTCTTTTTGCTGTGGGTAAAATTTTCCTCTATGCTTGTCTGAATCTGCTCCTTAGATCAGTTTTAACTCAATGAAATACTCCTAAAAATTTCCTGTTGACTTGGGGAAGCTACTTTTCTTCTGCCTTCATTTTCCTCATCTATTAAATATGTCTGGTCATGTGCGCTGTACATACTTTGTACTCATGGAATGATAGCAAATCAGACAATATAGCTAAAAATTAATTAAGAGCCTCCAGGAAAAAAAATATTATGAACCTTTCCGTGTGTAAAATTCAGCCTTGGTAAATCCAAACCACAATTGTTGTTTTCAAAATAAAGTTTATAAATAGGGAAGCAAAATAAAAACATGTGTCTCAGTGTAGACTGGTATGTGAATTTTACTGTATTTGTAGGTTCAGTGGAGATTGTTGATTTATAAGAATGGTCAGGAGAAAAAAGCTCAGTGCCTGAGCAATAGTGTTAATAGGTAGGTCCATGTTTGTAATTAATGGCTCATGGCAATTCTGATAATATTATTCCATGTTTATTTACGAATGTGTTTTGCTCCACCTCTTGTCATTTAAAGTTTCAATATAAGCCCTGGTTTGAGTCCTGGTTTGAAATGTAAATGATATCTGACGTGAAATAAACTAGTTAAACTTCACATCACACCCTCTCAGGAGTCTGCATGCTTCATGAGCCACTACACTGCTGCTCAAAAAGTGCCCTTCTAACGAGGCCAATTCTGACTAATGCATATTCCAAGAATAATACTTGACCAAAATTGAATACAATTCTCGTGTACTTATTATAATTTTCTATGACAGAGAGCAGAGGCTAAATTCGGTGAAAGTATTGTTTTTCTTCTAAGCTTGGGTCTGCCAAAATTTGTTTTTATTCTACCTCCCCCTGCCCCCTGCAGTCACCCCCTTTTGGAATGATGTGTTGATCAGGACCAACTTGGAAACTTGCTGGCATCTGCATAGTACCCATTTTCACCACTTTCACTCACCCTTAGATAGGTTTTTGGTATGGAATGGAAATATTCCCAAATGGAACAATCATTAACAACAGCAATGTCAAGAGCAGCCTTGAAATGAGGCATCTGATATTCCATATGTACAGAGAACGTATTATGCCAACAATGTAAAAGCCATTTGAGGTCTGTAGCTTCCTTTTCTCCACAGAAGGAACTGTGGCAGAGAGTCAAATTGATACAGGAATTTTAAATATGTGTGGTCACACAAAGTTAGAAAAGATTATAAATTCAGCATTAGAAACCAAAAGAAAAAAAAAAAACAAGCCACAGGTAGTATTCTCATATTATGTTTGCTTGAGCTGTCAGAACAAAATACTAGAGAGAAATATTTTTATGACATGGAAACTGAGATCTGCTTTCCAAAATTATTTTCCACTAACTTAAAGCTATGTGTCATTGTGCAAACCTAAAGACTCCTATCCTTGTAGAGTCAAACATTCATCTCATAACTGGCACAAGGATGCCTAGCTCACATGAGCAAGCATACATAGTGGTGACATACGGGGTCCAAGGTGCCAGAGGAGGATGGTGCCTACAGTGGGATCGACCACGTGTCTTCACAAACCTTGAGTAGATTTAACTTAAGGGCAAAGCCTACCGTCTAGACTCCAAAAACACAGTACACATCACTCTGTGTTCATTGGTTGGTTTGTTAAGAAATGAGAATTGATAGTAGAGTTCAGTGGAAGCTATTATGTGGGGATTTGGATTTTCCCCCCTAAAGTTTACTACACGTTTACTTCTTGCTTTTCCCATGACCCTTAGTCATGTCTCCAAAAGGTCTCCTAAAGCAAATCTTTAAATTTTAAAAACATTCCTGTAAAGTTAAGTAGACATTGCCATATGTTCAACCTATTATTACCGTTGGACTTTGCTTCCCAGACATGGAGCATAAAGCAAGTGTCTACTTCTTCCTCTTGTGCTATGCCTTCCCCTTTGCAAGGCTTATTGATGCAAGGACCAGAACACAGATGACTACTGACGAGGGCCCCACCCATGTATATGTGCACAGGGGAGGCACTAAAGGGCGAGTGAGAACATGCCACACACTCGACACAGCTGTTGACCTGCACTCCTTTCCTGGCTCCCCGAGAAACCTTCTAGTCCACTCAGGGTTCAGGGCACAAGAAGTATCATTCAGAGCTGTGGCACCCAGGACATGAGGGCAGAATATTTAGAGATTCCCTTCAAACATGCAGACCATCGTGGGCAGTGGTGTTGAGGACGGTGCCTGTAGTCCACAGATATTTATCAGCAAGGGGAGACTGATGACAGCTAAGCTTTATTTGGGGCCTTATAGTTTACAAGGTGCTTTCACATTAATTATTTAATCTTCATAGTCTATCTGGATGCATTATTTTTGTTATTATTTAAATGGGAAAACCAAGCACTGGAGAGTTAATTCATCCAACTAGTCTTTATTGAGGGCTTGCTCTGTGTCAGATGCTGTTCTAGGCACTAGGGTAAAACAGTAAAAAGAATAGATAATTTTCTGCTCCCAAAGAACCAATACACTAGTTGGTGGAGAGAAAGGAGACAGACACAATAGATGAATACACAGGTGCAGTATATAGCATGTCAGATGGATGTAATGCAATGGAGCAAAAATAATGACTGAGGATGATGATTAGGGTATACCAGTGGGGAAGGGCGAAGAACTTCTTTTTTAAATAGGGCAGTTGGAAAGTGCCTTGTTGAAAAGGTGACCCTTGAGCAGAGAGCTGCAGAAGGTAAAAGAGCTGGTCAGATGGATCTCTGGTATAGGGGCATTACTGGCAGCAAGTGCAAAGGCCCTGAGGCAGGAGCATACTTAACTTGATTGAAGAAATGCCAAGAGGCATTCATGGCTTATGCAGAATGAACAAGTCTGGAAGAAGGTGGAGATGCAGTCAAAGATGTAGAAATGAATCTCATCAATGTGGGGGCTTGGCTTTTATTTTGAATAAGATGACAAACACAGATATTATACAAAATATTTAACAGCCAAGTACAGCACAGATACTAACCAATCAGCATGGATGTCTGGCCTCTGCACAGAAGCAGCATTCTGGAGGTCCCCTGAAATGCCAAGCATTGCCCCTTGAGTTGGTGCATAGTAGAGACACTCTCTGATGGATTTCAGGGGAATTTCAGGGAAGGCGACTGGGAGGGGGATATCTACCAATAAGAACAGAAGGATTTCAATACTCATACCCCAGTTGCAGAGTGAGCCAGCTGGATGTCAGCTCTAGCAAGGATCCAGGCTAGGTCTGTGTGGAGGAGGGATGTGATTGGGATCGCTCTGGCTGAGGTGTGGAGAAGAGACCCTAGAAAGGAAATGGTAAAGACAGGGAGATAAGTCAGGCAGCAGTCTGGTGAGAGATGATGGTAATGTGAACAATGGTGGAAGTGGTAGAAATGGTGCAAGGTGTAAGACTGAGAGTATATTTTTAAGTCGGAACCAAGAAGATTTACTGATGTCCTGGATCTGGCATGAGAGAGAAAGAGCACGTCAAGCATGGCATCAACTGGAAGGTTGTGGTTGACATCAACTGAGACAGGGAAGACTGGTGGAGTAGAATTGGAAAACAAGATAAAAACTTCAATTTTAGATACAGTAACTTTGAGATGAGTTAAGTTTATTGACACCTATTATGCACCAACACAACAGCCCTGTAAGTTAAGTACTATGTTACTATCTTCATTTTTCAGTTGATAACTTGGCTCAGAGAGCTCAGATGGCTTACCCATAGTCACACAGCAAGTAAACAGCACATCTAGAACTCAAGCAAGGTTTTCCAGTTCTGAGTTGAATGCTTTTCTTAGGACACCATGGCTAAGAACCAAACAGTGCTACCAAAGCAGATAATTGATGAGAATTTGCTTTTCTGTGACTCCCTGTACAGCGAGATTTAAATCAAAACTTTCGAACTCTAAGCTTTAGAGAATCTGCTGGAAGAGGGGAGAAAAGTTTAATCTTAAATCCACTTGAAAAAAACCAAGAAGTTTTTTCTTTTTCCTTAAAAAATAAAACAAAACCGAGGTGAGCCTAAGGCCAGCATGCTGATTGCATCAGAGAGACAAAGATGAAAAGAGGAGAGAGGAAAACGGGCATGAGCCCTAAATCAGCACGTTAAAGGGGCTGGCCTGAAAGGTTTGTATTATCAGACGTTAGTCAGAGAGGGACGTTCTTTTGCTGGCTTAGAAGAAAATTGAAATAACACATTAATTTTAGGTCCTTTGATATTTTTTCCTGGAGATGTTTTGTTTTGATACATCTGACAACAGCCAAAGAGAAAGCCTCAGAAGACAGACATAATAAAAACAGCAGATGATCCATAGTCACTAAGCATAAGTTCCACTTTCTTAGTCTTGCCCAGCCCAAATCGGCAGCTCACTAAGAAGCTACAGGACATCCTGGAGGATTTAAAGAGCAAGCCTCAACGGTTTCAAGTTCCAGCATCAGGACTTCTTCCTTCAGCTAATGGCTATGAGACCTGTTAAACCTCAGATGTTTCTGAGGAGGATAATATTTTAATTAATCAGAAGATCACGGAGCGTGTTGGGGGGATTTACTAACAAAAAAATCAATGGCTCAGCTTGGGAAGCACTTTCATTGTTTGGCAGAGGAAAGCCTGTGCTTCCAGTGGTTTAAAAACCAGGGTACCATTGTTTGGGTAAAGAAATGAGGGAGGAAACTGGAATATGTACTTACCCATTCCACCAGCATTTATTGTCCAAAAATAGTAACATAACTATAAAAATCGGGACCCGAAAGGAAGAGTTGGGAGATGGTATAAGTGAAGCAGATTCCTCATCTTTTGTAATGCAGAGTCAAAGATACTGTGTAAAACTGATAAATCGATAAATATGAAGACACTGACTAGAACGACTAAAAACAGGAATTGTTTAGGGTGGTTTTCCGGGGGCATGAGAATGAGGAGTGAGTTAAGGAAGTGTAGATAAAATATCTTGCACTTTATACTCTTCTGTATGGCTTGCTTTTTAAAAAATGCCTGTATATATATATATATATATATATTGCATTTAAAATTTTAAACTGAATAAATACATAACAATTTTATTTCTATTAACAAGGCTGGGGAGATAAATGGTGAATAAGACATTCTTGTTCTCTGCTGTCATGGAAGCTTAACTGAACACCCTGAAACAGAGAAAGGGTAAAAAGTCTGAGTTAAAGCACAACAAAGGAAAAACTGGTATAGAACAAAAAGGGGAAAACTTAGATCTCATTCCTGTTATGGCCTCACTTCTCTGCCTTGGATGACATTAAAATGAAGAAAGGGCATGATATATTCCCAACTGGTAGGCATTTTGTAGCTATACAAAGGCAAGCCAGGCCTGGCCTGCCATGTTTCCTACCATACTCCTCCCACGCCCTTTTCTCTTTCCTGAAAAGAGCAACTTTGGACTTCCTTTCCTCAGCAGGAATTGATCTGCCACAAAAGAAGAAGGTATGTAGGATGAGTGGGAAGTAGGCACAGAAGAGGAAGTCAGTTCTTTCTTACATTTCTCTTTGATTCTGCAACTCTGACCTGGCTATATACCTGCTTGCCAGATTCCCCAACCAAATCATAATGAAGATGTTTCCAAAAATAAATTGCCAGAAGCAAAGGGGTTAATAAATTTAAATATGCTTAAGGTGAATCATTCACAGAACTTCAGACTTCAAACACAGGATCATTAAAACTATTAGTGTGGACTGTGAGTTCTGTTCTCCAAAATCCTGGGGGGTGTCAGGCTCCCTCTGTTTTAATAGCTCTGGTAACTCTTTCTTCATATAATTGGTTTCAGTGCACCAAGACTTTCTTTCCTAACCTATATCGAAGGACTCTTGATATGGTTAATTCCCTAGGAAAACCTCTGAAACTCAGTGACCCATAGTCACTACCAATCCAGGAGAATCAGCATAATTTTATAATTAGAACTCAGGCTTTTTACGGATAATAACACTAGCTTACATTTGCACTCATGCATTCATGCTCTGCGTTCAACAAAATTTAATTAGCATCCATTATGTGCCAGAATTGTAATAGGTATAAGGAAACTAGGATGAAACAACCAGTCCTTGCTGTTAAGGAGTACATAGTCTAGTTAAAATTTATGGAGTACACAGTCTAGTTGAAATCAAAATAAAGCATAATAAATGCTTTAATAAATTTGTAATAGAGATAGTATTTTTGTATCTTTCCTGGTAAATTTATCTGCTTTGTTTCCCATCAATCTTTACAGATTAAGGAGAGGAGAAAGATAGATGCCAGGGAAGGGTATCAGAGGATGCCACCCCAAAATATACCACTTTGGCATAAGAATTATTCTGAGCTGAAGTTAACTGAGAAATAGCAGATGCAGGAAAAGCTCTCAGCCTTCCCCCTTTCAATCTAAAAGCAGAGGACAAATTTCCCTTTGTAAAGGTACCAAAAATTTTCATTTGTAAAGTTGTCTCCCTCTCCCATACCAGGAAGAGGAAGACTCTCTTCAATGAAGAAGGCACCAACTTGAGTATGCATAACAAATCTTTCTAAATAATCCTAATCTTTCATTCTTTCTACCCATATATTTACCTTCCCACAATTTACTGCCTCTAGAAGCCCAAACTTCTCCCTTTGTCTAGTTTCTTCTCCACAACTTGTTGCTCTTTCTTAAAATGACAAGGAAGACCCTGGGTCTAACCACTTCTTTGAGTCTTCACTTCCTTCTTTCATATCCATGTGCATATGATCTGTTGTTAGTCTGTCTCTTGTCAGCTTAATTTGCAGGACCCCAGTCACTGAACATAAAAGAAAAAGATTTGCCTTCCCTACACTGCCTACAATGGATACGATGTAGGCAAAGTCCATTTCATAGAGGGAAAGTAAGTAGAAAGCCAGTATCATCCAACTTGGAGGATTATGAGAAGAAATAATGTAAGTTGAAGAGGTCAGAACCACATAATTGCATTTCACCACTATCTCACACCTTAAAAAAGAAGTTTGGTTTGGATGGAGGATATAGAAATATCAATATAAGCATGAAGACATCAGAGATAAAGGTCCTCTGGAGATGTTGTATGCCTCTAGTAGAAGCCATTATTCAGCTTGATATATTGCCAGCAATTTATATTATAGTTCTTCTTCTGTAAGAAAACTATAGCCATTTATTATCATGACTGTACATTGAGGAAGTGGAAATAACCAGGTTTAGGGGGAAATGATTGCACATTGACTCTAAACTGACACTAATCCCTGAGACCCAAAGCCACTGTGGCTCACCAGTCAGAATAGGGGTAATAGGAATCAGGTGATCAATGTAATTTTGGTGCAAAGCTGTCTCACATAGGCTGATGGGGCTCCAAAACTATCTCATGTTTATTTTCAAAATTCCAGAAAGCGTAGCTGGAACATATGTATTCAACAACTGGCAGAATCTCCATACTGGTTTTCTGAGCTATTATGGTAAGAAAGGCCAGGTGGAAAGCCCTACAACTTCCTCTGCCTACCAAAATATTAATACCACATTCCTGGAAGGGCCACAGAGATTAATGACATCATCAAGGACTTGAATGATGGAAGATGGTGATGCCTAACACATCCCTGTTCAAATAATCTCTTAATCCTGAGCATAAGACAGATGGATTCTGGAAAATGACAATGTATAATCATAATTTCAATAAGGTGGTAACTCAAATTGCAGCTGCTATTACAGATGTAGTTTCTTTGCTGGAACAAATCAATACATCTCCTGATACTTTGTATGCAGTTATTGATCTGGTGAATGTTTTGTTGTTGTTGTTGTTGTTATTTAGCCTGTTAATAAAAATCACCAGAAGCTTTATGCTTTCAACTTAAAGAGCCACCAATATACATTCACTGCTTTACCACTGTTTAGTGCTATATTCAACCATAGTTAGTTCACAAGACCTTGGTCATCTCTCTATTCCACAAAACAAATGTGGTGAGGAAGAAATAGCAATTACTCTGGAAACCTTGGTAAGACACATATATGCTAGAAGACGGAATATAAATCCCACAAAAACTCAGGGGCCTATGACAAAGTAAATGATACCAGATTTACCCTTCTACCATAAACAGTTATAAAACTGAACAAAATACATGAAACCATAAAACAACACTGTTCAGACTTTGGGAAAACAGGCAGCAAAACACTATGATCCATAAGAAAAGGAACAAACAAGGTAAGACTAGGAACACCCTGGATTTCTGCCTGGAAGTATTTGCTAGCCTGTAGCACATAGCACAGCAGTCTTGCTGAGTTGAGAAGACAGAAATCAGAATTTGAGGATGATGAGGCAACTGCAATTTGTGGGACTGAGTACCAGAGAAAAGGGAGCTATGGAGACAGAAAGAGAGAGGAGAGAACATGAGAGCACAAGAGAGATTCTCTTAAGTCTTTCGCTAATTAATACACTGTGCATGTGTGGGGCTAACCTTCATGAGACCAGGCAAAGAGAAACCACTGGGGAGACATAGGATAAACAATTGCCAGTGCTCGCACAGGGGAGAGAGACATTCCTGTTCTGATCACTCAGAACAGACAGACCTCACTGAATGATTGGAGCATTCAAGAGAGACTCCAGAAGAGCCACATGTTAGTGACAGGGATGAACCAGCCCTAGAGTAATGGCTATATGAGGCTCACCCTAAAAAGAGCTTAAAAAAGGAAACACAAATAACTTTCCTGCCTACCAGAATAAAATCCAATAAACTTTAAAGAAAAACAAATGAAACCTAGCCCTCAACAACATTGTATTCACAATATATGACATTCAATCAAGAATAAGTGGGAAGGCCGGGCGCGGTGGCTCACGCCTGTAATCCTAGCACTCTGGGAGGCCGAGGCGGGTGGATCGCTCAAGGTCAGGAGTTCGAGACCAGCCTGAGCAAGAGTGAGACCCCGTCTCTACTAAAAATAGAAAAAAATTATCTGGCCAACTAAAATATATATAGAAAAAATTAGCCGGGCATGGTGGCGCATGCCTGTAGTCCCAGCTACTTGGGAGGCTGAGGCAGTAGGATCGCTTAAGCCCAGGAGTTTGAGGTTGCTGTGAGCTAGGCTGACGCCACGGCACTCACTCTAGCCCGGGCAACAAAGCGAGACTCTGTCTCAAAAAAAAAA
>CM052440.1:63849286-63972730 GCA_028533085.1 Varecia variegata
CCAACTAAAATATATATAGAAAAAATTAGCCGGGCATGGTGGCGCATGCCTGTAGTCCCAGCTACTTGGGAGGCTGAGGCAGTAGGATCGCTTAAGCCCAGGAGTTTGAGGTTGCTGTGAGCTAGGCTGACGCCACGGCACTCACTCTAGCCCGGGCAACAAAGCGAGACTCTGTCTCAAAAAAAAAAAAAAAAAAAAAAGAATAAGTGGGAAAATCAAGAAAAAATATCAGTCAACAGAAATAGAACCAAAAATATCAGAGATGATGGAATCAAGACACCATGAATTTAAAACAGCTATTATAAATATGAGAATAAAAATGGCTTTTAAAAAAAGGAAAAAGAACTTCTAGAGGTAAAAATATATATATAATATCTGTAATGATAACCGTACTAGTTGCAATTGAGTGAATGTTTGTATCATCCCAAAATTCATATGCTGAAATCTTAATCCTCACTGTGATGGTATTAGAAGGTAGGGCCTTTGGGAGGTAATTAGGTCATGAAGTTGGAGCCCTCATGAATGGCATTAGTGTGCTTATGAAAGGGATCCCAGAGAGCTTTTTCACTGTCTTTCTATCATGTGAGGATACAATCAGAAGACAGCAATCTTCAGCTTGGAAGAGGGCCCTCACCAGATCCAGACCATGCTGGTACCCTGACCTCAGATTCCCAGGCTCCAGAACTATGAGAAATACATTTTTGCTGTTTATAGTCTATAGTCTATAATACTTTGTTATAGCAGCCCAAACTGACCAAGACACTGGTGTTATGGGTTGAATTATTTCCCCAACAAAGATATGTTGCAGTCCAATAAAAAAGAATTTAAAAGTATACTAAAACATTCAGTTAATCTAAAAGTAGGCAGGAAAAGATAAAATAAAACAACAAAAAAGAGAGATAGCAAGATGATAGATTTAAAGCTAACCATATTTTAATTATGTCAAATATAAATGTACTAAAATACTCATTGAAGAGCAGTGATTTTTAAACTAAACAAACAAGACTGAACTATATGCTATTTATCAGAAACTCACTTACAATACAATGACGTCGGCCGATTTAAAGTAAAAAGGTGCTAAGTGATGTGCCATGAAGATACTAATCATAAGAAAGCTCCAGTGACAATATCAGATAAATTAGATAAGAAACACTAACAGAGATAGAGAAGGACATTGCATCATAGTAAGTGGATCAATTCATAAAAAAATTCTCAACAACCCTAATAAGTGTATAACTGATTTCAGAGTTTTAAAATACATGAAGCAAAAATTGACAGAACTAAGATAAACAAATCAGTAATTATAGCTGGAGACTTCAACACTCTTCTCTCAGCAATTGATAAAATAGACAGGTAGACAATCAGTTAAAGATGTAGAAAATTTGAACACTATCAACCAACTTGACTTAATTAACATTTATGTATCACTACATCTAATAGAGGCAGAATGCATACTTGTAAGAAGGGGACATGAAATAATCACTACGCTAGGCCATGTTGTGGGTCATTAATTAAGTCTCAATAATTAGGATTATTGAAACTCTACATCTTCTTTGACCGCAATGAAATAAATTAATAATCAAGAACAGGAAGATGTCTGGAAAATTTGGAGATTAACTAACATACTTCTAAATAACCCATGGATCAAAGAAGACATCATAAGGGACATAAGAAACTATTTTGGACTAAATGAAAATTAAAACATAAAATATCAACATTTGTGGGATGTCCAAACTAAGTTGAAGGAAATAATAAAAAATCAAGGCAGAAATCATTGAAGTAAAAAAATACACAAAAATACACAAAATTCAAATAAACCAAAAATTGTTCCTTTGAAAAGACAAAAATTGATAAACCCCCACTTAGGCTGACCATGAGGCAGGAGTGGGAGGGGAAAAGAAAAGAAAAATTACCAGTATTAGGAATGAAAGAGGGAACATTACCACAGACCCTACAGACGTCAGTGTTATTATGAACAACTCAGATGAAATAAATTCCTTGAAAGACAAAACTGTATAAACAAACATAAGAAGAAATATAAAATCTGAATAATCCTATATCCATTAGAGATATTGGATTTGAAATTAAAATCTCCAAACAAAGAAAATTCCAGGTCCAATTTTTCTCAATGATGACTTCTGTCAAATATTTAAGAAGAAATAATAACAATCCTATACAAACTGTTTTAGAAAATAGAGACAGAGGGAACATGTAACTAACATTTTATGAGGCCAGAATTCCCTGATACCAAAACCAAAATCATTACAAGAAAAGAAATTAAAGTCTGACATTCCCCATGAACATGGACAAAAGTTTCTTTACCAATACTTAATAAATATAATTCAGCAATATTTAAAAAGGATAGTCTATCACTACCAATTGGGGTATATCTCAAGAGTACACAATTGGTTTAACTATTAAAAATAAATCAATGTAATTCACCATAATAACAGATTAAAGATGACACAGAGAAATATTTGAAAAAACAATTCAATACATATTCATTACAACAACTCTCAGCAAGTTAGGGATAAAAGCAAACTTATTCCATCTGATAAAGGACATCTACAAAAAACTTACTGCTAAAATCATAACAATGGTAAAAGAATAAATGTTTTCCCCCATGTCAGGAACAAGATAATAATTACATTCTCATCATTTCTATTCAAAACTATATTGGAGGTCCTAGTTAGAGTAATAAAGCAAGAAAAATTAATTAAAGCCTTAATATTGGAATGGAAGTAGTAAAAATGTCTCTATTTGAATGATTATGTGTGTAGAAATCATAAGACATAAAAATCACCTTGCTAGAATCATTTCAAATGCTGAATTAATAAAATAAATTAATAAACTAATTGTTTTATAGATGTGGTACATACAATAGAATAATAGCAATAAACAGAGATTAACTAATGATACAAGCAACAACAAGGAATAACTGAAAACCATTGTCCATGGGTGAAAGAAGCCAGTTACAAAAAAGTATATAGCAAATGATTCCATATATGTGAAATTCTAAAACAGGGAAAACTAATTTATAGTGACTAAAAGATTACTATTGTCTGAGCCCAAGAGTGGTGAATTATTAACTGCAAAGGAACACAAGAGAACTTTTTAGGGTGATGGAAACGTTTTATATCTTGATTGTGGTAGTAGTTATTCAAGCATATATATTTGCCAAAATTCACCAAACTATAGACTTAAATGGGAGTATTTTATTCACTTAAATGTACTTCAATAATGTTGCTTTTAACAAATCTAAACCTACCATCTTAGTGAAATTTTTACTGGTCCAAGATGAAGAAAAATTTGCTCTCTTTGGCCCTTGTTATTTAATAAGAAAGAGGTCCACCCCTTCCAGTGCTTCAGGAGGCCTGGTTAGTAATTTAATTCTCTAATTTTCCAATCCTTACTTCTGGACCTAAACTTTCCAAGCTGCTGTCACAATTATGTAAAGTCTGCTTCCTATAATAAATCCCTTATTTCATAACACTCTTAGTTGATCTGCTTCTCCAAATGGTTTCCTTGACAGGAACCATCCTCGAGTTACACATAGAAAAATATACAAAAGAATCAATGAGCTAGTCATTTATCCTTCCAGGAACTAAATGTCAAATTTCACAACCATGGTCTAGACAGCCTTCCATAACCCACCAGATTAGTATTTTGGTTTGTTTGTTTGTGGTAAGAACACTTAACATGAGATCTATCCTCTTGACAAAATTTTATGTGCACAATACAGTATTGTAAACTATAGGCACCAAGTTGTACAGCAGATCTCTAGAACTTACTCATCTTGTGTAAATGAAACTATTAAATATATACCCATTGAATGGCAACTCCTCATTTTCCCCTCCCCTTTGAACATTTCCCCAAACCCCTCTCCCCTCTAACCACCCCAGCTTCTGGTAATCACCCTTCTACTCTGTACCTCTATGAGATCAACTTTTTTAGATTCCATAAATACAATATTTGTCTTTCTGTGCCTAGCTTATTTTACTTAACATAATGTCCTCCAGATTCATCCATGTTGTTGCAAATGGCAGGATTTTCCTTTTTATGGCTAAATTGTATTTTATGGTGTATAAATACCACATTTGTTTTATACATTCATTTGTTGTTGGATACTTAAGTTCCTTCCATATCTTGGCTATTATGAACAGTGTTGCAATAGATATGGAGGTGCTGATATCTCTTCAGCATACTAGCTTCATTTCCTTTGGATACATACCCAGTAGCGGGATTGCTGGATGATATGGTAGCAAATTTTAAATGTTTGGAAGAGCCTCCATACTGTTTTCCATAATGGCTGTACTAATTTCTATTCCCAAGGAAAGTGTGCAAGTTCCCTTTTCTCCACATCCTTGCCAATGCTTATTATCTTTTGTCTTTTTGTTATAGCCATTTTAACAGGAGTGAGGTGATATATCACTGTGGTTTTGATTTGCATATCCCTGATGACTAGTGATTTGAGCATTTTTTCATATACCATTTACATGTTTTCTTTTGAGAAATGTCTATTCCTATCCTTTGTCCACTTTCAATCAGGTTATTTGTTTTCCTCCTATTGAGTTGCTTATATATTTTTGATATGAACCCCTTATTAGATGTATGGTATGCAAATATTTTCTGCCATTTTGTAGGTTGTCTTTTTACTTTGTTGATTGTTCCTTTTGCTTTGTAGAAGCTTTCTAGTTGATGCAATCCCATGTGTCTATTTTTGCTTTTGTTGCCTGTACTCTTGAGGTCATAACCAGAAAATCATTTCCCAGATCAATATTTTGGAGCTTTTTCCCTTTGTCATATTCTAGTAGTCTTGTAGTTTTGGGTCTTTAATCCATTTTGAATTCATTTTTATATATAGTGAGAGATCAGGATCTAATTTCATTCTTCTGCATGTGGATATTCAGTTTTCCCAACAACATTTATTGAAAATTTTGTCCTTTTCCCATGTGTTTTTTTGGAACCTTTGTCATAAATCAGTTGGATGTGCATGCATGGTTTCTGGGCTTTCTTTGCTGTTCCATTGGTCTACATTTCCATTTTTAATGCCAGTACCATGCTATTTTGGTTACCATAACTTTGGAGTATATTTTGAAGTCAGGTAGTGTGATGCCTCCAGTTTATTCTCTTTGCTCCAAATTTCTTTTGCTATTCAGAGTCTTTTGTAGAACCATTCAAATTTTAGGGTTGCTTTTTCTATTTCGGTTACAATGCCCTGGGCATTTGGAAAGAAATTGCATTATATGTGTAGATCACTGTGGATAGTATGGATGTTTTAACATACTCTTCTAATTTATGAACACAGAATATCTTTCTATTTATTTGTGTCATTTTCAATTTCTTTCATGAGTGTTTTATACTTTTCAGTGTAGAGATCTGATATTGGTTTGGATGTTTGGCCCCTTCAAATCTCATGTTGAAATTTGATCCCCAGTGCTGAATATGGGCCTGGTAGGAGGTGTTTACATTATGGGGGTAGATCCCTCATGAATGGCTTTGTGTCCTCCTTGCAATAAGTGCTTTCTCACTTTATTTACTCATGTAATAGCTGATTATTTAAAAGAGATTGGCATCACCTCATCCCCCTTTTGCTCCTACTCTCACCATGATACACTCCCACTCCCCTTCACCTTCCACCTTGATTGGAAGCTCACTGAAACCCTCACCAGAAGCAGATGCTTGCACCATGCTTCTTGTACAGTCTGCAAAACTATGAACCAAATAAACCTCTTTTCTTTATAAATTACCCAGCCTCAAGTATTTCCTTTATAGCAACACAAATGAACTAATACAAGATCTTCCACCTCCTTGGATAAATTTATTTCTAAGTATTTTATTTTATATGTAGCTATTGTAAATGGGATTGTTTTCCTCATTTCCTTTTCAGATAGATTGCTGTAAGTATATTGAAACCTTGCTGAGTCTTGTATGTTGATTTTGTATCCTGCAACTTTACTGAATTCATTTATTAGTTCTAACAGTGTTTCAGTGATGTCTTTAGGGCTTTCTATATGTAAGACCATGTTATCTTCAAACAGGGACAATTTAACTTCCTCCTTTTTAATTTAGATTCTTTTTATTTCTTTCTCTTGCCTAACTGCTCTGGCCAGGAATTCCAGTACTATGTTGAATAGAAGTGGTGAGAGTGGGCATCTTTGTCTTGTTACAGACCTTAGAGGAAAAGCTTTCAACTTTTCCCCATTCACTATGATTTTAGCTGTGGGTTTGTCATATATGGCCCTTTTGTGTTCAGATACATTCCTTTTATATCTAATTTCTTGAGCATTTTTACCATAAAGGGATGTTGAATTTCACTGAATGCTTTTTCTACATCTATTGAAATGACCATATGCTTTTTGTCCTTCATTCTTTTAATGTGATTTATCACATTTATTGATTTGTGCATGTTGAACCATCCTTATACTCCTGACATGAATCCCACTTGATCATGGCAAATGATCTTTCCAATGTGCTGTTGAATTTTGTTTGCTAGTACACTGATTAAAATGTTTACATCTCTGTTCAAAGATATTGGCCTGTAGCTTTTTTGTTGTTGTTGAGTTCTTGTCTGGTTTTGGTATCAGGGTAATGCTGGCCCTATAAAATAAGTTTAGAAGTATACTCTCCTCTTCAATTTCTTGAAACAGTTTGAGAAGAATTGGTATTAGCTCTTCCATAAATTTTTTGTAGCATTCAGCAGCAAGGCCATCACATCCTGGGCTTTTCTTTGATGGGAGATATTTTATTACTGCTTTAATCTCCTTACTCATTATGAGTCTGTTCAGATTTTCTGTTTCTTCATAATTCAATCTTAGTATGTTGTATGTGTCCAGAAATTGATCCTTTTCTTGTAGGTTTTCCAATTTGTTTGCATATAGTTTTTCATAAAAATCTCTAATGATTCTTTGTATTTTTGTGGTATCAGTTGTAATGTCCCTTTTCTCATCTCTGATTTTATTTAAGTCTTCTCTCCTTTTTTCTTAGTCTAGCTAAATGTTTGTCAATTTTGTTTATATTATAAAAAACCAACTCTTCATTTTATTGATCTTTTCAGTTGATTTTCTACTCTCCATTTCATTTCAGCTGTGATGTTTATTATTTCCTTCCTTCTACCAATTCTAGGCTTAGTTTGTTCTTATTTTTCTAGTTCATTCAGGTACAATATTAGATTGTTTATGTGAGATCCTTCTTCTTTTCTGATGTAGCCATTTATTACCGCAAAATTCCCCCTTAGAACTGCTTTTACTGTATCCCATGGATTTTTGGTGTTGTGCTTTCATTTTCATTTGTCTCAAGAAATTTTGTAATTTCTATGTTTTTGTGAAGTTTCCAAGTTCCTCCTATTATTGATTTCTAGTTTTATACTACTGTGGTCAGAAAAGATATTTTATGTGATTTCAGTCTTCTAAAAGTTTTTAAGACTTATTTTGTGGCCTAACATATAATCTACCCTGCAGAAAATCCCATGTGCTGTTGGGAAGAATGTGTACTTTGCTGCTGTTGGATGGAAGGTTCTTATATGTGTCTATTAGGTTCATTTGGCCTAAAGTATAGTTTAAATCTGATGTTTCCTTCGGGATTTTCTGTCTAGATGATCTGTCCATCAATGAAAGTGGGTTGTTCAAGTCCTCTACTATTATCATTTTGCAGTCTATCTCTCTTTTCAGATCTATTAATATTTGCTTTATATATTTAGGTGCTCTAATGTTGGGTGTATATATATTTACAATTGTTACATCCTCTGGCTGAATTAACCCCTTTATCATTATACAATGATCAATTTTGTCTCCTTTTACAATTTTGACTTAAATTCTATTTTATCTGGTATAACTATTTCTTTAGATTTCCATTTGCATGAAATATATCTTTTATTCTTTCATTTTCAGTCCATGTGTGTCCTTACAGGTAAAGTGAGTCTCTTTTAGACAGCAAATGGTTGGGTCTTTT
This sequence comes from Varecia variegata, assembly GCA_028533085.1. Lineage (NCBI taxonomy): Eukaryota > Metazoa > Chordata > Mammalia > Primates > Lemuridae > Varecia > Varecia variegata. The sequence continues at coordinate 63,857,237 of CM052440.1, forward strand.
TTTTTAAATCCATTTAGCCATTCTATGTCATTTAATTAGAGAATTAATCTATTTGCACTCAAGGTAATTACTGATAGATAAGGATTTACTACTGCCATTTTCTTAATTGTTTTCTGATTTTTTTATAGATCCTTTATTCCTCTCTTACTTTCTTTGTAATTAAGTGATTTTCTCTAGTTGTATGTTTTGATTCCTTGCTTTTTATTTTCTGCATATCTATTGCAGGTTTTGTTTTATAGTTACCATAAGGTTTACAAAAAAATATCTTATAACAAGTTACTTTAAGCCAATAACAACTTAGTTTTGATTGCAAAAACAAAACAAAAACCTCTACACTTTTATTCCACTCCCCTCCCCACATTTTAAGCTTGCTATGTCACAATTTACAACTTTTTGTATTTCATTTCCCTTCACAAATTATCATAATTATTATTTTTAATAGTTTTGTCTTTGTGCTAAAGATATGAGAGAGTTACACACCACCATTACAATGTTAGAGTATTCTAAATATGACTGGTACTTACATTTAACAGTTAGTTTAATACTTTCAGATGTTTTTGTGTTTCTCATTAGCATTTTTTCCTTTCAGCTTGAAGAAATCCCTTTAGCATTTCTTGTCAGATGGGTCCAGTGGGGATAAACTCCCAAGGCTTTTGATTGTCTTTCCCTCTTCTCTCTTTCTGAAGGACAGCATTGCTGGGCACAGTATTTTTGGTTTACAGGTTTCTTTTTTTCCTTCAGCATTTTGAATATATCATCCCACTCCCTCCTGGCCTGTAAGGTTTCTGCTGAGAAGTTTGCTGCTAGACATATTGAAATTCCCTTATAATTTATTTGCTTCTTTTCTCTTGCTGCTTTCAGAATCCTCTGTCTTTGATTTTTGACAATTTGATTATAATATGCCTTGGGGTGTCAATATGAATTAAATCTGATCAGTGCCTGTTGATCTTCCTGTACCTGGATATTTATATCTTCCCAGGTTTGGAAAGTTGGAGAAAGATATAAATATTATATTGCTATTATTTCTTTAAGTTTTCTCCCCCTTTATATTTCTCTATGCCTTTTTGATCACAATGACACAAATATTTGCTCTTTTGATGCTATCTCATAAATCTCATAAGTTTTCTTCATTCCTTTTTATTCTCTTTTCGTTTTGCTCCTATGATTGGATAATTTCAAATGTCTTGTCTTCAAGCTAACTGATTCTTTCTTAGGCTTGATCAAATCTTGTGTTAAAGCTTTCTATTGATTTTTTCAGTTCAGTTATTTTATTCTCTATCTCTATGATTCTATTGGTTTTTTTTTTCATTTTTTTCTATTTCTTTGTCAAATTTTTCATTTTGTTCATGAATTGTTTTCCATATTTTATTTAATTTGCAATCCATATTTTCTTACAGTTACCTAAATTTATTTAAGAGAATTTTGTCAGTCATTTCACAGTTCTTCTTTTCTTCTGGGTCCATTACTGGAGCTTCATTAGTTTCTTTTGGTGGTGTCATATTTCCCTGATTTTTCATACTTGTTGTGTCCTTACATTGATGCCTGCACATATGAGGAGATGGGCACCTCTTCTAGACTTTGCAGGATAGAACTTTACTGTTTAGTCTAGCCTAGGATTCTGAATGGGCCAGCTGACTGCAACCCTAAACAGCCAAGCCATGGTATTGGATTCTTTAGTTGGGCTGGGTCATTTCCTGTGCTGAGGTTGAATGAGCATGCTGGCTGTGCTCCATGGTTTGATAAGACTACTGGCTGGACTCTGCCATTAGGTGAGGCTGCTGGCTGGTCTCTGTGATTCTCTCTGATCAGGCAGATTTGCAGGTTGTCTTCTCAGGCTGGGAAATACTGTTTTTTGGAATCTGTACTGTGTTTCCGGCAGCATAACACTATTGGCTAATTTCTCTGGTGTGGTCAGAATTGGTCAGAATGCAGAGCAACCACCAAGATCTGTATACTAGTTGCTGTGATCCCTACCCTCATTGTCCATTTCCAACTGACCCCAGGTGGTCCAGCCCTGTTGGCACTCCCAACATTTTCCACAGGACAAGACAGGACCAATTCTCCAACAAAGGGTCTGGGGCGGGGAGAGCTGAATGTCCACCTCTAACCTGTCCCTCCCACTGAAGAAACTGTGGGCCCAGGGGGAACTCTTTGCATGTGGTGCCATGCCAGCCGGTGGGGGCAGGCAGTGCAATCAAAGAGAATTGACCTTCTTACCATTCAGTCATGGCATTTTTCAATTTTGTGATCCAAGGGGGTGTCTCAGCCTCACTCCTGAGTTCTGGGATTTTCATGATGGTATTCTTGCCTGTGGATAGTTGCTGGCTGGATTTCTTGGGTGAGAGGTAGTAAAGCCAGAGACCTCCTATTCTACCATCTTGCTGACATCCCTCTGTTACTCCTAATGATTTTAACCTACAATATATTAATTATATTACTTCTAGAAGTTTATGAGATGATGTTAACAAAATTCCAAGTAGAATGCCTGGCTCATGGCTATTCCCTCAATAAATATAAATTCCCTCTCCTCTTTTTCCCTCTCTATTCTCTTTTACTCATTACTCCTCTCCTACACTAATAAATTAAAATATAGGGATCAGTCAGTTAAATGCTGTTTTAAGGACTACATGCCATTTGAAGAGAAGGGCAGTAAGTCCTATATGTCATTTGAAGAGAAGAAACAGTAAATGAACCAAATTCATATGTCCCTAAGAGGCTGTGAGAAAGGAACCACAAGGAGATTATACACTTTTTAGGAAAAGGGGGGAACAAACAAAGATAAGGTTTGAAGAGATAGAAAGCTTATGGAAAGAAAAGAAAATGCATGGGCTCACTGTCAATAACCTTTCATAGTGACCTTAGAGTATGAAATAATTTGTGGTTTGATTTACCCAGATAATTACATTGGTTCTGCATTTGGCATATCAGGGGACTAAAAGTTGTGGTTCTGCTGCAGACTGAACTGCCCTTTGGAAAATGACTTTTCTCCCTGAATGAACTGCACAACAGCAGTTCAGCCCCAACCACAGCTGAAGGCGACTCCTCTGCTCTCCCACTAGCTAGCAAGTTCAGACTTAGCCTCTGGGCCACATAAATCCAGGCATGTATCAGTTCATCTCCAAACACTCAGCATGTCTGCTCCAATTAAAAAGCATGAGACAAGTGAGCCACTCGAAAGTTCAAGCATGATTAAGTAGCTACTATGCATTTTCATATCTGCTTTTAATATCTCCATTATTTCAAGTCAGACCTCTAGCTATTAGTTTTATGAAAAGAGAAGAAAGAAGAAGAAGAAAAAGAAGACACAAAATCTCTTCCCAGACAGGTTAAAACAAGCTCATCCCTAGCTCTCTATTCTTGATGTAAGGAACATTCTCAGAGTGGGAGCAAAGGAGTTTTGTGTTGTATGGAAAATTTGACTCAACCCAAAAACCCAGCCAACACCACAAAATGGATTGGAGTCCAATCAGATAAATAGAAAAAGAAAAGAATACAAAATATCTTTGAATGACAGTATCAGAAAGGTTAAAAAGCTTAATAGAATCTGGTTCAAAACACACAGACCACAGGTTAGCTTCATCCTAGCAAGGTGAATTTAAATATTGGTTGAATGATATTTCCTCTCCTATGCCCATAGACATGTAATTTAATGTTCACAAACATATACATTCCTCTTGGGTTTGGTTTCTGTAACTACCAAAAATAATGTTTGAGAAATCACCCAAACCTCCCAGTGTATTATTCATGTAACCTAGATATCTCATGAAAACAAAACGTACAAGACTTTAGTGCCAGTTAGCATGTGAAAATATCTGGCAACAGTCTGTTTTTACTTCTTTGATAAACTGTATTGTCTTTTTGTTATAATTGAAAACGATTAGTAAGGCTTACCAAATAAACAGCAGCTTCCTTAGAGACATTGACCCTCGTATGTTACAAAACCAAGAAATCAATCCTGAATAGAATACAGGGCTCTTTGGCAGACTGATGAAGGGCAACCTTCAAGGACTATAACTGTGAAAGGATCTGGGTCAGATGAGGATTTGGGCTAGTCATACATTTTGATACTTTCTATTTTAAGCACCCCAAAATTTAAATGTTTATATATAGCTTATCTAATTTTTTAAAAAAATCTTTAGTTTGCAAAATTGTGTTCTTCCAGAACTTTTTGCCTCTGTTTGGCCTGGAAACTATAATCTTGAAATGCAGAGGTATACCCAAAAGAAAACTAAGAAAAAAAAGAAGACAGTGAACCAGACACTTTCAAACTTCAAAAAAAGTTTGGTTTAGTGAGTGCTTTGGGTGAAGGCTGAAAGGGTAGGGGCAAGATATATTTTGAAAAGCTCAAATAAGTTTTCCTTATTCTTTGCCAAAACAAGGTTGGCATTTTTCAAACAAAAATTTTACTATATATTGAATAAGTAAAAGAAGGGGAAAGAGATAAAAGCGAGCACAGTTTAGAATTTAACTTGGTGGGAGTGGGGGATACTTAAAGCACTTAAGTGGAATCTAGACATTTTCAATACACATCAGCTCTTGTGCTGTCTGAGGTTACATCACCTGTTTGAATTAAGATCAAGACCTGAATTACCAAACAGTAGCACTCTTTTCAGCAAAGTCCACATTTTCTGTATCCCTCTATGAGTAACCTGCTTTCTTGACCACTAAAGTCTGGTCTGAGCTTTTGAAATCAGCATTGCAATGCATTAATCCAGAAAACCTCTAACTGATGCCAACACAGGGTTATCATCAGGTGATAAGCCTTCCTCCATCTTATTTTCTTCCATCATTCATAATGAGGAAGTTCTTGCTTCCGAGATAATTAAAGGTCGGCAGATTTATAAGCAGGTTTGCTCTGCCACTTTTTTCTTTATACAGGTTCTTTTCAGTTTCTCTTCTCTTAATAACTTGCTTAACACCTTTATATAATAAAAAGGTCAGATAGGCTCCACACAAAGCACCCATAATAGCTGGCAGTCTATCCCACCGCTATTAGCCATCATTTAGCTGAGCAGAAGTGTCAGAGCATGTAGGAACAAAGAGACAATGGAACGTTTCTAGGAGCATGTCAGGGACAAAGCGAAGAGGAAAAGAGGAGCACTCAAACACAAAGCACAAGGCAAGTCAAACTGCCTAGAAACAGCGGCATGATTACTTTTGAAGAAGGTAGCTGGCTTCCTTGCAATACTGTGAGATTATCCTGAAGAAATTAATGCTTTGGTGGGGGTAAAAACATGCAGTTATGGGGTCAGGTCCAGACAATGTGAAGAACAGACAAGCACAGCTTATCCATTCACTGCTATTTTTCAGAATTAATATCAAGTCACTGCAGTCAACTAAGACCTATAATAGTCCAATTAATTTTTAAGGAACTCAGTAGGAAAACAAAAGCCATAATCACTTAAAATGCATACACGTATTCTAGTTTCCCAAGATTTTTATTATATAATATTAGGTTTAACTACAAGAAATTGCCAATATTTGACCATTTTTGACCTACAAAAAAGGCAATTTCATATGGTTCTATTTATGTTTATAAATAGAATGGTGTAAAGCTTTTGTTTGGACTTGAAAATCAGTCTAATCCTGTGGATTTTTCAGATTCAGTGCATTTAAAAGCTAAACACTAAAATATTTGTGTTTCTCCTTTTCCTAGAGTATCTCTATATCTTCCCCATTTTCATGGATATCAAGTGTTTCATAGATATGTGGCCCCACATGCCAAGTTGTGGGAAGATTTAACTCTCAACTTAATGTGAAATCAAGAGTGCAATTTCTGGTTAAGCCAGTAGACTTTGACCAGGAAATACTCCTTGTTCTGTGGCTATTTCCTGTGTATCTCATCCTAGCCAATTTGCCAGCAAATGTTAGTTTTCGGTCCCAAGAAAGACTTGGGAAACATATTGTTCAACTCCAAAAAGACAATTACTAATGTCTTTCTGATGTCAGAGAAATTTGATTTATTCTGTGACATCTTCTTACCAGGTAGCAGAGAGAAGAGTACAAGACTTTCTGAGTCAGAAGACCTCACTTAGTCTCTCTGGGCCCCGGTGCCCTATGAAGGGTTGCACTGTATGATCAATAAGCTCACTTCTTGCCCTAAATGCTGTTTTTGACTCCTGTATTTATGAGTTTTAATGTTCATGGAACTGTTAGGGTGGCCTAATAAGTAAACATAAAGCTTGCTATAATCTGTATGAATTTGCCCCAAACCTCTGAAAGCACATAAAGATGAACCAATAAATCTAAATTATAGTATATTGTACATTTGCTATAGAAAACTTTCTGTTATCACTACTTTTACACAAATGATTGCTCATCGCGTAAGTAGGAGACATACCACTTAATAATTTCCAGGCCAGTGAACTTCTGCCTGACTTCAGAATAAAGTTGTTATTCTCCTTTCAACAAAAGCTGAGGATATACATCAAACCTAATAAGAAAGAGTTGCCAGGGGGGAAAAAGGCTATGTCATCAATAGCAGTGCTAACAAAGTCAGATTGAGCGGTTCCAAGTGTGTTTTATTTTCAATCATATGTTTCCATATGAGTTAATCTCAATGAATACTGGTTTGGGTGGCCAGAGAGCTACCATGAAGATGCTTCTATCTGAGACTACATGAAGACTTTTAAGAATAAAGAAGTTCATAGGAACTTTAAGGTAACATTCTTAGGGGAAAAAAAAATCCAAATATCTGTATTGTGAATTGCCAAGAACTGGGATCAAGTCTTGATCCCTCCACTGATATGCTCGGAAACTGGAAACAAGTCAATTTCTCTCTCCCTCAGGGTCTTGAAATTAATGTTTTATCTGGATCACCTATGTCATAGTAATCAAGATTTCCCAAGAATAAAGTAGAATTATATGGCATCTTAGATTCCTTTCAAAGGTGGTGTCACTATTTCTTTCTCCTTAATTAGTTGATGATATTGCCAACTTCTCCCCCAGGTATCATATTTATTCCAGCAAATGCTTATTTAGAAAGCTCACATTACCATGATCCTGTACACTTTATCTGGATTGGCAAATTTAAGCCCCCATCCACTAATTTGTGTTTTATTAAAACTGATTCAGTTGAGGGAGCATATCTAAAAGTACTACAACTAAATGCTGCGAAGGCAAACCACAAATTAAAGGATGTATGAAATCCCATTTGTAAGAGTAAATGTGTGTTTGTGGATATGTGAGTCTGCACATGTACACACAAAGGCAGGGAGGTAGCCATGGTGTGAATCAGGAATGCATGCAGTCCAAGGCCATAATGCTGATCAGGACACCTTTATTACAGAATGAGTATGTTCCGTAATGGTCCCAAAGTGGCTGGTGCTAAGGTAAACTCATCCCAACATAGGGCTGATTGTTTCACTTCCTGTCTCAATGGCAGCCTGTTGTAATGTGGCAGAGAAAAGTATGCCGCATCCTCTGTAGGTTTGGAAGATACATTTAAAACTAGATAGGAAGAGCCAGGACTGAAAGATAAAGGAACAGGGAAATCAGTCATAAAAGGTGAGCAACCATGCTTGGAAAAAAATAAATAAATAAGAGGAAAATACATGTATGCAAAAACGAGAAGAGAAAGTGAATTATTAAGGAAAGATGATGATATTAACACATATGGGAAAAATCAATGAATGAAAAATAATCTTATACCTTCCAAGCCTGCAAATAGTACTTTTACTAACTTTGGTCACTATAAATAGGAATTCCAAAAACCCTCAACAGTTCAAATTGGCTATTTCACTTAGTCATTTTTTCCCCTACAATATCAAAAGAGCAACTCATTCTGACCTAACAGAAGATCATGCTGATGTGATAGTGAGTGCTGGCACAGTAGGAACTATTCTTCTGTTAAGACATGAAGATTATCCTAGATGAGTGACAGAACATCTTCTAGAAATGTTCAGACCAGGGACATCATGCACAACGTGGGTCATGGTCACTCTTCATCGTTTTGGCCTTGAATTCAAATTCTCCATCACCAAGAATGGTGGCGACATGAGGCCCTACTTCAGGGATTACCTTTACTCAGAATGTTTCTTTGATCAGCAAAAAGTGCAGTGACTGAAAGCTAGCCCCTGGCAGACCATCCACCTAAACAGTGTGATTTAAAGGCAAAAGAGAATTCCAACCACCAAAAGTATTCCTCACCTCACCGGTTCTGTCATGATACTTGAAGACAACAACAGCAAGAAGCTTCTGTTGAAATAAGGCAAGAGAAGGGGAAACACATAAAGCCAATATTGTTCATTATCTCATTAGAACAGATTGGTTTAGCAATGTAGGTGGCTGTCACCTCTGAGAAGATTTTGTGAAGATAAGACCACCACTAGATATGTTTTGCTGTGGAGAAGAGAGAACGAGAAGGTCCAGGACAGGATTGCTACTAGAGAGGGCTGGCTTGGGGGTGAGGTGGGGTGCAGAGAGAGCAGATGAGGGAGCAGTTGGAAGGAGAGGCAATGAGGGACTGAATAAAGGGCAACATCTGGGGGGTGTGTGTGTGACATGTATGAACATGTGTGTCCCACCATGTGCAATGCAACCAAGAATCTATGCATTTGAGGGATGGGAGGAGGGAGGAAAACATATACCAAGCCTAGACAAGGCTCCACTATGTTTTAAGAGTGCTCATAAGGTAAGCTTCATCTTTTTATCAGCTACTACAAATGCCCATTTCATTATAATGCCAGTCTATATTCTGAATAATGCTGCTTAATCCAGGTTGTTTGACAGCAAAAACCTAGAGACATTGTTCACAATAATCTCTTGCAGAGGTTACTGTAAATAAATGGAGGGGAATAGCACTCTATCAGTAAGCCACTCTTTGTGTGAAACAGGGTCAGCAGTTCACAATAAATCTCATAAATTATCACTGCCCTGATTGAATATTTATGGAACGCTGTGTTTGGATCTTTGCTACCAGTTTTCTGGCAGTTTCATAGATTATCTCTGTGATATAATTATTTCCATTTTACAGAGGAAGAAATTAAGGGAAGTAAAGTAACTTGCTCTGATACCCAGGAAATTCGGGTAGAAATTGGGCAGAAATTGGGCAGAAATCATGGCTCCCTACTCAGAACACTGGGTCTCAGTTCTCACACAGACTGTAGTGAACGCTGAGAAGTTTTTAATTTCACTCTGAACACCCTGACCTCACTCAAATTTCATAAAAACAAGGATAATTATTAAGAGCTCATCTCCACGTACCTTGTATAATTCTCCTGTTTACTGACCTTGGAGTGGTGAGTTGAATCTTGCATGTTGCCAGGAACCAACTGCCAGAGGTACCACTGGACTCCAGATAGTACCATGAGGAGCGAATAAGGAACAGCAAATGCTGATCATTGGGAATCCTGTGAGATAGAGCCGTTCCTTCTCTCAAATGTTTCCAAGAAGAGAAATCGCTCAAGGAGAAAACTCATGGGAACTAACTTGGGAGCCTTGCTTTCTTCAGTGTAAAGGAGCGAGAAGATTGAGACCATCTGGATGGTTGTATTTACCGTATTTTATGAATTTATCCCAATTGAATTCAGATCCTAAATAATTTCTGAAATGCACATCTTTAAAGTGTCCAATTGCTGAAATCTTTACAGATGAGTCTAATGTTTAGTTGTTGGAGAAAACCTAGGTTGCTGTGCAAACTGCACTAAGTTTTCTGGGTGGACAAACTTCTATATTTTAAAGAAGTACCTTCCAATCATTTGATCAATTAAAGGAAGGAAGTAAAGCAATTATGTCCTTGTAAGCACTTGCACTGTTTTGCAACCAGCTATTGTATTTCAGTACACAGTTAGGAACAATTTCTTCACTTTCTATAAGGAGTGTAGAAAATCTGATGACAGGATAGAGACAAGGAACAAATAGGAAATCAGAAAGACTACTAGAGATAAGGGAGCCAAAGGGTCGATTGTTGAAACATGTAGCAGGAATTTAGCAATGAGATTTAGAGAAGTTAAGAGGACAAAAGTAGGGGTACCACACTTTTGAGAGTAATACAGGGATTCCTTAAAGATATCAAGACCAAGAAAGTAAAGGCTAAAGAACTATTACCGATTAAAGGAAACTCAAGAGACGTGACAACTAAATGCTAAATGTGACCCTGGACTGGATTCTGTACAGTAAAGAAAAAAAATACTATAAAGGACACTATTGGGACAATTAAAACTTGGAATATGAATTACAGATTAAATAAAAGTTTAATATTGTTAATTTTCCTTAACCTGATAACTGTACTATGGTTATAGAAGATATGTTCTTGCTCTTACACACTGAAATATGTAGGCATAAAAACTCAAGGTACCTCTGACCTGCTTTCAAATAGTTCAGGAAAAAAATAGCAATAAGTATAAACATATATATACACATATATATTTATGTATTTATATATGTATATGCATATATGAATTTATGTATTTTTTCTTTATATGTATATATTTATCTGTGTGTGTATGTGTGTGTGTGTGTATATATGTGTATATATATATATAAATATAAAAGCATATAGTAGGCTGTTTTTTAAAGAAATTTGTTAGTCCTCTAGGTTAACTTTTGGTAACTTTTTACTTTGGTGTAATTTAAAAATTATTTTAAAAAGTTGCAAGAATAGGACAAGGAAGTTATATATATACACACACACACATATATCTATCTATCTATATATGTGTGTGTGTGTGTATTTGGAAACAGAAAGAGGAAATGACAAAGCAAATACGACATTCATTTTATCAGTACATCTGGCAAAAGGATGTATATCACTTCCTTGTTCTATTCTTGCAACTTTTTAAAAAATAATTTTTAAATTACAACAAAGTAAAAAGTTACCGAAAGTTAACAGAATAGAGGACTAACCAAGTTCTTAAACAAACAGGCTATTGTATGCTTAAACACTCCTCACTACCCTGACATCAAAGTTCTCATCCACCCCTTAACAGAACACAGAGTGAGAGGAAAGCAAAGACTCTAATGTGTGCTTTCAAAGTCTCCTGTTGACTTTCGACAGCAATTGCCTACCCTGTCCTCACTTGAAGTTGCCATTTCTGTATCTTAAAAATTTAAAGGCCAAACAAAAACCCTTTGTTCTCAGTCCTAACTAGCTTGACTCAAAGTATTGACATCTGCTAAGGACCACACAACAAATGCGAGGAGGAAGTAAGCCTCGTACTCTCCAGATGGCTGTATGTACCCCAATTGTTAAAGGGCCCAGGAGAGCCCCCTTTTTTAGCTGGCTATAGAAATTCTCATCTCTCAGAGGCACTGAAAGCCCTAATACTTTACAATTTCTCCTGGAAGTTTAGGGGGATTCTCCAATCTCTTGGGGATATGCTATTTAATTACCTTTAAGAAAGCCAGTAATGGTATTTTGTGGTCATGGGCAGATTACACACACAGGCACAGATACACACCTTCTCACGAAAGTGACTTTCTGAGGCTGCATGACTCACCGCATCTTCTATTCAGATAGGCAGCATATTGTGTTTGGCTGGGACACAAAAACAGGTAGCTTAACTAGTAGCACGAGCATGTGGCCTTTGTCCATAGCCCAAAGGAGATCACCTGTGGGCTCTCGTTGGAATTTCCACTCCCTGTCCAAGTCAAAAGCATAATTGAAAAAAGATGTTGTTGGTCTCCAGGTGTTTCTTTAAGCTGGCCAACTTCCTCCCTCTCAATTGTGTTTCCCAGGAATGGGAGGTTTGAAATTGGGTGGTAGTTAGTGAGGCTATTGCATGAAGAATTGAACAGGGAATAGCACTCAACCAGGCAGACTAGAGATCTCTTTCTGAGGACACTTAGCAGGTCTCATTCTTTTTTTCAAAGAATTGTTCCTTTTAAAGGAGCTGGAACCAGGCTGGGTCTGACTGATGCGCTTACCACCTGCCCTGTGTCCCACCTTCTCCAGGCTTATCCATAGCCCTTGGTGCCTTGCAAACACTATGAAAACATTCTTCTGGAAAGGCTCTACAGATCAACCTAAGCCTGTCCACTACTCTCCTTTACAGTCCCTCAATACTTAAGCATAGGTGTATCTTTCCTCAAAAAACATGTGTTCCTGAAAAGTTGAAAGTAAACATAATTTTTAAAAAACTCAATATGTATCAGTCGGGTCTTGGTTGCAAGCAATAGAAACGTATGCCGACTTAAGAAAAGAGGGTATTATTCAAGGTAAGGATTTAGAAGACACAATCAATACAAACACTGGAGAACAAAAACTTGGAAAAAAGGGCCAGAAACCAGGAAGACCAGGCAGTAGAAACTGTGAATGGATCCACAGGAAGAAACTGTGGAAGACATTGCCACTGACATCTCCACCCGGGCCACCGCTGCACACCATCATGCTAAACAATAGTAACCACTGCTCCTGGGAATAATTTAGCTGTCTTTGTGTCTTTGAACCATTCCCTCAAAATTCAGATTTCCAGGTGGGAGTATCCTGGTGGCTGGGCCTGGGTCATGTGCTTCAACCCTAGCTCTCTGTGCCCTAATAGGGAGAGCTTCCGATTCTCAGGAGCAAAAACAAATGTCAACACATTTAAAAACTTCAAGAGGACTGAAACTTAGAACTTCATTTGCAAATTTAAAAATCTTATTTTTACATAGTTTCCCCCTTGATCGAACTCTCTCATAAACTCTTATTTTGGTCCCACTAGATTTATTCACCCACTCCCCCCATCTCTGTAATCTCCTTTATTCCCTTCTGTGTTCATCTAAAATAGGGAGAAAATTATTTCAGCACATTGGTCTTAGTTTACTAAAATATTTGTGAATTTGCATTCATTTATCATCATTTCAATGGGCCAAAGAGCAGGAATGAATGTGTGTAATCAGACATGATATTAATTGGCCTCTTCCTTTGCATTTCCCTGGGCAGAGGGTATAGGTTTGTCACATTTTCTAATGCATCTTCTGCTCTGTCTAGTAGACATAAGATCTGAAGCAGTTGGCTGGTTCCTTTCCTGTATTTAAAGGTTCATAATAAGCCTTAAAGAGAAATGAAAAACTAATGTATTACATCTAAACCATTGCAGAATCTCTCTTTCTCATACACACAAATGAGATCTCAAAATATCTCAGTTTTCAAGTTGCTAAATGAAGGCAGAGATTTTTATAATATCTATTTTCCAATTATCTGCCCTCTTTGGAGAGACATCACAGACATAGTATGTCTCCTCTAGGACCTCTAAAATGCTTATGAATCAAAGAGAACTAACACCGAGTGCCTCCAATGCTCCAAGCTTTGCCCTAGGCATTCATGTATTTTAGTGCATTTTATCCTTACAATGACACATGGAAAGTAATGGTATGCCCTCTCTTCAGATGAGTAAACAGAAACCAAAATAACTAAGTTGCCCAAAATCACAGAGAAAGAGAAAAAATCATGGAGAAAGAGAGAGCAATAGATAGATAGGTAGGTAGATAGATAGATAGATGGATGAGAGGCCTGTCTGGAAAGTATCCAGTCATGTAACATGAAAAATTATGAAAATTATGGCTGGATACTTTCCAGACAGCCCTCATATGTGTGTATCACTTTATCTGGTCTCAGGTGTTTTCTCTATAACTTGGAATTTCTATAAAATATAGCATTTTTTCCATTACCAGAAGGACCAGTGTAACCGTGGACTCTGACAAGTTTGGAAGCTATTAATAGAACAATTGTCACAAATACCAATTCAGAACAACTGCTGAAGTGATCACATTTTTTGCATTCATTCACAAAGCACATTGTTTTACTGCTCTTCTGTATAGCCAGATATGCTATTTGGGCCTTCAGAGGAGAAAATCCGGTCATGCCTTCTAAATGCCACAACCTATTTGAAGTCCTAGGTGGGGCAGGTAATGTTTTTCACTTTTTTTGGTGATTAGAAAAATATACCCATGATATAAAATAATTTAGAAAATAAAACAGTATATAAGAACTAGTAATAATTAAGTCATCCATAATTGATACGATGGTTTTATATGGTTAATATATCTCAATACAAGAAAATCACAAGACTTTAATGTGACACAAATGTTTTCCATATAGAACCAAATTCAGATTCCTCTAGGCTGGCTCTTTGGGCCCCCCAAGGCAAGAGACAGGATGTAAGAGGTCAAGAGAGCCTGATATCAGAAACATGATATGCACTTAACAACTGTTTGATTAATTAATCTCATGCAATTTGATCCCTGGCAAAAGAGGCAAAATAACAGTATTCATGATGAAAGGCTGATAGAAATCAAGCAATGGGGGCAATTACTTGTCCTTTCTGCAGCTGGAGAGAATGCCAGGGGAAGCCAGCCCAGCCTAACAACTGTCCCCAGGCTTCCTCTGTGTTTTTCATCTTATAGGAAGAGATGTGGGACTGAGATGGGTTCGTTTATTCACTTAACAAATATTTATTGAGTGCCTATTATAGGCTTGGCAAATCTTCTAGGTGCTAGGGATTTAGCATTGAGCAAGACAGACAAAACCCCACTCTTAGCAGGAAAACTAAATGAGAAATGTTTTCCGAGGATCAAAGTCCTCTTATCTGAATTTTTCAAATGAATGTCTTCGAGTCTTTTTGTACTTTCTAGCTTTCTGCCAGGACTAGAGGAACTAGCAACCCCATCATGATTTTCTGACAGACATGTCCAATGAAATATTGTAGATAAGAAAACTCACATTATAGTGGGAGCAGGTTCAAATTAGGGTGATATTCGGGTAAAAAGAGTCACCAGGTTGGAAGGTAGTTTAAACCCACTGATGCTGAGGCAATAGGTTGGTTGGTTGGTTTGGGTTTTTTTTTTTTTTTCCCCTCACATCCTCTTATGGATCTGTACCTAGAAGACGCTCTAACTGGAAAGGACTCAGAAATTATGACTGTTTTCCCAACAGTCTTAGGGAACACTGCCTTTTTTCCATGGAAACTTCTCCATGCCTTTTACATGTGTGGGTGTCCCTAGGCATGTTTTAAGCTGATTCCTGGGTGTAGCAGGTTTCTCCCATCCTTATCAATACAACACACCCAAATTACCACACAGAGCTCCTGACTTCAAAAGGTTGGATGCCTTTTTGAAGATAGATCTCTTCAACCTTCTAATCCTTGGAAGTTACAGACAGCTCTTAATGCCTTTTTTTTTTTTTTTTCCTCCACTACTGTCCAAAATGAGCAAGTTAAAAAAATTAAATTTGGGAAAACCAACCTTACCAAATCACACAGATGCATGTTTACAAATTATTTGTCTCCCCACCCATTAAGTTTCCATGTATCTGTTTGTTTCCAAGACTGTGGCACCTCTCTTAGGCCTGCCCTCTGTTTCCTGCTTGTGAGCTAAGGCAGAAGGGTAGGATTTGATGCTCAGGTGTGGAGACACTTCACTTCATGATTAAAATGCTGAGTACTGTGAGTTTGGGACTCGTGTCTACTTTCTCTAGCAGATGTTGCCAGTCACTAACAAAGGACATGGAGAATCTTCTCTTTTATTGTCCATATCCCAGTTCCTCTCTTATACTTGAATGATTGAATCATCATTGTTGCAGGGGCAGGGGGACTTGCCTGGAAGGAGGATAAATGAAATGTAACCTCCTTTTTGCAGTATATAATCCACTAATTTGGACAAGAAAGAGAAAGTAAAAGATACAAAAAAAATAAGCTAATTTCAAACTCCAGGATTGCCATAACTTTTTAATTTAAAAAACAGTCATGAACACATATCCCCCCACACACAAATACAAACATACGTGATTGTGGTTGTACTTCTTGTGTATGTTATTTAGTAAAATATATATTAATCAGATGCTACTATGTGTTCAGAAATATTTAAATGAATTTATATGTTAATTAATTAATTTTAAGAGTTAATCATAAGGGCATCTAATATCCATCTGAAGTATCACAGTACATAACTGTAGAAGATATTTTTAAGTCACAGGCATGCTTTGTACACCTATGGACTCAGATTCCTAACACAGTTTTCACAGACTTGGATCAGCTCACAAGTTGAAAAGTTCAGGTTGGGGAAGAAACACTGAACTCCACTTGAGTTGGGTCAGAACCAGGGTAGGTACTTGGAGACCTCGGGGTTGATTGTGTCTGTGCCATTTTAGCTGCACGAACTTAGGCATGTTACTTAATCTCTTTGGGGTGCATTTTCTTCATCTGTAAAGTGGTGATGATAAGATCTAATGATGTAGATGTGATTCTCAAATCAGATAACAGAGATAAAGATAAGGAAGCCAAATTACTAGTACCAAAGCTACTCTTTCCCTTTCTATACCTCTCAAACCTGGTCCACCAGCACATAGCTGATACGTACTTGCCTCATAAGGCAGGAAGAAAGAGGCATTTCCAAAGGACTCAAGCCTTATGGGTAGTGACATTTATCCACCACTGGCTGTGCTGAATTTAAACTGATGACCTATTCATGAAAGCCTTGGTGTCTGTTTTCCAACCTACCAAGTCATTTCCCAAACAGAAACTCTGCTAATCCCTAAATCTCCTGATATGACATGCAATGTCACTCTCTTAAGCACTGGCCTTTCTATTTATCGTAATTTATACAAAGATTTTTAAAGAGTGTGAATTCACAACAGAAATGAACTAAGGAAGTACCACATTTGTGGAAGAAATGGCACTGCTGAAATGTTAGCATTCTGAGTCCATAAATAGTGCCCCTTATGTAATCCATTATTCTCAGCAAGGACCCGTGGGCTCCAGTCTATTTAACTCATTTTTCCTCATGTCATCTGGTAAGATTTAGCCATCACTGTAGCAGCTGCAGCCCAAATTACCACACTGTTTGGAACAGGCTTATAGTGTGCTACTCTACGATGACTACGTCTTTCTCTCATAGAGAGCTTAGGAGTGTGGGCCCTGTGCTGAGTGTACATTCATGTTGCAGGATGAGTGGGCAAGGCAGCAAGGGAGCAGGTAGCATCCCATGGAGCCTTGCTCAGTGAGTTGCAGCTGCTCAGCCCTTACCCCAAGGGAAGCCAAAACATCGAGATCAAAGGGAGTTTAGAGAGAATAAAATCACAACCCTAATTCAATACAGGAAAATTGCCATGACTATAGCACTTAGTTCATTCTTCTAAGAAAACAACAACAGAGGGGAGAAAAAAAGATGAAAAAATCCTAAGATCAGGCTCTGGCATCAGGAATTAGTCTGCCAAGGCGGAAGGCATACCCACTGGGGAAGGCGGCTTGCTTTCCTAGATTAATCAGAGTGCTTTGAGTCTGCTTTTATTTCCAAATGTACTGCTGCCAAGGTACAGCATAAGCCACTTAATTCCTTCCCACAAACTAGAATTATTAGCTGTCATACAAGCTAAACAATTTTAATAAAACCTCAGGAAAAGTAAAGCCCATCTAAGGTGAAAGAGTTAAACCAGGAGATAGGTAATCAGAGGCTGAGGGGGGGTTTCCACCTCATTGAGAGCCTAACACGAATCTATCCCAGGGTGTTGATGAAAAGCGGTTACCCCAGGTGGTTACCTGTTGACACCTGTCTGGTAAGTTGGTTGGCAAATCGTCTCTGTGACGGACAGAAGGGTAAAGTGTAACCACCCCCATAAGAGCTGGAACAAAGATGACCCAAGTTCCTCTGTGGAAAGACCGAAGATACAGGAGATCTATAGAAAAATTACACTTTCCACCATAGAAGTTTCCTTTGGGGCAATCATAGGCCTAAAACTAGGTAAAAGGGGCAGAAACATCAGACTTGGAGGACTCTGATCCAAAATATTTTCCCACAGTGGCTGTCGAGCATGCTTCCCCCACCCGCATTAGTCACTCCTCCCAGTTAAGCCAGGTCTCCCGGAGGCGCGTGTTAAAAGGCCAATATGTTACCTGGGAGGGTGACACATGAACACTCATGATCACATCAGTTTACCAGGTTGCTTGGTGATGGATCAAGACTTTAAGCTTTAAGAAAGAAGAGTAAAGCCATCGAGCTATAATAGAACAAAAATCTTTCTGAGGTAGAAAGGGGTGCTCCCTGCGTTGGGAATTCTTGTGGGGAGTGCTCCAAAAGGAGCATCCTCCCACCCCGGGAATGTGAGAAGGGGGTGGGGAACAGCATGAGAGCAGGAGACCACAAAAGTGGCAAAGAGGACTCAAGGCTCTGGACTGGGCTATACGGACTCTACCTTTTACTCCAGAACAAGAATGCAACAGCTGAGGCTGTAGTTTTATTTGGAACTAAGTCTTAAATTGCCACCTTTCATGGTTTGCATGATGACATTTATCAGTTTGATTGGATGTGTATCACCAACTCAGACCCAAATAGTTCATTCAAAAATAATAATCTTAACCACAAAGATAATCATGCATAGCTTAAGGCTTCCTTTACTGTATCATTTTAGGCCAACAGAATTGTATGCCTGATCATACAGGAAAGCTCCTTTGAATTCACCCAGATCCAGTAATTGTTAATGCCTACTGGTATAACTGAAGAATTTAACTTGGAAAAAGAAAGAAGTGGGGTGGGTTTTTTTGTTTTTTTAAACTGAAAAGCTGCACAATATGTTTCTACTTTCACATATGCCTACCTCTTGTTCAACATTGTAGAGCAAAAATAAATTAAGGAAAACATTTTTTGCATTTCACTGTTAATCATGATGTTTACCATTGATTTCATTTGTATTTATCAGATTAAAGATTTACAGATATAAAAAAAAGAAAGCATTCCTATTGACTAGGTTTTTGAGATGATTTTTCTGTCTTTAATCCATTTTCATTTGTTGTTTACCTTTCCTACCACTGCTGTAAATGTCCGTGTTTCTTTTTATAAGATTTATAAATAGAGAAAAGTTGAAACAGGGAATTGATGTTAATTTCCACAATTTCCAAGTGAACAAATCCATCAGTATTAGATGAGACAGCTTCCTTTTCTAGCAAGAGTGCTCTGCACTGGAGCTACGTCTCTCTTCTGTGCTGAATGGACTGCGTGGTTCACGTCAGCTCTCCTAGGAGAGATTATTGTCATTGTGTATGTTGAGTAAAAAGCAAATATCTACAATGACATCTAATCACGAGTTGCTATACTTACTAGAGCAAAGAAAGGGCATGTAGAGAAGGCAGACTCTTGAGGATTTTCTTTGCCAGTGGTTTATTGTTGATTGGAAAAAAAAGGAAAGAGGATGAGAGAGAGAAAGACAGGGAATTTGAAACAGCTATCACTGCTGCTGACACCTCATCCTCAGAATTTCCGGGCCGGGCCCTGCATAGGTGAAGCACAATAAGGCTTAAAAATAAGGCACAATAAGACTCATTGCTCAACCTTTCTATCAGGCCAGCCCTTGCCTGAGGCTTCTGATATAAAACTATCATCCTCAGAGCCAAAATCACTCCACTCCCTGGTAACTTGAAAAGTTAGCCAAGTTCACCGCCCAAATTACATCGTGCAATTGTTTTAGATATCATTTATACTGATTTGCATAAAACAGTACTAAAGAAGTTTCTACGATCCAAACCTTTTCCTAAATGCATTAATCATGTTATTTCTCAGGATTCTGTTTTAAATGAGATTAGTACCTATTGACTAGATCTGAAAATGGAAAGGTGTATAACATCATAGAACCATGAGACTGTTTCCAGTGGGTCAAAGAAACAAGTTAGTTCTTCAGAAGGTAAATGAAGTGTGCAGTGTGTGGTGTTGGAATGCCATCTGATTCAAACGCCCACTCAGTGGAGTCGGAAAATCTTCTACACCACGTCCCCAACAGATGGCCAGTCTCCACTTTAATATTTTCAGTGTGCAACACATACAACCCACGTGTTTGCAGAATGGGCCACTTCTGTTTTCCAGTAGCTCCAATGTTTAGGTTTGTGTCAATATCATGCAGTTGTCTCCCTCCTCTATATTTTCATTCATCTGATCATTTCACTTCCCTACTCTAAACACTGATAACCCTCTAGTGGCTTCAGAAGAAATCCAAATGCCTTAGCAAGGCATTTCAAGAACTTTATGATTTACCTCTCATTTTTTCACACTACTTCCATTTCCCTACTTCGGCCGTTTATTCAACAAATATACATCGAACACCTATATATGTTGGGCACTGTGGTATATGCTGGCACCACAAAGAAGAAAAAAATTTCTCAAACTAAGAACCTCCTAGGAACTCATTTCCAGTATCCTGAGCACTAGCAACAAACACCAGGCTATTAACTGTTTCTCAAAGATGTCATACAACCTTGCAAAACTATGGAACTGTTTTTCCTTCCTGAAATGTTCTTTCCTCCCTATCGCTGCTGGTGCAAATCCTGTTATACTCAGAGCTAATTCCTACGGGAGCCCTTCTCTTACCTCAAAGTCAGAATTCTGCCCCCCGACCCCCGCCCTTATCTGTACTGCCGTAGCACTTAACTTCTGAGAAAAGGGCCTGAGAAAAGGAGACACCTAAAGATACCAATGGGAGAAATCTGGCTTATATAAGCAAAGATAGAAACTTATTGGAAGGATATGCAACAACTCCAAGAGTGAAAAGAAAAGTCAAAAAGCCAGATTTTAGAATCAACAGGAACCAGGGTAGCTCTTGGGTTCCAGGGAACAGACACTAAAGATGCCTTTTTGATTGTCCAGGGAGGGTCAAAACATTTTGATTGACAATACCAATAAGGATGAATCCAGGCGGGTGAGGCTGTTCTCTGAACCACAGCGCATATGCCGTTGCCAGCAAAAAGAGATCATATGAGGCAGGAATGCAACACACGCACACTCCAGTAAATGTTATAGCTATAGGAGTTATCAAATTTTTCAAAATAAACTTGCTTAGAAATTCCTGGAGTCTTGATTTAAATATAGATAAGTTCATATATGGTAGATCTATTAATACAATAGGATGTCAAGGAAGTCAGGATTATGAGTCATGGCCTAACTTTAACAACAAAAAGCAGTATTTATTGTTTTACATGTATAGCAATACAAACATTTCTATAAGACAAAATCACTCATTTTTTCCTACGTCCTCTTCCAACATTTGATCATACATATGTGAAATCCGAACATAAAGATAGTCATGTTTTCTGAACATCCCCCTTTTTCTGTATCATGCACATTTCTCCAGGTTGCCTCAGAGTCTTTAATTATAAATTAATTTATAATTTAAATTTATTTTAAAACTTTAAAACAGTGTTTTTATAATTAATTATTTTATAATATCCTGTATGTTACTTACACATAATTTGCTCATTGAATCTTATGGATGTTTAGGATATTTCTAATTTTTGCTCTTATACATAATTCTATAATTGATGTCTTCACGTAGACCAATTTTTCTTTCTTTGTATTACTCCCTTAGGATAAATCCCAGTAAGGAAGATTTCCATAAAATAAAGTAGAAACATTTTATAGTTCTTAAAACGCTTTGCCCTATTAGTTTAGAAAAGATTTACCAGTTAAGATTTGCCATCAGCAATGTTTAATAATTCTGAATTCCCCAATTATATGGCATTACCATCATTTTGCTGTCATTAAGACTTAACATGGCACTTTGTTGTTTAAATTTGTTCAATATATGGAGGGATTCTCCACAATATATTAATATTTCCTTGTGCCAGTGCAAGAGGCAGGTTGGTCGGAAGGCACTACTGACCTGTCCTGATGTTGTATTTCTTGTGTGTGTGTGTGTGTGTGTGTGTGTGTGTGTGTGTTTTAATTTACCTAAATATCTTCTCCATTCCAGCAAAAACAATTTTCTTGCTTTCCAATGTGCATAATTGTGTTAACATGACTTTTTGAGCCCTCAAGTATTTTGTTGGTCAAAAAAGATTACTTGTAAGTTCACCTGAGTTTTAAAAAATTAACTTTCAATTCATTGAAGTTACAAACTTAAAAACATTAGGCTTTTAAGTTCACCTTAGAAGTCTTATTATTTTATTTGTGAGCCAAAAATATTTAGTAATTTCTTTGAAAATCATTTAGAATAATATTTTGTTCTGTTTATAAACTTTGTTAATTAAACACAAATAATTTTAACTGCATTAATACACTTTAAATATTTTTTAAAAGTACTGCTATTGTGACTTTTTTCTGAGAACTTTTAGAACCTTATTCTAGTAAGTTAAACCTATAAGTATGATGGACTTTATGTTTTTTTAACTCTTCCAATACTCTAAATAATCTTGGTACAATTTAACTTAAAAGCACAAGTCTAAATTACTTATACAGTTATACATTTTAAATTGGAATGATAAGGTTGACCTATTATTTCAATAGGTAACAATACTCCTAAATATTATGAGATAAAATAATACATATATAGATTCTTTATTATAAAAGTATTAATGCCATGTGTTTGATTTACTTTAATATCTATCATGAGTGCTAAATCTACCCACTAGGAAATCTTCTTGGCTAGCTGAAGTTGTTCCTCCATCAGAGATCTAGCCTGGGATATTGCCTGGGTTCTTGTTGGTAACTCTGGAGGAAACACACTGAACCTCATTTACAGTTTATAACAGAGACTTCATAACTTAAGAATTGGTTGCATGGCCCTCCTGGCTTCATGCCCAAAATGGTCCTCGTCTCCGTTTATCTCACAGACATGTGAAACTCTTACCCAGACTGGCCACTTGATGATCGTAGGCTCTTATTTGGCTTCCAACTCTAAAATCCTTGGAGCTTGACTCATTTCTGTATTCCTTTTGCATTTTTATTTTACCAAGTCTACACAAGTCTTAGGGATACTAAAATGATATCCAACTGAAATCTTGATATCCTATGTGGTTTTGCGTGACTTGTCAGTCACAATGTATAAGTTCATTCTACTGACAATAATAAATTAACACCCAATTTTGAGCTTTTGTTTTTCTCCTCTTTGAAATTCATATCTTCCTTTCTATTAGTAACCCTTTAAGATCAAATTTTGCAGAATTTTGACTCAATTAAATTGACACTACATGACTTTACATTGAACCCCTCACATTGTTGGGTTCATGAACTAATTATACCTTTATTATAACAATGATTTGTAGCCAAAGCATCTAGAAGCACATGCCATGTAAAAAGATGCAGAGATTGTCCAAAAATTAGAATAAAGTATTTGTCATTATTCCAACACTTGGCAATACCCAAGAATTCTGGGTATTTGATGAATATAGGAAGATTTAATGACCACATAATTAGAAAAACAATAATTATGATGCATTGAGCATTTACACTAAGACCGATTAACATTCAGTGAGTTTTCACCGTGTGTCGAGGACTCTGCACGGTAGTTTACATGCACTGTCTCATTTAATCTAATCATTATAGGACCCATAGAGTGACAGAGTTCATAACCTCCTGCCATTCTTGGTTCAGGGGGAGAAAAAGAGAACTTATTATAAGGACAGAAACATACATGTATTAAGCACCAATGCAGCATCTAGCTCTGAGAATGCTTAGGAGTTAGTAAATAAAGTGTCTCATGAAAAGTTTGGGGTGTTTTTCCTTCCGTGTGTTAATCAGCAATAAACATTATGTGCATATCAGAATACCTGCCACTGTGAAGTCATTTGAACCTTCAAATTCAAGTTTCAGGCCTGCTACCATTTGAATGTGTCTCCCAAAAGTTTACGTGTTGAAAACTTAATCCCTCCTCAAGGTGGGACCTTTAGGTCATGAGGGTTCCCCCCTCATGAGTAGATTAAGGGACAGTAGAGGGAGAGAAAGGAGACATCTGTGACCAGAGGGCTCCGGGAGCGGTCTTCTCTGGCAATTCTGGAGCTGGAACAGAGCAGCTGACATAAGGACAAAGCTTCCTCCAATAAGCTCCCCAATTCATAATGTGGCTCACAGATGGGTTTTAATAATAAGGCTGAGCCATCTGGTAGCTTCCTATTTTAGCTAATTATTCTTGGTAAGTAAGTGCTAAGCTTTTAAAATCATCGTTCAATTTTTTTTGCCACCTTCCCTCCATATTTTGGTTTCCTGGGGTAAATCCCTGCCCTACTTACTGTTCGGAGGAATGCCTGGCTTGTCTACTATTCTTAGCAGAAAAGCCCGTCAAAGCTTCCATTAGCATTCTGGTTCTCTAAGTTTTCCACCAAAATACACTACCCTAAAGAGGAGAGTTAATTAAGTGCATCCCCCAAGACTCTAGGGTTGTGGCCCAAAGCAGCTCTCACTAGCAGTCTCTTGTACTATAACTTAAAATTTCACACCAAGTTTTCCTTTTGCCCCCTTACTGTATAGATGCTGCATTTAAATGTTAAAAAAAGAAAGAAAGAAAAAGATTTAATTACCATTGAGTCAAATAGTCTCCAGGAAGATGCATCAAATCATCACGTGCCATTTTGTACCCTTCATAATAACACTGCCACATTGAAAAACTATGAATAGAACTAAGGTAAAAGACTTTAGGAAGGTATGGAATAATAGAAGAGACACGCCCCTGGTCAGGTGCTGGCAGTGGGGAAAAAATGCAGATAAGTGAATTCCTAAAGAAGTAAGGAAGGTATCTATGAAGCAGCTTAGAACTGAAAAAACATCCAGAAATGATACCAGCCTGAGGCCTTAGCCTCTAAGGCTTTAACCTCATTCTTCATTCCATACACCTGGACCCTCATCCTTTCCCAGCCCAAGGCCCTGAGAGCCACCACCTAGGGCCACCCTGTTTCCTCATTCCAGAAAAAAAGAGATAAGGGAAATCTATGCTCCAGATACTCTCCAAACTATAACTCTGAATTCTCAGGAAGATTTCAAAGCATGACTAATCTTGATTCAAATCCCAGTTCTCCTTCACAGAAGCTGTGAAACTTTGGACACAATGGCTTCAATTTTCTCAATGGTAAAGGTATAATATTAATCTCATAGGACTCTTCTAAAGATTAATTGAGGTTAAGCATATAGTAGGTGAACATAGTTGATGCTTTTAAAATGATAAATGTTTTATAGATGTATGAAATGTGCAATGATTTACAAAGAAAATAAAGCTCTTTTATTTCATATAACTAAGCTAATGCCCCAGATGAGCTCCCTCCCACCCTGCTTGGGGCGGGGTGAAATGAAAGGAACTGAATAGGACACATTTGTCCAGTGACAACAACTTTGTGCCTTGCAAGGGGTCTTGGATCTGTGTTTGGCCCCTTGGTTGTCACTGTTTTCCATTGCAGAATATCTGGTCAAGTCCCTGGAACTGCTATGCTGGGGGCTGGCCGGCAAGCCTGAGGGCTGTACTCCCTGCTCAGTGCGCCTGCTCAATGACCAGTGGTGGCTGTCTCTCATTGCAGCAGGCTGCCCGTGTGGTGGTCTTCTTGCCAGAGCTAAAAATCGCAAGTGAAATGAAGCAGCTTCCCTTATTGTGACTTTTCCGTGAATCCCTCCAGACTTGCTTTCCCTCCTGTCTGTCTCTCCTTCTCTCTGTCCTCCCACTCAAGGCTGATTGGGGAAGCTCCTGCCCACTGTCCTGTGGCCTGTTCCACGCTACACTGAGCCTTCTCCAGCTCTGGCTTATGGTACCTTAAAAGTCAAACTCACTGTAGATATGTAGCTACGTAATAGGTGCTTAGGAAATTTAAAAAACTTTCCTCTCTAGATAAATTCTAGATTTGAAGACTATTGTCTTGCTGTGGTCTCAAAAATTCTATTCCTGTTGTCAAGCACTGAGTACAGACTCTTTGCATTCCTGCGGTAATAATCCTAAACCTCTCTGATACAAATGGATGCCTCTGGCAAAACAGAGAGAAATACAAACAAGAAAAGCACACTGATAGATTGAAAAATATATATTATCCTCATGACACTGTTTCTTTTTCCATAAAGGCAGTGTTTTAGTTGGTCAGGAGTTTTCATAGCACTATACTATCAATACTGTATTGTGATGGGAGTTTAACAGGGTTTTATGGGCTGGCCTAAGAGTGTAATCTTCATAAATAACATGATTTCTATGGGAAAATTTCTTGAGAGTGCCTAATAACTGACTTCCAAATGAATTTTTGGAACACAGCTGGTTTGTAAGTTGAGAATGGACAGTATTCCACTTTAATACCAAAAACTTCCCCGAGTTACACAAAGTGAAACCTAAGGAGGATGATTATCTTGGACTAGAAAAATTAATATTTCTACTTTCTCTGTTTTTATAACTTACTTCCTTAGCTTTTTAGCACAAATATAATAGATCAGAGAGGCCAAATTTGAACTATAAACTAGAGCCTGTGGTGAATTAAATATATTTGCTTTGTTCTGCAGATGTTAAACACAATTCCCACAAAATTTGAAAGGTGGAGTTAATTCTGACTTAGACGAATCTAATGAGCATCTGTTTTGATTTTTCTAACCATTGATCTGATTTTCTTTTAACTTGATACTGGTTGGTTTATACAAGTCCATGTGATAATTGCATATAGCCAAAGGTGAAGTCATTCCAGAACCCCCCAAACAGTTTTTTTCATAAAATATCAAATGATTCTTTAAAGACAGTTAACAATTTTGCATGAGTGCAGAATATGTGGCCCATAAATATATTTACATTTATTCCTATAGATATGTCTATATATAAATACATAATTAAATAAAAATTGAGAAGTTCTTTTCTGTAAAAGGAAGAAATTTCTTTAACAAGGATATAGAAAATTATGAAACTCTATGTTATGGGCTGAATTATGTCCCCCAGAAATTCATATGTTGAAGTCCTAACCCTCAGTACCTCTTAATGTGACCATATTTGGAGATAGGGTCTTTAAAGAGGTAATTAATTTAAAATGAGGTCAGTAGGGTGGACCCTAATTCAATATGTCTGGTGTTCTTACAAGAAGAGGAAGGTTGGACACAGACACAGATACAGAGGGAAGACCAGAAGTACACACAGGAAGAAGACAGCCATCTACAAGCCAAAGAGAGAGGCCTCAGAAGAAACCAACCTACCCACACCTTAATCTCAGACTTCCAGCCTCCAGAATTCTGAGAAGATAAATTTCTGTTGTTTAAGCCACTCAGTCTGTGAGACTTTGTTATGGCAGCCCTAGCAAATCAATATAATCCACAACCTAAAACTATGTCTAGAGATATGAAATATAATTTAGGTTATTTGATGGAATAGATAATTTTTTACTATATTAACACATCATGGGTTTTCAAATTAGGTTATACAGTGATAGTTTGGAGTTCTGCAAATGCTTAATTTGAATTTTATTGTAAATTATATTTTAAATATTTTAAAACTTTAATAAAAAATTCAAATGTATTAGGTATTAATATTTGGCCCATGTTAGGCCTTGATTCCATTAATTTGCACTGCCACATTGTACCATTATTGTGTAGCTCTCAGAACAACGCTCCACCTGACATCCCTGTGCATACATTTTAATTACTCGCAATATCATCGGAAATGCTGCAGCTTTGCACTAGTCTTTTTTGAATGCAGTCCTGCCTAACTAATGTCTACATTTGGTAATAATTCTTTAATTTTATCCCATTAGATAAAAATTAATAAATCATCAAAAATATATTACATATTCTTACAAGAAAACCTGGAAAAGCAGTAGGAAGAAATATTCCCATAATCTCACCTTGCATATTAGTTATATTAGTAATTTTCTCTTTAATTTCTTGTTTGACAATTATTTTTATGTTGATAAAGAAATGCATATACTGATAATTAAAAATCAAAAACAATTTCTGAGAGTAAAGTTAATATGTAATATGCTTACTGAGAAACATTCTGAAAATAATAAAGAAAAGAAAAAAGATAACTCAAAATCACACATGCACACACACACAAATGCAGTTCTGCATCTATATCTACTTACATAAAATTATAAGTACACTACTTTTGTGCAGAGAGTTGAGTATAGGTGTGCCACACTCAAATAAATGTCAGGTAACGCTCTGGCACGTACATTCAGTGCATGCCCTCATCATGGTACATATCATAATCAGGTGTATAAAAAGAAGAGACAACCATGACATGTGCAGTCATGGTGACACCATGTTAAAGACAGTTTGGGCACATACTGTGAACTTTCTTTCTTTTTTTTTTTGGAGACAGAGTCTTGCTCTGTTGCCCAGGCTAGAGTGCTGTGGCGTCAGCCTAGCTCACAGCAATCTCAAACTCCTGGGCTTGAGCAATTCTTCTGCCTCAGCCTCCCGAGTCGCTGGGACTACAGGCATGCGCCACCATGCCTGGCTAATTTTTTCTATATATATTTTTTTAGTTATCCAGCTAATTTCTTTCTATTTTTTAGTAGAGACGAGGTCTCACTGTTGCTGAGGCTGGTCTCGAACTCCTGACCTCCAGCAATCCTCCCACCTCGGCCTCCCAAAGCACTAGGATTACTATGAGCTTTCTACATGACTCATGTATGTATCTCAAGAAAAACAAGCAGTTGGTCAGTATTATTACTAATATTAAGAGTAGTTAAATTTTGAAACAAAAATGTCTTACTAAACATTTTTCAGTTTAATCAGTTTAATTAAAGAGAATCCTAAGTTTAATTAAGATTCAGTTTAAAGAGAATCCTAAGATTGCAAGGGAAACTGCTTTAAGAAACGAATACTAATAGCAACTCAGGATTTCCTCAATACAGAAGATAACTGGATGCTGATGCAAACTTGAAGCAACCATCTCTAAGCCTCTGTTTCCATTTTTTTTTTTTGTTTGTTTTTAATGTATAGTCCCTTTACATTAAAGTCCTTAATTGACTTTATAGTCAGGAAATATTAGACACTAATTAAACACTAGCTTCATCCCCTCATTTCAACATAAGATTTCACATGAGAAAAGTATGTGAAAACCACTGACATAGAAGAATAAGTAAAGGAACCAAAATCTTTAATCTAGAGAAAAAAAAGTTAAAGGAAAACATTCAAGCTGACTTTGTCTAACTGAAAGAGAAGTTGTTTATTCTGGTTGCTTCAGACAGTAGAAGATTGAATTAATGAAATCGCAGAGGGACAAATCTCAGCACAATACTGTAAAAGAATTGTTTCTTTCCAAAAGTAAAGGATTGCCTTGCAAGCTCCCAAGGACCCCAGCATGGGAGATATTTAGGCGAAGGATGGGTCTTTAAGAGGGAGTTCTTTTGGGGAAGAACAGATTAACTTCAATTTGGAGCTCAGAATTTAAGGAGAAATCACGCTTGGAAAGAAGAAAGCAAGGCTGTTGGCCCTCCTCTTTCAGAGATTTGGGAGAAAACCCTTGAATTTTCTGCACGCTTAATCATGTAAACCAGCAGATTAAAGTCACGAATAGCCAGACTGCTCTGCCTGATACAGCAGAGCTCCATAGCACAGAGCAACTTTTGAAAAGCTCCCTCCTTATGTGGGGATAAAGTAGTGCTTGGAAACATTAAGCTTCAGGAATTGGGGTTTGGAAGGTAGGAAAAACAAGAAAAGGGATTCAAGAAATTATAACCTGAATGGGGGAAATAATAATTTTGAGTTGACTTACATAAGAACATGCTCAGGTTTATGCAATTAAAAAGGGAAGCAAAGACGCCTTGTCAATGAGGATGTGCCCAAGCCTACCCTAATATTAATGGTTTATTCAAGCTCTTGAATATTTGCTTTGGGAAAAAGTCGGGGCATGCCCATTGCAAACTGTGACTTACTGTTGAATTCATCCAAGAGAGGCAGTATAGCGTGATAGTTAGCAGCATACCTTCTGGAGCCTGACCTCCTGGGTTCAGTGCCTGGTCCTACTTAGAGCGAGACCAACTCAGCCCAGTTTGCCAGGGCTTTTCCCAATTTTAACTCCGAAAGTCCCATTTGTGGAGAGCCTCCTCATTCTTGAGCAAACCAGAACAGTTGTTCATCCTAGCTCTACAACTTGCCAGTTAGGAGAACTTGCATATAGTACCTAAATTCTGTGGGTGCAATAAATGTACCTACTTCATAGAGTTGCTATGAGGATAAAAATGAGTAATAAATACAAATTGTGTAAAACATGAGTGATTTTTATTATCTGTGATCTGTTCAGTCAGCAATGTGACCTTAAGTAACATGTCAGTTCTAGTATGTGTTTATAAGCAACTATTCAAAACAAGCCCCCTCCCTGTTTTCATCATGGTCCTACTAATAGCCCAATTACTAGCCATAAGAAAGAAATGGATGCTCTCCATCATTTAAATCCATAGATTTAAATGCATATATAAACCGCCCATGCATTGCTCAAATCCACTGATCAGAAGACTACACTCTCCAGGAATTTCACAAAAGTGCTTTCTCTGTAGAAGATACTGTGGGTCTTAGAATCACCTAAAACAAACCTGAGTAGGACATTGGGAGGATGGAGCAAAGGAACCAGAGACAGAATAGATTATTCAGCCAGGTGAATCAGTGATGCTGTGGATTCAGATCTTGCAAATGCTGACAGCAAAGACACACTAAGCAAAAGTCTTCAGAATAATGCAGTGCTCATTTTTATCACTTACATAACTTTCTGATACTCAACACAAAACAAAAAAAAATTTTAAATGTGGAGTATATATTCTTAAGTAGCACTGGGCAAGAACATTGCTTCACAGCCTAAAAAGTACCCCAGCCATATTTGGAGTGAAAGATGGACAGTGGAAGAGACCACTCCCTGCCAGAATCATCAAGGGTATCTCATCTGCTTTGAAGTGACACCACCAGACCCATGGCCGCCATGCCACTATTCCTACCTTTAACAAAAGTGGGCTGGATGATCTTTGACTGTCCTTCAGGGAAAGAGGGTGAGCAGATTTACTGATTCAGAGCTGAGAAAGTTAATAACAGTCACTAAAATAAAGCAGTTTAAGCAAAGGTCAGTGAAGACGCACATACATGTGTGTGGACAGGATCCCATAAAGCACATTTGCTAGAGGACTGGATCCGGCTTTCTGCCTTCTAGGCAGCTAGAGTGGGGCACGGGTGTCATGCCCCCAGGCACCCCTGACACCAATACTTCAGAGACAGGAAGTTTGCAAGTTGCTAGGCTTTGAAAGTATTGTTCCTTGAGATTATCCAGAGGTAACAGACCACATGAATTTTGTTCTTTCATGGAATAGTTCCATTTATTCACCCTAGAGGTTGGTTTAGACAAAAGAAAGACTTAGTCAACTGGAGCCTGACTTACTACAACCATCAATTAACATTTTTCCTTTTCATTTAGCTTCCCTGAGAAACGAAATGAATCACAAGAAAGTCATTTGACATTAGCAATTCATCTTTTTAACAGGGCTACCTGGTGTAGCCCGGTATTAGTAAGTACTTTTTTTTCTGGCTTGTCTTGTACATTTTCTGTATTTGTGATCAAATAAAGACTGTGAATTTATGCTCATATCAATGCTCCATATGCATGAAGTGGTATGAGAGATCCGGAATGATTTCAACTAAAAGGTTTTTAGCACACTAGCCTTTCAGAAGTGGGAGGAACCTTAGAGATAGGGTGTGAGCTTCTCATCCAGTTCATGCTCCTTCACTGTCAACGTTGTCCGGGTTTGGATAACAAATCATTTGCTCACCATACAGATCGTCTATCACTGTGTTTTTAAAACAATGTTGGCAGCAGAATCCTCTTTTCAAACTAAATCTTACACAGAGAGCTGATATATAGACAGGGTGACTGGCCAGTTTGACCAGAACAAAGGAGAGGCTTTAGAATGAAGGACTTTAAGGCTAAAACTGGGACAGTCCCCAGCAAACCAGGTCAGCTGGTCACCCTGTTACAAACTACATAGAAGCTCTGTTTTGCCAGTGTAGATGTATTTTAGAGATACAAATTCATAATAGTCACTTACTAAGTCAATCAGTTAAAAAATAAGGCCATTTCCATAACCACAAAAAGAAAAGAATATTAGGAGTGATAGTTCCATTCTTATATGAGTCTCAGAATCCAGCTTATTTTTTTTTTATTCATGTTGGATTCATAGAACTGAGGAAATTCTGATTCCCATGAAAGTTGTGAATGATATTTTGTTGCTATTATTTTAACAGTCTCCCTTATAAGCTCAGGATTCTTTCTAATTAGACTGGCCCAGAGGCTTGTAAGAAGAAAAGCAAAATATGTTTGTTTTAATGTCAAATCACTGACAATATCTAACACATTCTTTATGACAAATGCAAATGTCAGATCAGAGGCATCCAAAACTTACGAAGGGTATAAGAACTCTCTGTTATACCCCATATATTTGCATATATATATAAACTCTGTGACATGCCAGTGGCTCACTTCTATTGTTTAACTATCCCAGTGTCACGTATTGATGTGTGTGGGCCTGGCTGGCTTTCTTGTCCTTTAGTTGAGGCTCTGGTATGTTTGCTATCATAGTGTAGTATCCTGTACACTTCTGCACTGGGAGTACATGTGCAAGCCTAGATTTTAAGAAACACCAGCATTCTTAATCAATATTAATATATTTACAAGAAGACATGGCAGAAGAAACTTTGTCCCAAAGTCTACAAAGAAAAAAAGTTCAACAGGTAGCACAAATTAAAAGGTTGTTGATAGTGCGCTGTGTGGTGAGACATAACATATTTTGGTTTTCATGTTATTTTTAATAATCAAAAACATGCTTTGAAGTAATATTCAAATCGAGTACTTGCAGAACTGGGTTCCAGAAAGTACAAAAGTAACAACGATAGGGAACATTTTTTATATAGAATTTACTGTGTGTCAATCTCTACATATTAACTCAATCCTCTCAACAACCTTGAGACAGGTACTTTACACTTGTTTGACCCAAACTGAGGTGCTGGGCTAAGCAATTTGCTGAAAGTCACAAAGCTATTAAGTGACACCGCTGGACTTGAACTCAGACAATCTGGACCCAGAGAGTCTGTGTTCCTCGCCACCAACCTTGATGCTAGCACTCACCTCAGTTTAGAGACTCTGCTCCAGTGTGTTTTATAGACCAGAAAACCTGCTCCTGAAAAGTTATGGGACTTGGCCAAGGCTACGCCATTTGTAAATGGCAGAAGGTCAGGAACCTGCCTCCTGGAAGCCCACTTCAGAGTCCTCTCCCCAACACCTGAGCCTCTCTCTGAGCACTCTGCCTAACCCACCCGTGCAGACATCAGCAACAGGTAGGGTACTGCACTGCCAGGACCCTGCCGCTAGGTAGGGGAGGCTATTCTAATTCATGGGGTATCACTTTACGAGCATTTGCTGTGCAGGACACACAGATGCACACCCCACAGCCTCAATGGGCACTTACAGAGTGAGTGAACAAGGTCCCATTCCATTATAAACAATAAAGAGAGCCTCTTTCTTGTGCAGATTACCTCAGCTATAAAGGATCTAAGAATCTGTTTACAATTACACAAATATTGCCTGTTTTGTTCCAGGCAGGCCTCTTTAAAACATCATAAGCAAGCCACAAAAGCCCTGAGGGTGGCCCCATTTCTCCCTGAGTATTAAACAACTCTGTTGACTTCTAGAGTGCTAGAGCTGCTCCTTCCTTCATCAACAGCTACAGAGAAAAAACAGCTGCCGATTGGTGCATATTGCTAAATTCCCCATCACATATACCCCAAAAAGCAGACTAATGGAAAATCACAAGTGCCTTAACACATGCATGCCATTCCCTACTTAATATGTGTCACTAAAATTTAAGAGTGGATACTATTATATAATGTCTAATATTTTCCAAAGAAACATCACAAATGGTGGTGAGATTCCCAGGCTATCTTTTTTCCCAAATGCATTTAATCCCTCTGTAGCTGAAATACTATACTTGCAATCAAAAAGAGAAAATGATATTGTACAATAAATAGCCATCACAATATTAGCTGTACTGTGTATTTAAACCTATACCTTATAAATATATCTTAAAAATAAATACATATAGTCATTTCTGGAACGTACTGGGACATTTGTAACTAACTGATGTGGAAACCATAATTAGATAACTGGTCTTAGTTATCTTTAATCCTGACACCTGAGGGAAAAACAAATCTAATTAGAGAAGACAAGATAGTGGGTAGCAATAGCAGTGCTGAAAGGGACTTCTGGGCACTTTCAAGGGCTAAGACTAGAAAGAGAGAGCATTGGCTCTCCATGCCTAATCTTCTTTTTTTCTTTTTCTTTTCAAAATATTATGGGAGTACAGATGTTGAGGTTGTATGTATTGCCGTTGCACCGTTTCAGTCACAGCTACAAACGTGCCCAACCCCAGACAGTGCGCCCCGCACCCATTAGGTGTGAATTTACCCATCCCCTCCTCCCCCCAACTCCTGCGCGACACCCAGTGAACGCTACTTGCATATGTGACATCCGGGTCTAATTTTACTTCTCACCGGAGGCTCTCTCCTTCCTTCCTCTCAGAGGCGAATCAGGAACGAAGGTCATGTGCTGCTTCACGCTGCCTGCGTCCAGCGCGCTTCCGCCTTCGCTGTGTCTCGAGTCCCCACAGACTCTTGGTGAGGTCACAGGCCGGCCGTGGGTCAGGCGGGGTCAGCGTGGCCTCACACAGACACGTCCCACGGCACTTCTGGAGGCTGGCAGTCGCCCGCCCACAGTCTTGTTCCCAGGCAAGAGGTTATAGCACCGACCGAGGACTGGACAGAGGCCGTACGCTGCCTGTGTGACGGCGGCCCTGGCCACCCTCCGCCTCAGCCCTGAGGTAGTACCCGCGGACAGTGACCCAGAATATTCCATGTTTATATTCAGGGTAAGAAGATGGCTAATAAAGAATCCAGGCTATTCTTGCACCACAGAGGAAAAATATGAGGAAACATAGGCACTGAACGTTGATTGCATAAAGGCAGTAAACTAACTTCCATGACCTAGGACCTAGAGCAAACCCTCTGACTCGTGCTTAGCTTGGCAACCTTTCTGTTAACCGTGGCTGCCTCTAGGAACCCCACGCTTCTGTGACAGGTAAGAGCCCCTCTCACGTTCTCACGTGGTGCCTAATCCCAGCTCCCATAACCCACTCTGTCTGGGAATCCCGACCTGCCCGTCTCCGTTCCCCACTGGACGCTGGACCGCAGTGGTTCAGGGCATGCGCTCTGGATCCAGACTGATCCGGATTCTGGTCTGCGTCTTCCTAGCTGTGTGGCCTTGGGCTACTTCCCTAACTTCTCTAAGTCTCAGTACCTTTATTTGTTCAATGAGGGTAAGAACACTGCTTACCTTAGAGGTTTATTGTCACGAACACATATTATAATAATTATTTAAGTTTCTGGAGCAAAGGTGCCCTGCCTTTTTACTGTGTATCACCAGCCCAAAGAGGGTGTCGAATAAATATTAGTTAATTGAATCAATGAAGAACGCTCAGCTAAGGAAGGGAAGACGGTGCCCGATACGGAATGATGATCTTCCACAAGGCGGCTGTGCTGAGAGTTACGCTGCCCTTAAGGTTTCCTCAGCCCCGGATGCTGCCCCTGATTTTAGGGATGATGGCTGGGCTCGGCTATTTCAAGTGTGGAAGGGCATCCTTGTTCTGTGAAGTGCTGTTTCACAAACAGGCCACCATCTGCCGCAGTGATAAAAACGTTTGGCGCTGAATTTGCTGTGGTTGTCAGTATCGACGTGCCTGATATTTAGAACACTTATTTTTTTATGGAGCTGATTTGGGAGCACAGAAAGCTTCTGGGAAAACTGCCCTACATAGCTGCCCTTTACAAGCAGAACAGCTGTGCCGCAGTTTTACTGTTCTGTGGCTGAGAATAGGGAATTAAAGAATCCTAACAGCCAGGCTCCATTTCAGAGCCCTTATAGGATGCTATTCCAGGGCAGTGCACACCCTTCTGCACCTAGATTTCCGGTGTTGTTTCCATTTTACTTCTTAACATTGCACGTCAATGTGAAGCTTTTAAAATACCATCGTGGATATACATCTCAGTCCACAAGCCTGATGTGCAAGAAAAATATTTTCTTGAGTTTTGTTTTCCCTATAACAACTTTATGTCTGTTTGGAGTTTCTACTTCTTGGGAGCTGCAGAAGTTTATCAGTTCAGCTGGAATCCCCTTTTCTCAAGGGTTGCATGGAGCACCGGAGGGTTCACACAGCCTCAAGCCCGTGTGGGGCCTGATGATGTGCCTGGGTCTCAAGGTGTCTGTCTTTGCCAAGTCATCTGTGGCCCCTCAGGCATGGGTCCGCCAGCTCACTCCTGAGACGGCCAGAGCTCCAGTCTCCTGGCCACTTCCGGTGCCACCCTTTGGAGCAGCACAAACATTCTGTGGCTTTCTTGCTAGGGTGGAGTGTGGGATTCTCTGTGTGGCTCTCCATAGCCTTCTTTGCCAAGACTCACTGCATAGCCGTTCCCTTTCTAAGGCTGCGTGGTCTCTGGGGGCTCTAAGCACATGTCCCCTAGACAAGGCAGGTTTCAGAACTCACCTGGCATCTAGGACCAGTGCCTGGCCACCCTGCATGCCCCATCTTCCCTGGAGGGAATCCAGGTGACAATCTAGAGAACCCTAATACTCATCTGGCTCTCAACAATTTGGATAATTACAGAGTCCTTTCCATTCCCCTAAGGCTGTGGGATTTTGAAACAAAAAGAGACTCCCTTTTTTCCTTCCTTTGTTCTCTACCACACTCCTACCCGGATGCAAGGCTTCGGGGAGAAGGGGCAGGGGTCGGGACAGAGAAGGGGAAATAGTAGAGGGCAATGGAGCAGGGTGGGCATCAGCTAAGATTTCAAATATCATCTTGACATGGTACACTCATTTGTCTCATTTAATTGTCACAGCAGTTGTGTGAGGTAAAGGGCCTCACTTTTCAGGTGAGGAGGCTGAGACTTTGAAAGATTAAGTACTATGCCCAGCACCTGTTTTCAATAAACAAATAATGTGAGTGAATTTCCCCCATCTTCTAACCTTCTTTGCACATGCTAGCTGGCGGTCCATCCCACCTGTTACAAAGGATGAGGACAGGCCGCTGCCAGCATTCTTCTTCTTTCCATGGTGTCTTGCTTTGGAAATTGCTGTTCCCCTAAGGTGAAACAACAAAAACAACACTGTGTGGGCAACCGATAATTAGGACTCTCTCACACCTTCCCAGAACTAAGACAATCTTAGCCATAGGGGTAAGGATTTGTTTAGCCAGACACTACCTCAGGCATTGAAAACATAAAAACCCGAAAATTAGTAAGTAAGCCTCAGCGTTCCTTTTGCCAGGCAGCCTCTGAGATGGCCTCTGACACTTCCACCTCCTGGTATTCATTTGCTCAATTTCCTCGCCTTGAGTGTGGGCTGGATCTAGTGACTCACTTCTAATGAATAGAGTACGTCAAAAATGATGGGCTGTCACTTCTGAGATAAGATGGCAAAAAAACATAGCTTCCATCTTGGGCATCCCCTCTCACTCTCTCGCTAGCCTGTTCTGTGGGAAGCTAGCTGTCACAGTAGGCGCTGCCCTGCAGAGTGGCCCCCGTGGCAAGGAACTGATGTCTCTGGTCAATAGCAACAAGGGGCTGACTCTTGCCCATGGTCACATGAGTGAGCTTAGAAGTGTATCCTCCCCCAGCAGAGCCCTAAGGTGACTGTAGCCCCAGCCAATATCCTTATTGCAGCTTTGTGAGAAACCCTGGGCCACCGGCACCCAACTCGTCGGCACCCTGATTTCTGATCCACAGGAACTGAGAAAATAGATCTTTGTTGTTTCAAGCCACCAAGTTTTGGTGTAATTTGTTATACAGCAATAGATAACCAAAGGGATAATAGTTATATACTGTATATCTGCAGTCCCCAACTCTGGGCCACGGACCAGTGGCCTGTTAGGAACTGGGCCACACAGCAGGAGGTGAGCGGTGGGTGAAAAAATCATGGTGGTGCTCATTTCATAGGAACATCCCAAATGGAGTTTCTATTGTTAGTCGGCCAGCTAGAAGCAAGAACATGCCCATAATAGACATTCTTTCCACCCTATTTTTTTAAATTAATGATTCCTTTGAAATGACTATCAAGACTTTCTATTTAACACTATTAAAAATGTAATCCCTGTCAGATCAGCAGAGGCATTAGATTCTCATAGGAGCACAAACCCTACTGTAAACTGTATATGCAAGGGATCTAGGTTGGGCACTCCTTATGAGAATCTAATGCCTGATGATCTGAGGTGGAGCTGAGGCGGTGATGCTAGTGCTGGGAGCGGCTGCAAATACAGATTATCATTAGCAGAGAGGTTTGACTGCACAGAGATCATGTTAAATCAATTGCTTGCAGACGCATATCAAAACCCTACCAGTGAGTGGCAAGTGACAATTAATCTGCATCTATTGGCAGGCTTTATAGTGCCAAGTGAGTATCTTACAATCCTCCCCACCCCTGGTCCGTGGAAAAATTGTATTCCATGAAACTGGTCCCTGGTGCCAAAAAGGTGGAGGACCGCTGCTATATATTATTATATACAGTATAGTTATATATAGTTATAATAATATATAGCTGTATAAGCAAAGAGTAACTAGCATATGCATTGTCTTTATTATGTGTCAGAAACTGGACTAAATGTTTAACATGCATCATTTCATTTATCTCTCACAATATTGCTATCAGATACTATTGTTATCCCCATTTTACAGGTGAGAAAACTGAGACATAGAGAGGTCATTTGACTTGCTCAAGGCTACATTGCTAGTAAATGGAGGAGCTAGAACTCAAGTCTGCATCTGATTTAAGAGTCCTTGCTCCAAAGTCAGTGAATACTACCTCCCAGGCACATGCAACGTGTTTCACACAACAGAGTAAGTATATAAAAACTCCTAGAGGTTACCAAGGGAGAGAGTCAGGCAATAATGCCTGAAAGTATTAGAGAAGTTTTTGTATTTATGTTAGGCCTAGAAGGATAAGAAGTTGATCAGACCTCTAAAAATTGAAAGTCCTTTATGGGCAGAAAGACTAACAACTACAAAGGCATATGGGGTAGAAAAAAAGATCTTCAAATCTGAAAACTTCTAATATAAAGTTCAAAGCTGTGGTAAATAAATAGATAAGCTTAGACTGCAAAAGTATTTTTTTCCCATTAAACAAAACACTAATTTTTAAATTGGGTTACTCGTCCTTTATCTTTCAGCTCTTAAATATAAAATAATAAGATGCCATTTCAAAAAAGTAGAGTTTAAATTTATAGACTATGTAAGTTAGGCCTTGTAGCTGCCCAGGACTTTTATTTAAGGTTTTAGACTCAGACTATAACAGAGACAGTTCTAAGAAATATTTACCTTTTCTATAAGGCTCTATGACAAGTAAATATACAACGAACAAAGCTTACTAAGTGTTTGTCGACATGAATAATTCTGCAAATATTATCTCAGCCTTTATTATTTCATTGATCTCACATCAGGTGTACAGTCTCATCTTAAAAATTTATCTCAACAAGCTGCAGATATATTGTTTCTTACTTGGGAAATCCATAGCCTTGGGTACTGAAAAGAAAACACTAGCAACATTGAACTCTCATGTCTTGAGGAAGTAGCTTTTATTGTAGAAAAATATGCATAAAATTTCAACTGACATTTGCAATGTCAAACATTAAGTTGTTATAAACCCAAATAGATCCCAGATGGTTTAAAGAATTACATATTATCTTACAATAGAAAAACAATTAGAAACACTAATATTTAAAAAAAACTGTGGAAGAACAATAACTTATGCAACTTTAAAACATAAAGGAAATAGAAGTAGAGAGCTTTTAACATATAAAATTCTTATGCTATAAGTTGAAAATAGAAGAGCAACATCAAATAGGACATAGAATTAATACATATAAAGAACTCTTGAAATATATAAGGAGAATGTCAATATTCCAATATAAGCAATCATAGTTACTCTGAAAACACCTATTATATCCCATATGTTTTATTCATTCTCTCATTTAATCTTTTTAATAATCATGCAAAGTCTAGTATTGTTACTATAGTTTTGCTGCTGAGAAAACTGTAGCTAAGCAAGATTAAGTAACTTAACTAAGCTTAGTTAGTGGCAGAGGCACCTTTTAAATGGGACTCCAAAGTCTACATTTTTTCCGCCATGTATTGCCCTGTGAGTGAAAGCATGAAGGTCATGAACAGATTCTACATAGATGTTATAATGTCCTCACATGTAACCGAAGTAAATTAAAGCAGGTCTGAGGTAAATTTTAAGCAATCTAAAATATGTTTTTAATTTAATGATGACACAAATATCAGTATAGTTTTGAGAATGTAGGAAAGGAAGAAAGCTTTTACCATATCAACATTATGATGTGATGAAACCTACCTGGAAAGACATTTGGTAATCACTTGTTTTTCCTTGGGACTGTTCAAACATCACATTCACTGAAGCTTTCTGGTGTTTCCTTGACCAGGTAGAGTTATGCACCCTTCCTCTGTACCTTGAAAATATTTATCTCTGTGTTGCCAGTGCATTGCAGTTGTGACTGACATGTGCAAAAAGTTTCTCAATAAATACTTATTGACTAAATGAAAAAAATAATTCATCAGAAGTGGAAAAAAAGGTATATGCATGGAGGCATTCATTGCAGCATTCTTTACAATAGTAAAACATTAGAAACAAGGTCAAGAAAATGGAAATGGTTGAATGAAGGGCATTATAACAACATGACTGACTTTCACAGTCTAAAAACAA
Source organism: Varecia variegata (assembly GCA_028533085.1). NCBI lineage: Eukaryota > Metazoa > Chordata > Mammalia > Primates > Lemuridae > Varecia > Varecia variegata. The sequence goes on from CM052440.1 coordinate 63,897,651, forward strand.
TATAATATGTAGTCACCGGTGAAACGTGAAGAATAGTTGTCCATTATGGAAAAAAGGCTGAAAACAAAATATAGTGTTATTGCCCTATGGTAAGATGTGCTAGCATAGGACAAAGACTAGAAGTTAATGTATTTGGAAACAAAAGTTAATGGTTCTGTTAGAGTGATGGGATGAGATTTTCTTCAGTCATTTCTCACAATTTTCTTTAATGTGGTTGTTAAATTGCTTATGCTCATCTCAAAAAAATGACCTAAATTGCTCTTAAAATTATTCAGAAGCCAAGAAATTTTTTTTTTAATTTATCAAAATTTCCTGGCTTGACCATTAAGAAGTTCACAGCTATAGTAACTTTTTTTAGCTGTTTGTTTCTAATATAATTATTTTCCCCTTACCTTTATCTCTATTAATGCTTAGTTCTAACTTTTTATTCTTCCTTTTAATAGTTTGAGAAATTTATTATGTTTGTGCCTTTTATAATAAACTGCTTCAAATCTTATTTGGAAGTAGAAGGATTATAAATAAATAACAATAAAGATTACCATATAATGAGTGAGCCATGCATAAGATTAGACATTATTCAAGAAATTAAGCAGATGCCATTAGATGTCTAGAAAACCATCTGAATGCTCATTAAAGCTAACTCCTTTACACTTCCAACCTTCACCTCCCTCCCTCCCCCAAGAAGAACTAACACCCTTACACAAAACTCCACTGCATTACTTACCCATGACTTTTTTTTATTTTAAACTTGTAACAGCAGTGACTACCTCAGCACAGGATGTGCCGTCAGCATTAATGACCTGCTGAACTACATGGCATCATCTGCTTCCAGCGGGACATTACCCCCCATTCCCTTCAATGCCACCACCCCCTACCTCCCCCACAAGCTCTTTTCCTCTCAGGATGTGACCTGTGCTTTAATCCTTCTTGCTCCATTTTAATGCTTTGTATTTTTAGCTGTTTTGTCATTCACTAAAAGCAAGAGTCACATAACTCGGTTGTTCATTTTGTAAGCCACTCCACTCACAGAACCAAGTTGCTCATTTTAACACAGCTCTTGGACTTAACCAATGTAAGAGTATGTATGAACTAGTTGTATCTGATTCTCTTTCAAGGTTTATTAACACTCCTTTCCATCAAGGCTTTTCTAAAAAAAAAAAAAAAGATACCTAAATAAAACCAGCCTTAAATCATATAGGAAGAGACTAGTTCAAGGAGAATATCAAATGACTAATTGTCTGAAATGACTAATTCAGATACAATGACCTTGAACCCCTAGGACCATTACCAACCTTGCCTTCCACCCTCACCATCCATCCTACCACCATTGGTATAAATTGATATCTAACAGATAATTGAAAAAGTCAACAGCATCCTATGCTATTTGATGTTAAAGAAGGAATTAGCAAAGTAAAACTCAAATAATATTTATATAGTTCTACTCTATCCTACTGTGTAATTTGAAGATCTTTCAGGGGGTTAAAAGATTAAATATTATTTTCAGTGTGCAAAGGAAATAACTTACTCGATACCTGGCAATTAAGCCTTTGCAAACTCATAGGCCAACATGTTTTATTTGATTTAAACCAAACAGAGACATAGTTGAAAAGAGTTAAAAGAAGGTATTTTACAAAGTTAAGTACAATCCTAAGCAGACCTAATCTTTTCTAAGTACCCGACAATATTTCTCAAACTGTCTCCATTAAGGAGTATGAATGGACAGGAAGCCCATACAGTCTATATTATATTTCAGGACAGGGATTACATTTTTAATAGTGTCAAATAGAAAGTCTTGATAGTCATTTCAAAGAAATCATTAATTTAAAAAAATAGGGTGGAAAGAATGCCTATTATGGGCATGCTCTTGCTTCTAGCTGGCTGACTAACAATAGAAACTCCATTTGGGATGTTCCTATGAAATGAGCACCAACATGATTTTTCCTTAGCACCCATGGATGAATCAAGTCATGTCAAGAAAGCAATTCTTGCTACCTGTGGCGTAATACTAGTAATATGATTAATAGCTACTGAATCATAAAATTTAGCTCAAGGACAGCCTTAGACTACATCCAGTCCCCTACTTTTATTTTATAAGTGAGGAAACACGAGTAAAAAAGGTAAAGTGGCTTGCCTAGGGTCAAATAATTAGTGAAAATTAGCATCAGGACTAGGATTCCTAATCCAGTGTTTTAGCCTCTCGCCCATCCTTTCATCTGTCCATCCACCCAGCCGTCCATTCAGTGTGTTCTACAGACATTTCTGTAGCTTAACTCTGTGCCAGAAATGATGCGTGGCCCCAGTGAATCATTCCTCCCTATGTGCACACTCCTTGCAGTATGACTTTTCTGTTCCTCCCATCAGGAGGTAGAGTTTATTTCTCCACCCACTGAAACTGGACTGACTTTGCCACTTGCTTTGACTTTAAAAATGTAGTGAGTGTGACATTATACAACTTTGGAGTCTAAACTTCAAGAGACCTTGCAGCTTCTGCTCTCCTCTTGCTGCTTGGAGACTGCCATACCAAGAAGCTTGGGCAAGCCATCTTAAAGATGAGAAGTCATATGGCAGGGAACCAGGATACCCCAGCCAACAGCCCCAGCAACTGCCAGACATGTACATGGGGCCAAATAAAACCAGCCCAGTCCCCAGTCGATGCACCAACTGACTGAAGATTTGTGAGTGAGTTTATCCAATGTCACATGGTATAGAGACCAGCATCAGAGATTAGTCTTGCACGTGTTGTTGACCCACTGAATCACGAGCAAATAAAGAGGTGGTATTTGTAGCCTCCAAGTTTTGGGGTGGTTTGTTGTTATGTAGCTATAGATAACTGATCCACCATACTAAATGCTAGACTCTAGAGAAAGAGATAGCTAAAGAAAGATGAATAAGATAGTCTTTGCCACCATGAAATTCACAGACCAGTGAGGAATACAAACATAAAAGTCATCCTTTGAGAAATTAATACGAAGTTTCATGCAATTTTCTAAGTGAGGAATTATAAGGGGCTAAATTAAGGTATTGAGGTTAAAGTCAATAGGGTTTGATGACTGAATGGGATGATTGAAGAAGGAGGCTAGTATGATGTCTCCTTTGAATGCTTGATAGAAACTGGTAAGGTTGAGCTGGGGAAAGCCTGAAGAGGACTAGGTTTAGGACGAAGGGAAGTGAAATGAGCAGGAGTTCAGATTTGACGTGTTGACTATTTTTTTTTATTTCTGCGTATTATGGGGGTACAAATGTTTAGGTTACGTATGCTGCCCTTCCTCCCGCCCCCGAGTCAGGGCTTCAGGTGTGTCCATCCCCCAGATAGTGCACATCGCACTCATTATGTACGTATATACCAATCCCCTCCCATCTGCCCAATGCCCGATAAATGTTATTCCTATATGTGCACTTAGGTGGTGATCGGTGAAACCAATGTGATGGTGAATACATGTGGTGCTTATTTTTCCATTCTTGGGATACTTCACTTAGTAGAATGGGCTCCAGCTCTATCCAGGAAAATACAAGAGGTGCTATATCACCATTGTTTCTTATAGCCCAATAGTACTCCATGGTATACATATACCATATTTTATTAATCCACTAATGAATTGATGGGAACTTGGGTTGTTTCCACGTCTTTGCAATTGTGAATTGGACATGTTGACTTTGACGAGGAACAGGGAAGTTTCAAGATGAAGTTCAGGCTTATAAACATCCAGGTAGAAATGAACATACAAGCTCAAAGTTCTGGAGAGCAGTTTGGACTAGAGAACAGCCTTGAGAATCATCTACACATGTTAGTAGTAGTTTAAGCCACAGATAGGGTTTAAGTTGACCAAAGAGAGTGAATCAAGTAAACTAGGGGAGAGAAAATGCAGACAGTCAGTGGATCATTCCTTTGAAAAATTTTTCTGGGACACATTAGATAGCAGGCAACTTTATATTTTGCCTCATGCCAGACATGAGGTAAGATTCTGCACTTATTCACATTCTCCCTTCCCCTGAGGAAAAGCTACTACCTAGAGCATCAGCTAAACAAACACAATTTGCTTAAGAATTTGAGAAGACTGAACATGGGCATTACATCACTCAGTACATAGCCTTTCCTTCCAAAGATCCTCATTAGATAAGTCTTTCCAAGTCACTCATTGGACCACTAACTGTTGAGTCTCACTCTCTCTTTCCAGACACTTCTCTTGGCCTTCTTCCTGACCCTTACATCTATCCCAGCTCCTTTCTTATCCAGAGCACTGTAGCTCTTTCCCAGTTCTCTCTGAGCATCAGTCTGCCCATAGGCCCGGGACCCCAGCCTCTAAGTGGGGCCATCAAGGCATTCACACAACAAAACACCTCACAGCTTGCTGCTAAGAGGAAAAAACAGGACTTCATCTTGGTACATACTGAAATGGGTTTTCAGAAGGCGCAGTGGAAAAAGAATAGGTCAGGGGAAAAAGTGCAGTGCCATTCCAGGCTGGGCATTAAGGAAATAGATGATCTAAAGGTATGCATTTGGGTCCTGGCCAGGGATGACAGGGGTGAGAGGAGCAGTGAGATAAATTGGCCTCAAGGCTTTGAATTGGGCATTGGTGATTCTTATTTAACTTACTTGACCTACTTTTTTTCTTTCTAATGGAAATATGTTCCTGTTTCAGGAAGAGCTATAAATCAAAATGAGGAACTTCTTGTAATTTGAAATTTAACCTAGAAACCATGAAAAATAACTAAAAATTAAAAGGTATCCTTCCATTTTTAATTAACATTGCACACCTACAAGGAAACCATGTATTTAAATATTCTAGCTTTTAATTAGCATTTCCTCTTACAGTGACAAATAAGACTGCACAAGTTGTCGAGAAAATAATTATCACTATTTTCTTTAGCTACTGTGCCATATTGCAATCTCCAAAGATCTCTGGCTCTATTTCCTATGCATTTTGTAAAGCAGAAATGTCCCTGGAATAAACTCTATACTAGAAACTGACCCTTATAGAATAAGGAAAATAATTTCTGTTATGGCAATTATCTTTGTCCAAAAAAATTTGCTGAGGTAAGAATTCATAGGATAGCCAAATTCTCCATTTTTTACTCAGAGGATTAAAAATTATTCCAGTAAGTATCCAGTGCACCTCAAGGGAAGTTTTGCGATGTTTTCATATTTTACCAAACCACTTAAGAGTTTTGTGATGCAAATGAAAATAGTAATTTTAGCTGGCAATAAAAATAATAATTCAACAAGGGGAAAATCAGCTAATAATCAATTAGACTAATTGGGATTAAGAAACTATGACACTTCAACAAATGTTTAGAGTCTGGTATAAAAATCATTATGAAAGTCTACATTTTTAAATAAGTATAAATGCAAGTAATTAGACAATGGGGTGCACAGCTGTTAAAAAGAAATTCTGTATGTGCTTCTCAGTGGCCTACACGGATAAGGATACAAATATTAACATTCATAAACCTCCTGGTTCCAAGAAAGTTGTTTATTTGCCAATGGTGAGAAGAGGTTTTTTTAAAGATCTAAGAAGTAATTCAGATATCTTTAGAAGACCTGAAATCCCTCTATATTTTTCACCCAATATTTAGGCCTCATATTTGCTACAACTGTTGCAATAAGACAGCGTGAGCCATCACAGCCCCAACAGACATCTTTGCAGCTCTGAGAAGTTTCTGGTTCTCTGCACACTATAAGAACACCGCGGATGTGACTGCAAGTATAAAAAAGGCTTTCTTTCCCCAAAATGTCTTGCATCTTCACGTCAAAATAACTGAAATGTCACCATGAGAGATTTTATATTTTGATTAAAAAACTTGATTCTCCATGAACAAATATTTACTGAGCACTTTCTGAGTTTTATGCTTAAGTTTGTGGTAAATGCTCTAAGAGTTATAGGATCATATAAGATAAGATTGCTGCGACAAAGGAAAATCATGCCAATTGGGAAAACATGAAGACTACAGAGTCCAAGTCAAATGCCATCGTGTTGGTCTGTATGATCCCTTGGTCTATCTGTCCGAAGAGAGAGGTACCACAGCATACAGAGAGCTCTGGAGAGAGAGGGGTGTGTACAGCAATGTAGGAGACACTCAAACAAACTTCTCTTTCCCTACAATTCTGCCTAAGGCCAGAACTGCCACTCAACGCAGCAGCCCAGCAACCAGAATGATTCACCTGTGAGGCTCAAATCTCAACATACAGGTTTCTCGGTACTAAAAGACATGCTGCCAGCGTCTCACTGACCTCTGATCTTTTTTTCCTACCTTATACCACCCCCCACCCACCCCCAAGTATGCACATTTCTAGAAGTAGAGGGAGGAAAAGAATTCAGGTAAGGCATCCTTGAGAAAAAGAACTGAATGTTAAGGTGATTTCAAGGGACCCTGGGATGGAGCCAATTGGTGGGAAAGTCTTGTGTGGATCCAGATAATAGAGTCCTTTTAGGGTTTCCTGAGTGGCACCAGGATCAAAGGAGATGCCCTCAACCAACTATACTACTCTCTTTTTATGTCTCTCGGAGGAGAGAGCAAATGAATTTCCTCGTGAGAAAGGGGAGAAGGGGAAGAAAAGACGTTGTCTGGGACAGGGGTGATGCAATGCAAGATGGCCCGTGGGCATTCACCCAGGTGCTCTCTTCCCAGCTCAAATGTCAAAGGCCATCTCGGTGGTTCCTGCACCTGGACAAGGAAAGGCAGCTCTTCTAAGATTGTTCATAAGTCTTGTGACTGGACCTCAGTCTTGGGCTCATACTCTGGTGTAAAAATAAATAAAACAACACCTTCATCTGTACAGATTTTATAATGTGTGATATTTTGAGATACTATTAAAATAAAAACACAGTCCTCATTGTGGGTTCACCCCTTCTCTTTTTAATGATCCCATAAACTCAAACAGAAAACATGCTCAGCCCTGGCTGCAAAATATAAAATGGGAGGAGTCGGGAATCCTGTAAATACATTTTAAAATGTATTTCTAATACAGGGTCATGGGTTTATGAGTTAATTTGACTAACCTCCAGCTTGCTGACTGACAGACCAGCTTTGAATTCAACCCCAGAACAGGCCTCAAACTTGGTTCTGCTTTCCCAAGGAAAGGTGCTGCCAACTGCAGGTGCTCACAAGGTAGGGGGTGAAAGGGCTGCACGGGACATGGTGTGCAGACTGAGAGCAAAGTTAAGCCCCCAGATTAGAACTAGTGAAAGCCCCAAATTATGGCTTCAAAGAAGGCTTGGAAATGGATTCATTCATCTTCTTTGGTCTCGCAAACATAAGAGACTTTATGGTCAATATGTCATTGTAATACCTTCCTTCCTAGAGAGCATCTCTATCCATCATTTCTTTCTAAGTACACTATCTGTGGAGGAGCAGGGGGTCACTATTATTCAGGCCCATGAAAGAGCAATTGTTTTCAACTCTGAGTTCGGAATGAGAACATTACAGAAAGGATCAGGGATTCATCTGCTCTCCGTCCCCACCTCTCACGCCAACCACACATGAACTACAGATCTCCTGTCTCCTGAAGAGGACTCATGAGTAGCTTTCCCCCAGCCTTTGTCCTCTCACCACTTGAAACATCCTTCCTTTCTCCCCTCCCTCTGTTCAAGTCTATCTCCTTCCTCCGCTCAAAGTCTCATTCAACCACCCAGCCACAGGTGGATGCTTCTTCCATCGAATCCTTGTACCATGATCACCTCTGCTCCCCACTTCACATGCACCATAAGTTACTGAATATTATCAGAGATCAGTCATTTTAAATGGATTTCTGGGCCTCTGAAACTTCAATTTGCAAAACAGTCACCTAAGTAGCATAGTATACTATACATATATACATATGTGTGTGTGTGTATGGATTTCTGCAGATTTAGCAGGGTGGAGTCTAAGAATGTACATTTTTGACTTGGTGTAGCGGCTCATGTCTATAATTCTAGCATTTTGGGAGGCTGAGGCAGGAGGATCACTTGAAGCCAGGAGTTTAAGACCAGCCTGAGCAACATAACAAGACCTTATCTCTACAAAAAGTAAAAAAGTCAATATCTTGGCCAGGCATGGTGGCTCACACCTGTAATCCCAGCACTTTGGGAGGCTGAGGCAGGAGGATCACTTGAGGCCAGGAGTTTGAGATTGCAGTCAGCTATGATGATGCCACTGCACTCTAGCTTGGGCTACAGAGCCCCTGTCTCGAAAATAGTACTATTACCACTGCTAATAATATATATTTTTAACTAGTCCCCCTGGTAATTCTGGAGCAGTTGGTCTAAGAATCACACTTTGAGAGATACTGAGATACACACACACAGAGACCAGGGAAACTATCCTTGGAATTTGCTCACACTATTAGCAAACAAACAAAAATGAAGCATTTTCACAACATTCATTTAAAAAGAAGGAAAATGAAAGCTCACTATGGAGTCTAATATTTTAAAACTTTGTTTCCTAATTTCATAATTACTGGAATAACAAACATCTCTAACTAAGAAGCCTTTAGTGTCTTCATCCACTCACCCCATGCAAACCCATCCCTGTTCACTAAACCTTGTTGTTCTCCAATCTAACCCAGAACATTAAAATGGAACCTTTTGCTTTTAAAAGGATAAAGAAGAAGCTTCCCACCATCTAGAGAGAAGAAAGACTTTCCCTACTGCCTGGGGACTAAAAACAATTGAGAGAATGATATTCTGATTTCAGAGACTCTTCTCATTCTTCAAAAATCATAATACAATTATAGGAAAGATCATGAAATTTAGTAAAAACAAAACAAAACAAAGCCCTTTCAACTTGCTCGATTGCCCTGCAAAATGCCAGAATGTAAAGGTTTGGTACTCAGATTAAAATGCGAACCATTCTACCTAAAACAAAGCTCATAAGCCCTGCTGGGAGAGACACCCATTTGCTCTCCTTGGGACTCTGTATAGAGTGACCTCACTGGACACCACTCCTGACAGCTGTGCCCCGCTCACTCACACTTCTGTTCGCACAGCCTGCAGAGAGGATCTGTCCTCCTCTCCACTGTGCAGTGGCCGCATGGAGCAAGTCCCCCACTATACTGACAGCCTGCAGGGCTCCCAACTGTTCCACAGCATCTGCCACCGGGCGGCTGCCTGTCTCATTCAGGAGTGGTGTGGGGACAAGCACATTCGGCCACACATCTGAGCCAAGTTCTCCTGTCAGCTTCTCAGTAGTAAGGCTGGCATTTATCTCCATCTCTCAGTCCCATATTTCTCAACCAGAGAAGGAAAGAAAAGAGTGGGAAAGAAAGGACCAACCAAGAGAGGTCACTGCGTTACTGCATTCACAAGGAACAATTACCAGCATTTCCAGAAGGCCCAGACTGGGTGGTGGTTGCTCTATTTCTGACTTCTGTGGCCTTATCTTACCACTGTGTATAGAAATTTCCTGGTTATATGTCTGCTTTCCTGACTAGACTATAGGACCTTAAGGACATGAACTATATAGTGTTGACATTTGTATCCCCAGAAGTTAGAATGTAGTCAGTGCCAGCTTCATGCACATGTGACCTCTACCGCCAGCCACACAGGGCCCCACATTTGGTTGAATACTCTGCTGTCCCCATCTTGACTTTCTTAATAATTTTGGAACTAGAGGCCCGTATTTTTATTTTGCAATGGGCCTTGCAAATTATGTTTCCAGTTCTGGTTGTTGTAAGCACTCAGTATTAAGATAAAATTGAGTGTTAAGGTAAATGACAACATAGTTCAAGGACTGACTCCTGGCTCTGCCACCTGCTATCTATGTGATCTTGACAAAGTCATTTAAGCTCCTTAAGCCTCAGTTTCTTCATCTCTAAAATTGGAATAATAATAATGATAATGATAATAAAAACTAAATTAGATAGCCCAAGTTAAGTGCTTGCTACAATTCCATCATGCATGTTGTTGCAGATATGCTAAGTGAAATAAGCCAAATGCAGAAAGATAAACCTTCATGTTCTCACTCTTATGTGGAATCTAAAACAATCGAACTCATAGAAGTAGAGAGTAGAATGATGGAGTCTGGCACTAGAGGGAATGGAGAGACGATAATCAAAGGGTACAAAGCTTCAGTTAAACAGGAGGAATAAGTTTAATTCTTTTTTTTAGATCTATTGCACAGTGTGGTGAATACAGCTAATAATTCAGTACTGTACATTTTAATATCAGTAAGAGTAAATCTCAAATCTTCCCATCACAAAAATTGTCAAATATTTAATGTATAGGTTAATTAGCTTGGTTTAATCATTCCACATTGTATTTAAGAATCATAGCATCACTTTGTACCCCACAAATACATACAACTATAATTTGTCAATATATAATAAAAGTGCTTGCTATAGCACCTGGCACAAATAAAGTCGTAACAAATATTCAATACTCCACTTATTACTACTGCTACCACTACTAATACTATTAATACAACTAACATAAAAATCAACTGGATTCCAAGGAAAGGATGTTGACATGATCATGCCTTCTGGAATATTCTGTGCTTGTATTGATTCTAGCTCCCAAACTTCCCTGCTAGCTTTTCTTTTCTTCTGAAAGCTTGAATGTAGCTAATTTACCTTTTGAGAAACAGAGACAACAAAGAGCATTTGAAATTCCCTCCACAAGCAGTAATCATTAAAACTAGATCTCTTGAAAGACTTCTGACAGTCAAGTAAAAATGTCTGCTTACTCTTCTGTGTTCCTCTGTCCCATTCCACAAGTGAGCATTTACTTTCTCTCTCCTTTATCTTGTCTAAGGAAAAAGGGAAAAAAGAGGCTTCAACAAGCCCGTGGTGGTGGTGTGGGGTGGGAGAAGGCGGCTTCCCTGGGCGGATGGTAGAAAGAAGCAAGCCACCCTGTGAGGCAATGCCCAACACCGTTATTTAGGGACAACTGCTTTCCTGGTAATTTAGTCTCTCTCTTTTTTTTTTTCTTAGCTCTTTTAAAAATTTTCAATATATTTAACTTCCAGAGAAGTCATGTCATTTGAGGTAGGGTTTCAGAGAATGTTCTCAATGTGTCACTTCCCTGCTGATTCTTTTGTAGGTACGTTTCTGAGCTTTTTTGAAAGTTTTGAATCTATCTTCTCTTGACTAATTGGGTCAGGTGGACTCCTAGGATGACTAGAGCCAAAGTTTTTCCAGAGGTGGTGGGTTAAAGATCTTTATTCTGCAACCACTAAGCTTTTAGTTATTTCTCTTAGTTTTGGAAGATAAGAGGATGTCACATGTCTGACATAAATCTTTTTGAGACTCACCGTACCTTTTGTGTTTATCTCTCACCTTGTCAAATCTTGGCTCTTAACTATAGTCTATCCTTAATCTAGGCTTGTTTTACCTGCATGCCTCTCCAGCCCCCTAAACTCCAACCACCCATGATGGTTAGACAGACCACAGAATTTGGGTGGGTGGGGGCTTAGGCAAAGGGTACCACCCAGTTCCTCTGAATTTAGGCCCTGTGATCTCTAGTTCCTCTCTTATAAGAAATCTACCACAGTGTCCGCATTTTGTACAGGTTAGATTTCCCATTCTTCTCTCTCTAATAACTCCTAGAGCAAGGTAGCAAGAGTAACAAGGCACACTGATGCTGTGTAGACAGGTGATATCTGCTCCTGACTGTCTCTTCTCTAGGGCTCTAGAAACAGTTAAATTCAATGACCCTACATTTCTCAACTATCAACACCATCAATTTTCAACTTCCATCCATTCCTTTACTATATGCCAAAGTATATGTCTTCTAATTAATTTTTAGATTCTATGAATCTAGTAGACACTTAGAGACATGTAGTTAATTACAGTTAGCTATAATATACAATTAAAAATATTTTCAAAGTCCTTTTGTGACATTAAGACCTTCCTAAATAAAAAAAAAAGGGTGATAGTAAGACTATTTTCTAAATACTATTAAAAATACATATCTGAGTCACTGAGAGCCCAGAATATCCTTCGAATGGTGGTCATGAATCTTAGTCCACAAAATGGGCTGTGTAAAAGGTTTAACTTCCTTTTTCCATAACCGAACTTAATTTTCATTATAAGCCCTCATGCTTCAAGTGGGAGAAGCTTAAGCCCAGTCAGTTTAGCCCTATCATTCTCTCCCAGGAGTTGTGTCTGATTTCCAGGAAGGATTATGTGGTATCAAAGCCTGAGAGGGGTGTCATCTTATCAGAGTCATCACCCATCCAGGTGACATCTGTCCAACTCTTCTGTTTCTCTCTGGTCTTTGATGCCATGTTCACATAGGTCACTGCTCAGTTGTCCCCCTTCCTAACCATAGGGCTTCTCCATGTCTGCGTGTTTACTCTGTTTATCTGCCTGTCTCTGTCCATGTGCTTCTCTGTACTTGGCTCTCTCTTCTGGGGCATGGGATCCTTCTGCCTCACAAAAAGGAAGGACCACGGGAGACCCACTGGGACTGTTGACAGGCCATCACCACATCTGAACTACTCTTGGGCACATGGGTGTGATTATAAAGCTCCAGGGCATGTGGAAATTCTGTGGGATCATCACAAGTCCACCCACGTGGACACATTGCATAGCAGCCTTTCTACTAGCCAACTCCCTAAGCTCTTCCTGGGAAAGGGGACCCAGGTTTCCATTGCCTTCAAATCCTCCAAACCAGCCTGGATTCCAGTTTCCCCTACTTTGAACCTGAGAAAGAGAGAAGGGTATAAGCCCTGCTTTCTCAAGGACCCACATTGTCTATTCACTTCCTGCTTCCCCTAAATTCTCCCCACTCCCAGGCTAGGGAATCTTTGCTCGTGTATGTACTCATCGTGCACATGCAGTATCCGCTGAGGCACTTGATTGTGTTTGTATGGGGGTGAGGAGGGGTGGGAGGATGCCACAGTCAACCTTCTTCTTGCATCATAAGCTTTCTCCCAAATCTATTTCATTTCCTCTGCATGAGGCTTTCCTTTCCCCACTGAGGACCTAGAATTTTAAAACTCAAAAACCAGGGAAAAAGCCCTTGTTCCCGTCCTTCTGGTTTGTCATCCCTCCCTTGAAGCAGTTGTTACAGAGCACCCAGCAACATCCTGAATACAGGTGGCATCTTCAGAGCTGTGCTGTCCAACATGGTAGCTACAAGTCACATGAGGCTATTAGTACAGGAATGTGGCTTGTTGGAATTGAGATGTGAAAGATACCCATGATTTCCAAAGATGGTAAAAGAAAAAGAATGCGAAATATCTCACAAGTCATTTTTGATGTTAAGGCCATGTTGAAATGACAATATTCTGGCTATATTTGGGTTAAGTAAAATATATTATTAAAATTAATTCTACCTGTTTCTTTTCACTTTTTTAATGTGGCTACTAGAAAATTTTAAAATTAGATATGTGATTTTCATCTGTGGCTTACATTATATTTATATTGGGCAGTGCTGCTCTTGCAGAATAAGTAATGGGAACCAAAAATAAATAAATATTCTAAAACTCTTATCACAAAACACCTGCATCAGATCCTGCCTGAACTTGCTGTTCAACAAACACTTTAAAATTCAACAATTATTAAATGAGGGTTATATTCCACATCTGCACAAGAAATTGGGGGGATAAAGATGAATAATACATTATCCTTTTCATCAAGGAACTCACAACTTGGTAGGACAAACCGGGGAGGATGTAACTAACTACCAAAAATGCCATGTGACAAGTTCAAAGTGATTGATTTTTTTTTTTTCTGGGCAGAAATGGGAAGAGCTAAGACAAGGGACTGACTCGTTAGAGGGGTTGTTGTGTAAGATGCGTAGACCTCAGTGGAGAGAGGGCATTCCAGGTGGAGAGAACCACAAAAAAGAGTGATTATGTTCAGGAGATAGTGAAAGGCTTCATGTGACTGAGGGCAAGCTGGGTCAGAGAAGAAGAGGCTGGAAACCCCAGTTGGAGCCAGATAATGACAGGTCTCGAGGGCAGAGCTGAGGGGATTGACTTTATCTTCTAAGAGAATGGGCACCCATCAAAGACTTTCAGAAAAATAACATGGTTAGATTGGAATTTTAAAAAGATAACTCTGGCAAAAAAAAATGGAGGATAACTACAGTGAGGAGATAACATGGTTAGATTGGAATTTTAAAAAGATAACTCTGGCAAAAAAATGGAGGATAAACTACAGTGAGGAGACTGACTAGATGCTGGCAGATGGGGCCATGAAGGCCTGTGCTCTTATCCCTAGATCCCTGTGACTTTGGAGGAGGCACAGTCCATAACAACCATTTGGTCTAGCCATTGCTCATGAAAATAAATGAAAATATTATTATGAAAATAAAGCTAAAAAGATACCTTTTCTGAAATTCTAGTTAGAACAGAACTTCCCTAGGCTCCTATTCAAGGCTAGGTTGGCAATGTTCTCTCTGGTTGCTCAGTAATCAAATGTTCAGGAAAAAAGCTTTGTCTATTCCTAGAGAGCACTCAATCCATTTATGGCTTCAATTGGTTATATGCAGTTAATTTTTGAATTTTCTTAGTTCAAAAGAGCTGTGGAGAAAGGTGAGTGGTGTCTGAAACTTACTCCTTAGCACACTCTGTGCAGGTGAGCAGGTGTGTGTCATTATCTGCTCTAAAAGTGGTCCAATCAGCTCATTCCTCCCAAATATCAGCTTCTTGCCAAACAAGGCACAATACAGGAGTGAATGTCACCCTTGCTCTACCCCACAGAGCAACAATAGCTGATCAATTCAGCTGGAGGGGAAAAGAGAGCCTGGAAACATTATTTAATAATCTCAATTTGCATCTTTGCCTTTGTCGCTGGCATTTTTATCAGTTCCTAGAGGAATCTGAGAGAATATATCACATTCTTTAAAAAATACAATCCTTTCTGAATATGTTGCTTTATTGGTTGGATAGGTTTGTTTTCATTCTCTGTAGTTAACTGAAAGTACTATTGATAGCGATAGAAAAGAATTTGTCTAAAGCAGTGTTCACAAATCAGTTAAAAAAAAAAAAAACTTTTTTGACTCTTCCATTGTGAGATGCCTCTTAGTTCTCCTGAAGCAAAATTACGTAAATTATGATCAATCAGTCCTCTATTGTATCACCCTACCATGGTGAACAGCGTGATGGTTGGTGTCTATGGATGAAGAGATTGTGTGATAGTTGGCTCAGAGTTTGGACTTTTTTTCCCAGTAAATATTCCTGAAAATATTATAGCGTGGGTCAGGACATTCTGCAGAATAGCTCTTGGATGCAGATAAGTCTGAGAATTATAACTGGTGTGCTCACACCTGTGTTTAAAGGGGCATTGCTGCCTAATTACCTGCATTTAGCTGATCAGAGGAGCAGAAGGTTTTGGCCTCATGGTTCTTGGGCTTAAAGAATAAAGAAAATCGTTCAGAACAAACCTGAGAAGATGGTATCAATAAACAATAAGTGATCGCAAGAGTTACATTTTTTAAATCGATGTGACAAAAATCCAAAGAGCAGCTTCTAGAGTTGCAGGTGGGTGGGCAATCGCCAGTCACAACCTATGTCTCGCCTCTCCTCTGAAACGGAGATGCAAACTATTCCAAAAGCAAATAAATACCTTGACATATTTTTGGAGGTAGCACATAAATCAAGAACAAACTTGTTCAAGTTGACCTAGACTTAAGAACTTTTGCAATTATGTGGTGTGACTAAGCCTGCTAAATGCTTAATTTTTACACAGTACCATAAAGAGTCTAACTTGCAGCAGTGCAACTGTAGTAATTTAGCAAAATGGTCAGGTTTGTTAGCAATAGTATAGGCTTCTGTGTGAATCAGAAAGGAAAAATTACTGATAGGCAAACCAAATAGCTTTAAGACAAACATCTCGGCTGATTCTAAGAAAACAATTTTGTTTTCCTCTTTTGTTTTAAATGAAAAACAATTTACCAAAGAAAATGTACTTAATAGTTCTGACTTATTCCAAATATTGTTCTTTGACAGGTTAGATTTTATGTAGCCAAGAAGTTTTTAGAGATGTTTTTAAAGTAAATATTGATATTTTTTTGTTTTAAAAAACTGATAGTTTAAATTCTGAGGAAAATTCAGAGTCCAACTTTGAATTATTAATAATAATACAGATTCTGAATGTATGGCAACAAAGAACCTTCTTTTCTTCTCTACTTAAGGCACATTTGAGACCATCACAGACTTTCTTACTATATTCAAACAACATAGAATTAATGTGCATGAAACAAAACTCTTAACGTCAACCAAAATTCTAGTTCTCGAATATGCATTTAGAAATCATTCTATGCTCTTTTTCAGAATCTCCCAAGCCTTTTGTAGGCATAGGGTTTGCATATCTTCAGAATTAAAAACATTTCAAACTGTATAATCTCTGTAGATCATTGTTTTGTTAGGACATACCATGCTGGTTTCATAAACCGGATCAAATCTTTGCCTTCAGGCAGACATCTGCAGTTAGTTGTTGGCCTCCAGGTGCTTGTGAGTCCTGTACTTCAAGACACTCCCCCCAAGGAAAAATTTGTTTAAAAAACAAGAACCTCCAGGAAGTCTGCAGGTGCAAGTATGTTTTAGGGGAAATTAATGACGGATTAATGACAAATAGGTGGTTGTGTGTTTTCACTGGTGTAGTTCTGACTTTAAGTACACAAAACATGAACTCAGAGCTGTTTCTTAGTACTTGTGATGGAGTTTCCCCTCTCTCATGGCCAAAACACCTATCTTTAGGAGCACTGACTAAGGTATTGAGGAATTAAGTTTTCTGGAAAAAATATCTAAAGACTTTCAGTAAAGTATCATTGATACTACAGAGAATAAATGTGTGGGTATCATTGCCTTCATCACTTTGGATATTCACCTACGACTGAGTCCAGGTTTGCAGGGCTGTTTTTGGTTCAGAAGCAGAAGACAATGCGAAATAGACGGCTTATGCCCAAGGCCCCCAGATGCCCAAAGCCACTAATGGTCACACGCTTCTTTGTTTTTATTCCTTATCTTCTTGGTCATTTTGTTCCTTCTCTGATGGTTCAAAATTCTAAATTATTAGAAGACATTCTTATCCCATAATCATAGTACACTCAATATCCTTACCCCCAACAATTAGCAGGAATAGTATCCATCCTCTAGACACTGGCCAAGTTGAACTACCTATATCAAATCAAAGGAAAAAGCCATTTGTTTATCTAAGGAAGATTTAAGTAGCTTAAGGGACATATGAATCATCTTTCACTTAAAGAATAATTCTTGTCTCAGTGTTTCTGTGTTGCAGTCACTAAGCGTGAATAACTCCAGACTCACTTTCACTCCAGAAGATTTCACAAATAATTATCCAACAAAAAGAATTAGGAAGGCCTGCCACTTGAGACAGCCAGCAGTCAATACACAATCCCAACCAACTGAACTGTGATGCAGATCTGGACTTGCTATTTTCCTGAAAGATAGTGGTTATCCTTCTATTTAGGCTGAACAATGACCAAAAAGGGAGACTGATCAATGAAGAATGGCTCCCCGGCAGCTAACTGGTGAGGAGAGTACTAAAACTAAAATATAAATCACAACTTGCAAAACCGCACAACTCACAAAACAGATAAACAGTACCAAACTGTGACATGAAGCAAACCATCTAAGCACAAACTCTCTTAACACCAGGTCATTCAGACCCATCAATTTTGAATAAGATCACAGACAATTGCTCTAACAGGAAGTTTATAGGGACTCCTGTGTTCTAAAGGTAAGACCACTGCCTGTGCTAGTAACTTACCTACTTTACAAATTCTTGAGCGACCCCTGCTAAGATCATCCTGTGACTAACTCCTGCCCCCAAACCCTTTAAGTGTCCCTCCTGGGTTTTCCTTTTTGAGGTGCCTCACAGTCGCCCTGATGTGAAACTCATTTCCTACAGCAACTAGCAAAACCTGACTTTGTTTGACAAAGTTATGTTCCTTTAGCCAGTGAGCTTTACTTCAAGTACACATGAAAGGCAGTACACTACAGTATTCTGATTAAGAGCACAGACTCTAGAACCAAATGCCTGGGTTTGCATTCCATTCTGCTGCTCACTAGCTGAGTGATAAATTACTTAACTTCTCTACTTTTCTGTATCTCAGTTTTCTCATCTGTTGACTGAGGATAATAATAAAATCTCCTACATAAGTTGTTGTAAAGATTAAATGAGTTTATATATGGTATATATATTTATAAAGTGTATATACATATTTATAAGGTATATGTGTGTATATATAAATACATATACCTTATTAATAATGCTTAGCATATAGTAAGTTGTTGCTATCACCAAAGGTAAATGAAGAGTTTGGAGATAAGAATCAATCACCTGGGAAAAATTCTCTATGCAAACAGAAAAATAATCCTAAAAAAGCAAAGATTGAACGGACCAGAGAAGGCAAAGTCTCCCTCCTGGACATTATCTGGGCTGGACAGTGTCCCACGACAGACATGTGTGGCAGATGCTTTTCCGTGACGACTTAAAAATCACTCCTAATCCCCTTCCCACTGGCCACCTCTGACTATGGAGTCTGGAGAGCTATCTACTCACGTTCCCAGGCTTCCTTGCCACTAGGGTAATATGCCAAGTTCTGGTTGAAGAAAAACAAAAAGTCTACTGAGGGAGCTCCCGGCAGAGATTTTTCTTTCTAGATAAAAAGACAGTCCTTCACTCTTCATCTCTCCTCGCATGTGAAGGTGATGCCTGAAGCTGTGTCCGCTTTATGCAAACATAGAGTTACAAGCAGGAGGAAGAAGCAAGTACATGAGGATGGTGGAAGATAAGGGGAGAAACAACCTTGATGACTCTGCGGAGCTACTGAACCAATGCCAGCAAACACCTAACCCCAAATTTCCAGTCATGAGAGGGAAAAAGCACCTATTGTTTAATCTACTGTTAATCAGACTTTGTTGTTGTTGTTGCTTGCCCTGAAAGCACTTCTATCAGATACGGCGTGTTATGCACAGGCTTTTGTATGCATATGCATGTGAAGAATTCATACCAATGCTTGCTTCGTGTCTCATCAATTCTAATAGTGAGTCCCGCACACTCCGGTGCTGAACAATACTGGATACTTACCAGAATCACCTGGAGATCTTTTAAGAAAAGAGATTACTGGAACTAATACTCAGAAATATTGTTTCAGTAGATCGGGGGAGGAGTCTGAAGTGGTGCTCATGGTTTGGGAGCTACAGCGAGATCCACCTATCCATCCCAAATATTCTGTTTTTGTGAAATTATGTCTTTCTAAAAGAAGTCCTCAATCCACAGCAGTTATCCAAGAAAATTCAATCAAGAAAGGAACACACACTTTAGGACTCTCAATCTGGGGCCTTTGGAGCCCATCCCAAAACTACTGAAACAGATTCTGCTGTTGGGACACAAGAATTCGCATTTTAGATAAAAACCCCACAGATTCTGAGTTCTCTCCTCCAGATGATTTTACTGACTGCCATTCATTCCTTCAAGAGTACTTACTGATCAACCAACATGTGTCAGGCACTGGGCTCCCAGCTGTGAACAAGATAGACCCGGCCTTCACCTTCATGTGGTCTACATGGGAGTAGAGGGGAAGACACACAAACTTAAAAGTAAGGTAATAAATCAACAGGAATTTCATATAGTAAGTTCTATAAAGAAAACCAAACATGATGATGTGATGATGTGATAGAGAATGTATATTTGGGATTGGAGAGAGGAAAACAGTCAGGGAAGTGCCCACTAAAGGGACAACATCTCAGGCAGTTCTGGAAGAATGAAGAGGGCCCACCTTGCCATGAGGTGGGAGAAGAGCCCTGAGCAGGGTAGGTGGGCACACATGGGGACAGAAAGAAGGCCGGTTTAGAGGGAGAGGTAAGAGATGAAGGAGATTAGATCAAAGTAGAGATGCAGATTTTCTTGGCCAGTGTAAGAAGTTTGAAAGAAACTTTTTATGGGCAGCTAGCAAAAGATTTTAAGTGGGAGGGAAGAGGTGTGTGTGTGTGTGTGTGTGTGTGTGTGTGTGTGTGGTGTATTAGTCAGGATCCTCCAGAGAAACAGGGCCAAGTGTGGGGGAAGGGGGGCAGGGAGAAAGAGACAGAGACAGAGAGAAAGACAGAAAGACACAGAGAAAGAGAGATACTTATTTTAAGGTATTGGCTCACACAATTGTGGGAGCTGGTAAGTCCAAAATTTATGGAGCAGGCCAGCAGGCCGGAAATTCAGAGAAGAGTTGATGTTGCAGTCTTGAGTCCAAAACCTGCAGGCTGGAAACTCAGACAGGGTTTATATGTCGCCATCAGGAGGCAGAATTGCTTCCTTTTTAGGAAACCTATTTTTGCTCTTAAGGCCTTTAACTACGCCCACCCAGATTGTAGAGGGTCATCTGCTTTACTCAAAGGCTACTGATTTCAATGTCAGCAACGTCTCAAAAATTCCTTCACAGCAGCATTTTGACTGAAGTTTGACCAAACAACTGAGCACCATAGCTTAGCCAAGTTTACCCAGAAAATCAACCCTTACAGGGTGTGTATGTGAGAAGGGTGTGTGTGTGTGTGTGTGTGTGGATGAGTGGTGTGTGAAGTGATGTCTTCCCAATACCCATCTACCCATCCGGAACCTTAGATTTCCAGGACAGCAGGCATGACCCCACTCCTGCATGGCTCACTTGACACAAAAGCCTCACACGTCCTGTGCTGGCTGGTGCCCCCTTAGTCGGTCACCCTGGCTACTTGTCACCCTCCTAGGCAGGCTGCATTTCTTCTCACTGCCCTGTCCACTGGCTCCATCTGTCTTCCTGCTTCATTTTTTGCCCCTGTTGCCTCACTGACAGATTAGGAAGGCTTTTTCATTTAAACCTTAATTTTTAAAAATATTTCTCTCTTAGAGGGGGAAAAAAAGTAAAATAAAAAAATATATTTGTTACCACTGATCTGTACATTTAAAAATGGTAAAGATAGTCTGGGAGCAGTGGCTCACAAATGTAATCCCAGCACTTTGGGAGGCCAAGGCAGGAGGGTCACTTGAGGCCAGGAGTTTGAGACCAGTCTGTACAACATAATGAAACCTTGACTCTACAAAAAATTTAAAAATTAGCCAGGCTTGGTGGAGCATAGCTGTAGCCCCAGCTATTCAGGAGGCTGAGGCAGGAGGATGGGTTGAGCCCAGGAGTTCAAGACTGCAGTGAGCTATGATCATGCCACCACACTACAGACTGTCACCTGACAGAGTGAGGCCCTGTCTCTTTAAAAAAATGGTAAAGATAGTAAATTATGTATATTTTGCCTTAATAAAAAAGTTATTAAAAAACATTTCTGTCTTTACAATAGGTCAATTAAATTATGATCCTTTGGAATGGGGCTTTCGCTATGCCATAAATTAGTTAAAATGGTGTTAGGTTCAATCATATACAAGTCATGCAGAAGATCGTGCCAGTGAAGAATGAGACCATTAAAAAATTAAATGCATTTTTCTCCAAGCCCTGCTACTCAAAGTGTGGCTCATGGACTGGCAGCATCTGTATCATCTAAGAACTTATTAAAAATACAAAATATAAGGCCTTCGTCCAGACTTCCTACTAAGATCCCCAGGTGGTTAATATGCACATTAAAACTTCAAAAGTATTATTGTAAACAATGATCGTCAACCTTGGCTGCACATTGGAACTGCCACAGAGGTTTAAAAACACTGATGCCTGAGTTCCTTCTTTTTGGAACTTGGGGGGAACACCTGAATATCAGAATGTTTATAAGCTCACCAAGAATTAATGCATGATTCTTAAACACTGATGCACAAAAGATCGCCTGGGAAGCTTGCACAAATGTGTATTCTTGAGCCCTTCCCAGAGATTGTGATTCAGGAGGCCTGGGATGGGTTTCAGGAACCGGCATTTTTAACTGTTTAATAGCACATCCAATGGACTTTGGTGTACGTGCCCCACAGATTACCATAGCTTAGCTATGGTAATACCTAAGCTTTTTTTTGAGAAACACTGCATTAAGAAACTGCTGAAGGAAAACAGAAAGAAACACTATGAGATCAGGATACCAATTAATTTTGTTGCTGACTAATATGTTTCTCTGGTTAAATCTACTTAGTAACTGCACATCTTCTGAAAACATAACAAAACAATGTCAATTTCTGATGAGTATCTTCTGGATCAGAGATGACCTCCTGTCAAAAATTATGCTGGCTGCAGAGATCCTATAAAACATGGTGTAATCTAAAAGGGGCCAAGGTCATGAACAAGCCTGCACCAAGGAAACCTTACATGTAGTGAGAAACTTCTTTCCAGGCTAAAGAAGGAATTCTGCTTTTACACCTCACAATTTCTCATAACTGACAATAAATCAAGAAGGCTCTTATAGTTTTGGAGAATCTAAACAGGAGAATGGGCTGGGCATGATGACTCACGCCTGTAATCCCAGCACTCTGGGAAGTTGAGGGAAGAGGATTGCTTGAGGTCAAGAGTCTGAGACCATGTTGGGCAATATAGCAAGACCCCATCACTACCAAAAAAAAAATGTTTAAATTAGCCAGGCGTGGTGGTGCACACCTATAGTCCCAGCACCTCTGGAGGCTGAAGCACAAGGATTGCTGGAGCCAGGAGCTTGAGACTGCAGTGAGCCCAGGAAGCAGAGTGAGATCCCGTCAGTAAGAAAGTAAGTAAGTAAGTAAATAAATAAAATGGAGAATGGTACCAGCCACCATAGTGTGGCCATAGCCATTGCAATCACCTTTCTCCTCTCCAGTTAGCCAGCTCTTCTAAACTCTTCAAGGTCTCATCTTTTCCGGGGAGATTTTATGGAACACGTACACCTCCAGTACCATTCTCTTTTACAAACTCCAACCGGGCTCCCAGACTGCTTATTACTTGATTCATTACTATTTCATTCCTTGCTAATTGTCTTGTACGTGATTGCTTCATTTCCTTCAATAAATTGTTCAACTGCTTAAAGACAAGAATGCTGTCCATCTAGTGCAGTACTTTTATTTCCCACAATGTCTAGAACACTGCTGGATACACAATAGAAGCTTAGTAAATAGTTATTTGATTAAATAATGGCAATAAACACATTATATTGTTTTCCTGAATAGTTTCATCAATCATGATGAGTGATCCTTAAAAAGGCAAAGGCATAGTCATTACCGGGAGATTCTGAAATATAAGCTGACCATCAGTATTAAACAGTATTAAAATAGCAACAATAATAGCTACCGGGTAGTTTTATTGTACTTTATAGTTTTCCAAAGATATCATAGGAATTATACCATTGGATCCCCTTATGAAAAAGGTGAGAAAAGAGTTTTGTTTTTTGGTTCTGACTTTTTGTTTTTTATTGTTATGGTAAGAACACTTCACATGAGATCTACCCTTTTGAAAAAATATTTAAGTACGCAATACAGTAGCATTAACTATAGGCACCAAGTTTTACAGAAGATCTCTGGAACTTATTCATCTTGCATAACTGAAACCATATACACGTTGAACAACAATTACCCATTTTCCTTTCCCCCTAGTCTCTGGCAACCACCATTCTACTCTCTGCTTCTATTTAGTTTAACTATTTTAGATGCCCTGTATAAGTGGAATCAGGCTGTACTTGTCCACCCATGACTGGCTTATTTCATATAGCATAGTGTCCTCCAGGTTCATCCGTGTTGCTGCATATGGCAGAGTTTCCTTCTTTTTTAAGGCTGAATAATATTCCATTTTAATTATATACCACATTTTCTTTATCCATTGATCCAGCAATGGACATTTAGGTTGATTGTATACCTTGCTTATTATGAATAATGCTACAATGGACCAGGGGATGCAGATATCTCTTTGAGATTACAATTTAAATTCTTGTGAGTATATACCCAGAAGTGGGATTCCTGGATCATACAGTAGTTCTATTTTTAATTCTTTTTAGGAAAACATATACTGTTTTCCAAAGCTGATGATCCCCATTTTACATTCCTATCAACAATGCATAAGCATTAAAATCTCTCAACATCCTCACCAACACTTGTTTTCTTTTTTGTTGTTGTTAATAGTCATCCTAACAGATGTGAAGTAGTATCTCACTGTGGTTTTGATTTGCATTTCCCTGATGATTAGAGATGCTGGGAATCTTGACATGTATCTGTCAGCCATTTGTATGTCTTTTGTGGAGAAATGTCTATTCAAGTCCTTTACCCATTTTTTAAATTGGGTTATTTCGGTTTTTTGCTATTGAGTTGTAGGAGTTCCTTATATATTTTGGATACTAACCCCCTTGTCAGATACATAGTTTGTGAATATTTTTCTCCCCTTCTGTAGGCTGCCTTATCACTCTGTCAATTGTTCCCTTTGCAATGCAGAAGGTTTTTAGTTTGATACAGTGCCACTTGTCTATTTTTGCTTTTGTAGCGTATGCTTTTTGTTACCATATCCAAGAAATATTGCCAAGCCCAATGTCATGCAACACAGTTTCCTGTATTTTCTTATAGAAGTTATTTAATTCCAGATCTTACATTTAAATATTTAATTTATTTTTAGTTGATTTTTATGTTTCTTGTATGATAAGGGCCCACTTTCATTCTTCTGTATGTGAATATCCAGTTTTCCCAATAATATTTGTTGAAGAGACTATCCTTCTTCCACTGTATTCTTGGCACCCTTGTCAAAAATTAGTTGGCTATATATGAGTGGATATATTCTGGGCTCCCTGTTCTGTTTGATTGGTCTATATAGTGTATCTGTCTTTATGCCAGTGCCATGCTGTTTTAATTACTATAGCTTTGTAATATATTTTGAAATCAGCAAGTGTGATGCCTCCAGCTTTGTTCTCCCTTCTCAAGTTGCTTTGACCATTCAGGGTCTTTTGTGGTTCCATATGAATTTTAGGATTGTCTTTTCCATTTCTGTAAAAAATGCCATTGAGATTTTGATTAGGATTGTATTGAATATGTAGAGGGCTTTGGGTAATACAGACATTTTAACTATCTTAAGTCTCCCAACCCATAAATATAGGATGTCTTTCCATTTATTTGTGTTTTCTTTAATTCTTTTCATCAATGTTTGGTGGTTTCAGTATACAAGTCTTTAACTTCCTTGCTTAAGTTTACTGCTAAATATTTTACTATTTTTTGTGCTATTGTAAATGGGATTTTTAAGATTTCCTTTTCATGTAGTTTGTTTTTAGTATATAGAAATGCCACTGATTTTTTGGTTTTGTATCTTGCAACTTTGCTAAATTTGTTTATTAGTTCTAACAAGGTTTATTTGTGGAGTCTTTTAAGATTTTCTACATATAAGATCATGTCCTCTGCAAAGATAATTTTACTTCTTCCTTTTTGACTTGGGTGCCTTTCATTTCTTTTTCTTGCTTAATTGCTCTGGCCAGGACTTCTAGTAGTAGGTTGAATAGAAGTCACAAGAGTGTGCATCCTTGCATTGTTCCTGACCTTAGAGGAAAAGTTTTCAGTTTTCACCCTTGGGTATGATGGGCTTTTCACTTAATGGCCTTTATGATGTTAAAGTAAATTCTTTCTATACTTAGCTGTTGATGATTTTTATCATGAAAGAGTGTTGAACTAAAAGTTTTTTACTCTCAATTTGCAGTTGATGAAATTGGGACTCAGAGAGATTTTAAAAATGATGCCACTGGCCTATATGATGTCTATGTATGAATTTTAGCCTTTGATTGGAGGGTAACAACTGGAATGCAGATCTCATGAGTGGAGTGCCCCCTCCACATCACCCAGGTGGCCTTGTGCAGGGCATAACTTCTAAAATTGTAGCAGAAGTCTTATTTGCAAGAGCTCTCTCTTTGCCTCTTGACACATCAAAGAAAACCAAAAGCTTAGTGCTCTTTTCACTACCCACACTGGCTGAGCCAGAGTGTACTTGTTTGAGTGTTTAAGAAAAAGGAAAAAGAGCAAAACTTACAATCTATTATATAACCATAAAATCAGCCATAAACAAAGTGAATAACATAGATTTTGCAACTGGAAAACTACAGGGGAAGACATACTAGTCACTCTACCTTGACAGAAAGGGATTGTAACTGATTATGAAAATGGCCACAATACTCTGCAGCTCCTCCATCAAGAGGTCCAGCTGGTCCTTGCCTCTTGAATTTGGGCTGGTCATGTGACTTACTGGGATCAACAGAATGTGGAGAAGGTTACAACATGAGAGTTCTGCACCTGAGCCTCAACAGGCCTGACAGCTTTTGGACTGTTGGATGGTGAGAGAAACATGGCCCAGTCATCCCCATCTTCCCAGCCAACAGTCAGACAACCACCAGACACACCCACATACGGCACCCAGCCATGCTGTCAGCTGACCACAGATACATGAGTGAGCCTTGCTGCTTGTGTGTCTACCTCAGAGCAGCAAAAGCACCAAACTTACTCATAACCCATGAGCAATAATAAGTGATTGTAGTTTTAAGCCACTGTATTTTGGGTGCTTCGTCTATAGAAACAGCTAACTGATACAATAAGTGATCCTGGAAGCAAAAGAATCAGGCAGATTATGAAGCTAAGATGCCATTTGCAAATAGCAACAGCCATTATAAGTAGCAGCAAAACTAGGGAACAAAAAGATACCCTGCGTGGCATAGAGACTGCTAATCACATCAGCTTTTTATGTCATAGACTCAGAATTAGTAGTTGCCATTAGCAATATACTTAAAAGAAGATGAAAATGCACATAAATTTTATATATAGTGGCTTGTTTTTGAAAGTACTAACAAAAAAAAATCACAAATAGCTAGAGCAGCTTCAACCATTTGATTTATCGATAACAAAAAGCTGTGATTCACTACTTCTTCCAGTGCCTCCTTTGTAGAGAGCTAAGCTGGTAATGAGTATATGAGGCAGCTCTTCTGCCTTATTGAAGCGACTGGATTCAACTCTTTCAAGTTTAAATATAACCCTTTACCTACATCCATTTCCCATCACAGTGGAACTTCACTTACAGTTTTTATAGCATAAAATAAGAATTATAGTTTGAAGGCCAAGAGGAGAAAAGAACAAAGAGAAAAGGAAGAAATTGTTATGTCAACACTCATTCAGTTATTGAAGACTGGCATGCTTGAGCATGTGTCTTCCAAGATTTCTTCCAAGCCTCAAACCACCTCAAATTCTCTTGCTAGAGGGTAGAAGAAAGAGTAGGGGAATGCATAAAGGATAGAGTCCACATCCATACCAAGCCCCACAATGATTGTTTTAGAAAAAAATCATACAGTGTGAGCATTTCACTAAAAAAGTTACCCAGGAGCTGAAGTATCCAATTAAATATATATGTTTTTAGGTCCTTAAAAAAAATCTATTTGCAAAGAAAAATTCAATTTGAATGAAGAGCCCTTCTAAGTTCCCAGAAGTATCATTGAACCAATCCTGTCCTTCTGGGTATGTCAATGGATTATCTAAGACTAAAGCAACCACAGACTCCTCCACCTCCCCATTCCTAGTGGGTCCATGTGGCCCCGGAATATATATAAACTCCTAAGCCTGAAACCCTTCCACCATCTAGCTCCAGCATACCTTCCTGTAATACGCATGAGTGTGTCACAATCTTTCTTTGTCCTTAAACATAGGCAATGCTTTCCTGATTTTATGCTAATTTTTCTGCCAGGAACATCTTCCCTATTTATTGCTACTTGTTAAAAATAGCACCTAACCTTTGAAGCCTGTCTCAAATGTTATTTCTGTATTCAAGCATGGCTACTTTTCTACAGTTTATGATATTCTCATATCATGAATCTCATCTCCCACCACAGAATTTAGAAATCATAACTCCAGATTTCTTCATAGCTAGGAAGCAGTCAGCAGTCATGTGACTAAGTCTAGCCAATCAGGAGTACCCACTTGAGACACTGATTAAAAATAAAAGCAACATGAGGGATGACTATGATCAGGAAAAGGAATCTTCTGGCAAGAGTGGTAAAAGAAGCACCTGGTTCTTCAGTGACAATGGGGTCTGAGCTTCTAGTTACCATCTTTCTAGAAGCTAAGATGTCATCAACTAAAAATGCACCATTACTTCATGTACCTCTAAAACACTTTTTTAATGTTGCCAATGAAGCTATGACACAAGGTGTTCTTATAACTTGGAATTTCTATTTAATACTTATAGGAAAACTCTATTAAACACATAGGTTATCATAAAATTTATTGGCTAAGTTATTCACATTCAAAGTTTTTTCTGAGTGACTTTCAGAGTCAAATCAACCATGTCCATGTTTTTGCACATAATATCATCCTGTGGGCCACTGTGACTGTTAGTGATGCAGCATTTCTTAGAAGAATGCTCTGCTATCATCTCTAGGAATTTCTTCCAAGGCACTGGCACTAATTCTATGAGTGTTGATATCTGTGAATAGGCAACGACAGAGAATAAAAAGGTGTCTTAGAAAAAATGAAATGTGTTCTAACTTTTCTGGTCACTCTAGGGTTATGAGTGACTCTCATTGCTATGATATGGTATAGTACATCCAATGAAAAATTGGTTAGTGGTGCCCAAAAGACCATGAAATGTAGCAAACACCTCTACTTCTGGCCCGTTGTCCTACAGTTTCCACCAGTCTAGCACGTAAGACTGATATACATTCAAAGTATTTTAATGAGCAGTTACAACAAGTATTCTCAGACTGGAGGAGCAAAAGATATAATTTTAGCTAATTTGGACTTTCACTGGATTACAGTAGGGAAGGCACATTAAAACTTAGATTCCTACCTACATCACCCTTCTCAAGCCTCTCAGACCAACCACCTCCAACTCTTCCTTCAGGAAACTTTCATTACCTTTCATTACCTCCATAGGATAGAGTCTGATATTGGATTGCTTTCTGAATTCTCCATCTCAAGGTATAGCCTGGGTTTCAATTAAGTCAGCACTGTTATTGACCTCTGCTCAATCTCATGACCTCTGGGTGAAAGATGGGCTTCAAGTACGGGCAAGGTTGAAGGTGGTTTCTCCAGCCCAACTCCAGCTACCAAACACCAGTGAGAGCTATGGATCTCTGGTTCCCTCATTCAGTAACCACACATTAGACATTTCTTAGCTGCAAATAACAGAAAACTCAACCTAACATGGCTTAATATTTATAACATTTATTATCACTCATAACAAAAAGTTCATAGGTAGGCCAATCTCCAGGTGTCACATAAGTGGCCTTGACCCTACTTCTCTAAGACCCTCTAGGGTCCTTCCTCTGTATGTTAGCTTCATCTTCTGGCTGTGAGCAAGATGGCTGCCACAGATCCAGGCACCATATCCAGATACAGCAGTGTCTGCAGGAGAAAAAGAAGACACTCCTTATTCCTCTAAGGAGCAAAGAAACTCTTCCCAGAATTTCCCAGTGCTCCTCCACTCAAGATTTTATTGAACAGAATTGGATCACATACCCATACCTAACAAATCTCTGGTAAGGGGATAGGACCACCATGATTGGCTTAGACCAGCCAGGATCCCCCCCCCCCAGGGCAGAAGGTTAGTGCTGGGGCCTGCCCACCCCAAAGAATCCATTCACATGGAGAAGAGGCTGGGGGGTTTCTGAGAAAAATCAGGATCCTGTTAGTAAAGGAGGAAGGATGTATGAGGAAGATGTTAGTTAACCAAGGTATCTACTATGTAAGCAATCTCTCTAAAATATTACCTTCTCTTAGAGATGGTACATTCTAATCATTATTGATGAAAGAATACGCATATTAACAGAGCTCTACTTTCCCCCACTTTAGGAATAAGCATTTTTGTGCTGTGGCACATTGGGCTATTTTCTTCTCCATCGGAAGCCTGGTGGCATGAAAAGGAGCTAGAGGCTTTTATATGTTCTTTTTTTCTTATTGTAGAAACAACACAGCATGTGGCTGAATTTATTTATTCGATATATTTCTGTGATAAATATTTTATTTTATTATGAAGAGTAAAAATGGAAGGCTTAATTATTTTATATAGCCCAAGTCCCCACACACACAAGTCTGTAAACCCTTCAAGGGAAAAGATGGTATCTGTTTTATATTTATGTAACCTATGAAATCCAGTTCAATAATAAATGATAAGCTGAATTATTAACCTCATTAATTCTTTTCAGGACTAACATAAATCTTTATGACAGCAACAATGAAGGCTCCAAGCTAGGTGCAGCTCGTGTCCAGCCTGTGTCCACTAGCAAAGATCCTTTGGCTTTAGGATACTTTCCTCTCCACATTTCCAATCACAAATCCAACCCAGATGCAGGGCCTTTCAGGCTAGAATTTAATGCTGTTTATGGTCATGAGTTTAGCTGAAGTGGGAAAAAATTAGTCCCTAAGTCAGACAGGTAATCTCTGGAGAAATTCAGACCTTGATCAGATCTTACCAATCCATGTCCTTTCAGCTTCTCCCATCTAGATGTATCCTCATTTCTAAGAATTAGTGGGCTGAAAAATCCCCTAGGAAGGAATATCAAAACATTAACATGTTCAGACAGAGGTACATACAAATAGTAAGTTTAAATGAAATTCTCTACATAATTTGATATTTTTCCCCTTTTTCTCTCTACTATCCTGTTCCCTTATTTAATCTCCCCAGTTAAAAGCGTTGGAGAATTTTTTCCCCTTTCCTTGTGGCACGGTGTAATTGCTAAATATCCTGATTCATGCCCTTTGGTTCTTATTCCTTCACTTCTATTCTTATCTCTCTATTCTGACCCCCGTCTAGAAGTCTGTTGTTATGTCTGAAAAGTCCTTAGATACCATGGTTACCCAAAGAGTCAAACTTACTCTCCCCAAAACTGAACACTGCTGACTCATGGGATGCCACAGGGATTGTAATAGCCACGGCTGAAATAGCTGTCCAAACAAAGATGCCTAGATAATAGCAGCTATTGAAGAAGACAAAACCCTGTTACAAATCAATTAGCTACCCTTTATTTAAAAGATATTCAGTATGGTATTCCTGCTGGGAACCAGGTAGGATGGTATTTCCTGAATTGATTTACATAATACTAATATTTATCCGGTAAAGAAAGGAAAATATTGAGACAGTAAAAAACCCCAATAAAAATTTCCAGTCTTCAGATCATTTTCATTGTCTAATTATCCCAATGTGTTACTAAATGCTAATCTGAATGCCTGTAGTGGGAGTAATTTAGATTAAGATCTATACATTAATATTTCTACATAGAATAATGGTCAGATGTAATATATGTATTGAATTCATTATTTCAGTAGGACTTTCTAGCTTATAAAGCAACTTTACTTGTATTACTTCATGTGATCATTATGACAGCCCTATGAAGTAGGTGCTAATGCTATTCCCATCTTACAGGTAAATAAACTCAGACTCTGAGAAGTTCTATGACTTTTATAAGTTTATAAAACTAGCTGGTAAAAGGAAGAGCCAAGACTAAAATCCAGATTCTTGACTTACTCTTTCCACAGCCCACATTGTCAATGTACATTCATGACAAAAGATAAATACAGTCCTCATTACCTAAACAAATGTAGCGAAAATTGGAAGCCTGCAGGTTGCAATTCAGATGCTTCTTTCTTTACATGGAGCCTGTGGCTTTGCCTTACTATCATTTCTCTTTGGTTCAGTGTAAGTTAACAATGGTGTTTCTTCAAGGACATTTGAGAGAACCTAATGAATGAACAATATTCTCAAGGAGACTTGTAAAGTACAATGTGCTGACGGTTGGCAGAATGACAACAGGGAATATTCTCCTGTAGAAGTTGTTAAAGCACTTACCTTTCCCCAGTCTTCACTATTTATACATTCATTGAAGACCTAAATATTTGAGCTTCATCCTCTCAATCAAGAGTGTGACTCCTTATTAAACATAGGGTGGTCTAATGTCCCTTTTAAAAGCAACATTTAAGGCCACGTTGCTCTATTATCTCCAGTTTATAAGACGAAAGTAGTTTCCACTACCCTTGGCACTCTGCAGAAAACGTTGCCAACTTTTATTCATCCAGCAGCCTCTATTAGAGCTTGAGACAGCCCCCATTCAAACACTCTTCCTGCCAAGAACTAGGCCAAGGTCTATGATGACTGAACAAGAGAGCAACTATGATTTTCAAGTCCTATACAATGATATGTTTCTAACAGGCAATGTAATGTTGCTTGCATTTGAGGTTTTAACCTATCGGGCCATGCAATCGCCATTTTTAATGGGATTTAATAAAGTTTCACATATTCACAGATGTCTGAAACCTCAATGAAAAGATAGTATGTAGAATTATAAGAGATAGGATTTGTTGATGAGATTTATTTTAGGTTTTTAATCTAATTCTGCATTCTTCTGAACCAACATAGCCAATATATCAAGCTCGTAACTCCACAGTGAAGTGGAAGGGTATTGCTCAGAGCTATTGTAAGGAAAATGTAGCACTTAAACCACAGCTATAACAGGTCATTTGAGGGGAAAATGTGGTTTTAAAAAAATTACTGAAAACGCATTCATAGGCATTATTATACAATTGAATGTGGCGGTCAGAGAAAGGAGTGGAGAACTGACTCAGGTATGATACTATTCTGCCCAACTCATCTGCCATGACAATGAAATGTATTTACTTACTGTTAGAAAAAAAGACAAGTTCAACACACATAAAGCTTTGGTTGATTAATGATTCAGCTATGATGGTACCACCTAAAGGACAATAGTCAGTCTTTCCCACTAGTAGGAATCCTTACTGGGGTGTGGTAAAACACCATTCTCCACTTGGGCTACGTGATCTGATCATAGACACTATTTTAATTGTGTTATAGTTTGGGAGGTAAAATAAATATACACAGGAATGAAAATAGGACTTGCCTTTGATGGTAAAAATAATTTATTTTTGGGCATGTCCAACTTATTATCACATAGGATATTTTAACAGGTCATCATGTTTACCCCGACATTTTCTTCATATATCAGTAATTCTTTAGTTTATTGACAGAAGATAATAATAATGCTGTGGTAATCATGAAGAAAATTGTCAGCTTAAGATAGAAATCCAGCTTATCAAAGAAATATATATTTGTATATATATCCATATGCCAAGATATGTATGTAGAGGAAAAGATAAATTAATACCTTTACAACAATCTGCATGAAACTAGAGACCATTCTCCTAAATGAAGTGTCTCAAGAATGGAAAAACAAATACCACATGTACTCACTATTAAATCGGAACTAACCAATGAGCACACATGTGCACAAAGGGAAGTAAAACTCAGTGGAAATCAACTAGGGAGGTAGCGGGAGGAGGTGAGGGACAAAACCCTACCTAACAGGTAATATGAACACTATTTGGGTGATGGGCACACCTTTAGCCAGGACTGAAGCATTACAAAAGTGATCCATGTAACCTAAAACATTTGTACCCCCTTAATATTTTGAAATTAAAAACATAAAATAAGATAAAAAATAATAATAAAAAGGGAAAAATAAATATTAAAATTTAAATACAAAAAATTTAGTAAACAAGATTTAAAGAATTCATAGTTCTGAATGGAATGCAAATTATACATCATCAGTGTAACCCCAGAACACAGTGCCTGGTTCATACACATTTAAGAAATATTTGTTGAATGACTGAATGAACAAATGAACAGACTTTATGGTCTCTGTAAATAGCCCTGACATTGTGTCTCAACTCCATACTAGATTTTGTTTTTGTAACTGCTTACTTCCAAAAAAGATTTGAAGTAACTTACTACAAAAAGTTAAACAATGTGGCCCAAGCAATGAAGGATGAAATATAGTCACGGTATGTGGCTTTTCTTTAATTTTTTAACACAGGGCTTGAACACAGAAGGTGATCAATAGCTTACATGAAAGTATATTTAATAGCAATTTCTCAAAATACATATACATATTTTTCACATGACTTAAAACAGTATACTATATCCCTTAACAATAGATGAGATGCACCGATCCAAATGTGATTTTGAAAGAAAAGAAAAAAAACTGATCAAGTAAAGCATTCCTATGGGCACTGGAAAAATGATCTTAATGTTTGTGGCTTTCTTTAAAGTTCCAACAATAGAACTTAGCATACAGTAGACTCTCAATAAATGTTGACATAAGACCCTCAGATGAAGTTGATTCTTAGCCTGTTTCTATAGTATTGTAATAAGACCATGTAATTAGCAGAAGAGGAGATGCTCTTCTTGTTATTTTGATGTGGAGAGTTAGAGCATCCTATGGTGTCCTTTTCAGCAGAGGAGTTCAGCATCTTAATAGTACTTTATGAAATGATGGCTCTTCTCAATCTCTTCTTCAATACAGTGCATAGTTTTCAGGAACCCACATGGATAGGTGAGAGAAGATACCAATTGTCTAGCCAGACACATCAGCCAAATCAATGCTAAGAGATCAATGGTTGGGCCTGATCCTAAAGAGGCAATGTAATGTCAGACAAAACAAATTCAAATCCCAGTTCTAGTAATTATTTATCGTAGTTTGGAAAAGCAAGGTAGCAATTTGTCGTCCATGAAATAATCCTATTTTGAAGTCATCACAGTGCTAGGTACATGGGCTCAATAATATTTGTAATTATTGTTATTAAATGTAGATTGCATCTGGGATATTTTGGAGGCTTGGTTTCTGAGCTATCATCAGGAAGAAAATGTAGGAAAATCATATGGTGGGGTGAAAAAACAGGCTTCATGAGGTTTTGGAGTATCATCTAGATAGCATCTTTAGATAGAACAGTCATCTCAAAAGGGGTCCAAGTGTTGCTTACACAGAGGTGAACAATTGAGAACTTCTAGATAGTGTAAAAAGATATTAAATAGGATGGCTTATAAGCTAGAGTCACACTGGTCTGCATAAGTCCAGATCAGCAGGGACTAATGTGTGACATCCTGCCCCTCCCTCCCCAAATATGTGAAAGAGTACAAGAGATTGTTTTCAACCAGCAGCCAGTAAAACTCAATCCCTTCTTTAATAAAGGTCTGAAAGTTAAAATAGTAAGAAAGAAACACACTCTCCCCTGGCTTACGGGCACAGGAAATATTATGGAGAGGGCATGTGGACTCGCATCGACAAGGAAGCTCTTCCTTTATTTCTTTCCTTCTTCCATTCTTCCTCTCCCTTCCTTTCCTTACATCTTTCCTTCTTTTTCCTCCCTTATATTTTCTCTTTTTCTTTCCTACTTCATTTTACAAGGATTTAAGATGGAGTGATTTCTTCTTTTGTTGTTTGCCATTGGACTCTGGATAAGCCAGGTGATGAAAGATGTTATTCAGGTTTCAGTTTGGTTGGATTAGACCTGATATATTTTTCATTCTCCCTGTCCACATATCCTAATGTAGAAAAGTGCAGCGTTCAGATGAAAAATATATGGGTCATCAAGACAAGTTCTCCCATTGGAAAGCAGGAAACTGGACCTGTGAGACTGTGAATGAACTCTCTGAGAACCAAGTGAAACTCACAGAAATAGAAACCAGATGTAAGCAATCATGAATCCAGGGCAGTACTCTGCTTCCAGTTTATTTTTAGCAGAAATGTTAGTGAAGTCTTTTCAATACATAATTAATTTTCAAGGATTGCCATTAACCTCATAGTATAAGATGGGACAAGAGAGTTTTGCACATAAGGATTGAGTGAAAAATAATGATTTTTAAGTAGTTTGCTATGTGTTTGGTAGGGTGGGGTATTTTATGGTTTTTACTTTTCCCTGTTTGACCTAGGAGTAATGACTTCCCCCCACCCCCCAAAATGTAATCCATCTTTAGATGATAGTGGCTGTTTATATATTTAGGATGTGTCAACCTTCTCAAGGCTGGGAAGTATCAAGGCCTAATATAATATTTGGCTTTCATGTTTTGGGTGTACAACAAGAGGACCAACAGTCTTGTTAGCTAAAATCAACCCAAGGTATTAGAGTTTGGACATGAACTTGGCGTGCCCCACGCCAGAGGGAATACAAGTACCTTCTTTCAGGCTCCGACTGAAATCATTAATTATGTCAGCAGCCCCAGCGATAGACCTGGAGACACTTCGCACTACTTAGCAAACAAGCTACCTTCTCAACTGTTTAGAAGTCTGGGGAAGATCTTAAAGATCTGTACTCACTGTACTTACACAGCTTTTTCCCTGCGAATCCTCAAACTTTCCTTGATCCTGTGTCTCTTTGGTTTTACCACACCGGGGTTGGAAAGAGATGAGGGAAATATGTGGTTGTGATGCCCAGACTGTGTATTATAGACCTGAAAGTACACCCTGGTGCACCTCGACAATGAAACTCTTTTTAAGACATGGGTTTTTTGGAACCATATCAACCGCATTTGAGTTCCTGCTTCATTTAAGGCCATCATAGGTCTTTTAAAGAGCAATTTAACTTCTATAGACATGTACATTTTTGCCTATTAAGAACAGCTTTACAAAGAATGTGACCTGTGTTTATAGGACAAAAACAGTTTTTTATCCTTTCCACAAAAAGCAGCCTCCTTTTTTTAACCATTAAAAGTACTTTGGCGGTTCTCTGTATAATTAACAGCTTAGCAGGATGAGAAGTAAAAAGAGCAAAGTGCAACAGAATTCAGCTAAGGTCAGTTTAAATTTTCTTAGCATAAGGACTCCTACATAATAAGTGATCTCAATATATTATAATGCATCAAGAGTTCACACTTTTCCCCCTTACTTGGTCTCTGGGAAGAGAAGCACAAATGAAGTGAAGGGGAGACCTTCTTCAGTAGAGTGTATAATTAAGCATAGGGAAAGAGAGATTTTTGAGGCCAAATGAGACACAGGATGCCTCCAAATCTATCACAATTTTGAAAAGAATATGATTTACAAAAGGTTCCCAGCAACAGATCAAAGAGTTTTACATATGACTTTTGGAAAAGGGGTTTAAAAAATTAAAAATATGCTTTCACCTCTCAAAAGTGAGGAGGCAGGTACAAAAAAACTGCTATTCAATTTGATTCCAAAAATATCTTCAGAGGACCTACTCTGAGCTCATAGCAGTGTTGGGTACATTGGGGGAGTGAGCAGAAGACAAACAAGAAACTGATGAGGTTTTGTTTGTTTGTTTTTTAGCTCATGGACAATTCTACCAATTGAATGCTTTCCTCTTGAGAAAGGGGCAAAGGAATGTAGTAGCTTTAAGAGCTGCTGGTGGAATGGATTCATACTCTCCCTAATAAATGTATTGAATTTAATGGATGAAAGAATGAGATCTTAGAAATTTAATAACAAGCTGTTGGAGAAAAATTTCTTTAAAAAAAGAAAATGAAGGAAATTAGATTGAACTTTAAAGGGAACTCTCAACTAGTATCACCAATACTAAGCTACAAAGAGAGGGTAAAAAAACAAACAAACAAAAAGCATCCTAAGTTATATAAGCAGATAAAATATAAGAGAATGAAATCTATTTATGTCATTAATCTTTTTTCTTTCATAGAAAAGTAAAGAGATTCATAGGGGAAGGGTAGCTACCAAAGAATTCATAGAACAAAATTAATTTGAAGAATAATAATAATAAAATATTATTATACTGGTTAATTTCTTACTTTTCAGAGAACTGGGTACACACTTATATCAATTTTATTGACTTGGGAAAATATTTAGAAGAATTTATAGAAATATTCCATTTTTCCTCACTGAATATTTTCATATTATAGACCTAGAAACTGAGAGAGAGAAAAGCTATTAAAAATTATTGAATCATAATACTTTCTATGTAATATCAGGCATTCTCAATGTTGTTTATAAGTACACAGACACACACACTTTTTTTAAGTATCACACCACAATTAGAAAGAAGGGTAAAAGCAGCAATGATATGTTCCCATCTGATGTCTTATACAGAAATAAATAAAAGTTTCTCGTATGTACTGGATGTTTATTAAACACATCCCCATAAATAAAGGCACAGACCACAAAAAAGAGTTACATATGTTTATAGTATTTTGCAATTTTGTAGTATTTAAGATAATTCATTATTCAGATGGAGATGGGATCTCTAATAGAGATAAGTAAGGATGAAATTGCCAGGAGAAATTAAGAGACAACAAGGTAAAATGTGGTGATAATTAAATAAGCAAATCATCCTTTCCCTTAAACATGTGTAAAAGCTCAATTAAGTTTGTAAACATCTTTTCATAAGTATATGTCACAAGAACTGGGCAGGATTGTATCTCACAGATAATGCACCTACAAGGAAACTCCCGTGGCAATTTGTTTTCTTGTTTGCTTCGCGTGGGGATCAGACACTGCTCAGGATTCTAGTGAACAATGAAGAAGTCGCTCCTCTGAACAATAATAGGCTACAAAGGGCCCCACCATCCCTAGGGAAGGAACTGACCGAAATCCCTGAGATACCAGACAACCTCCTGGCACCAGTTTCCCCACTCGATAAAAATGAGCGTTGGGGACATGCCACCGGGTACAAATGCAGTGGTCAATTCGTGAGTGCTTTTAACAAACAGGAGAAGCATAACAAGATCATCAAGTAGCGTCTCGCTCTTTAGAGAACAGAACCTTAGAAAAGCGAAGGGATGGAGGCTGCTGTGATGGATGGATGCTTCTTAAAGCACGTGAAATGTCTCCTGAGGGGGAAAGACATCTTCAGGAAGGAGTTAAAAGAAACCCCACAATTTGGACAACGGAGTTTTTTCCGTCTGTCTCTGGGATTCGGCCTTTGTGCGAGAGCGCGTCCCGGAGTTGTGCAGACGAACGCGTCCAGCCTCGTGCCCGGCGCACACGGGCTGGATCGCTGGCAGCTCAGGCTCCAGGGCGTCGCGTCCCCTGGGTGGGGGGGTCTGCGCCTGGCCAGGACTGCCCAAGCATGCACGTCAAGGAGTCTTAACCACCATGGACAGCTCACTGGCTTCCCCCAGCCAGCTCCGCGCAATTTACAAACTCCATAGGAGCCACCAGCAAGGTTGATTTTTAAGCCTGGAGAGATGCCATGTGCTCCACGGTCTACACCCCCCGCGATCGCCGAATGCAACCGGAGCAGTTATATACAGACACGGGTTTCAGGGATTAATAACCGTCTCCTTGCCCTCAAATCAGTCCTTGAAAGTGCCACCGGATTCTAAGAATCCAACGGAGAGAGTTGGCAGACAGAATTTCGTTCCACGTCCCTCATTTCCTTTCCTCTCCCTCACCGGCCTTGGCTTTGCGGATCGTGTTAAATGAAATAAAACAGACGGGCCCCGGGGCTCCGGCAGCGCCGAAGTTCGCGGGCGCTGGGTAGGCGGGCCGGGAGACAGCGAGTCCCCGGGCGGCGGGAGGAGGGGAGTTGTCCCTCCACACCCCCTGCGCACCGGACAGGGCCGGGCTGGGTGGGGGTACGTCTGCCCTGCCCCACCCTTCTCTCCCCTCAGCCCCACCGGGAATTTATCGTCACCGTCTGCCTAGAGTTTATCTCATGTTTGACTCATAAACTGACCTGGAGGGAGAAGGAAGGGGAGGGAGAGCCCCGCTCGGAGGAAGTTCACGCTGGCCCACGGATCCTGTCCTTGGGTCTCGCTATGCCCGAAGCTTTCCCTCACCCCTAGCCGGATGCGGGGCTCTCCCGACAGGAGGGGCGCGCGCTGGGCCTGCCACTCCGACAGAGCCGGGTTCGAAACCACGCACACAACGCGGCCAGATGGCACCGAGCGCAGGGGCCTCAATAACACCGCTCCGGGCAAAACACGGATTCTGTGCGGCAAACAGAAGTCCAGATTCTTAGGGAAGGGAAACCCAGCGAGATCGGGGAAATGTATGTAGGCCCGCTAAGGGGTTTCCCAGGCCTTTGAAGTTACCAACAAGCCTAAGATCCCAGGGAGCCAAGCCTGCCCCCTGCCTGCGGATCGTGTCCGCAACGGGCGACCCACGTCTGTCGCAGGAGGCAGGAGGTGGGGGTGGGGCTGATAAAGATCATCCCGTTGTCCTAATGCCCGTCTTAAAACCCCAGACCCTGCCCTAAGAGACTCCAGCCTCCCCTTGCTGCGCCGAGAGTGTATCAAGGAGGCCAAGAGACTCCAGAGAAGGAGCAGCAACTTTCACGCTTGCTCTCCCCAGGCCTTATATCTGACTGACAAAAATTCCGGGAAAGGCAGGCAGAGTCCAAAGACACCGTAACGACCAGCTCAGAGCGAAGTAGACACAACACCCCATCTAAGTGTGGGTGTCTGGATGCCTTCCTGCCTGAGAGGATGGGCATCTTAGTCGCAGTGCTGCCTTAGGGAGGGACTGCGAGCTGGCCGGTCTTGCAGGGGTGGAAAATGGTGTTAGGGAGGTAAAAGGCTCTCCAGGGTCCCAGCGATGCCCCGGGGCAGCGCCTTCCGGGCAGCCCCAGCTCTAAATTTAAGAAAGAGCTATTCCGTTCACTGGGGAGCTGGGCCAAGGCCAGGAGGGTTCTGTGGCACCGCCTGAGATCAGTTTCAGGTTGAAGGGTTGTCGTCTGAGCCAGGTGGGGATTGGAACTCTCTCTGTGGTCTCGCACAAGTCCAGAGCTGCCTATTTCAGGAAGCCAAAAACTTGACCCAGCAAGGGCACATAGCAGGCACCAGTCCAGGCGAGCAGGACAGGGACACTGCACATTCTTCTCTCTCAGTCTCTCTCTCTCTCTCTCTCTCTCTCTCTCTTCCTCCCTAGAGAGAAGATTCCTCAGATATGTTTCAATGGGAGGCACACCAGTGACTGACCTCAAAGAACTGGTACCTAGGACCCTCATTTCCTAAAGACCTTTCTCATTTCACATTGGCTTGAGCTCCTCCCAGGAAAGCTGCTTCCCTGTTGGGCATTCTGGTCCTGTCTGGGGGAAGCTGAACATTGCCCAGGAACTAGGGAAGGGTGAGGATGGGTGTGAGGCCCACTTTTCCATGGGAGGATCCCATGAGTCTGATGCGCCTGTGGGCACTCCTCCCTGAGGCGATTCCTCCAGACGGTAGCAGCCAGACTGCTCCTGGACAAGACAGCCCCTGTATGAGACTTATTCTTATAAAGATATCCTTACTTGGGGTTTAAAGGCATTACACCCTTTTTTCTTTTCTGCTACACTGTGGGCACCTGGCAACAGTCCCCTCTCAAGTCTCCGTCAAGGCAAGCCACGTTCCAATGGAATCAAATGAGAACATTACTTGAGCTGATTATGCAACTTCTCTATGTAAACATCGACGGAGTTTGGAGAAGAAAAGGGATGAGTTTAGTTGTTTGATTTCAGGGGATTTGAGAGATAACTCTTGGAGCTACAGATTAGCAAATGTTAAATCTAGGTGTTTATTAGCAATAAGAGAATTCCTGAGCCCAGGTGCACTGCTTAAAAGCTATATACTTACTTGGTTTGTAATGCTTATTTGCTTGTTGTTTGGGCTAAGGAGGAAAGAAGAGAGAAAGATGAAGAAGCTAAACATAAATAGTAGCTAATTTTGTTCTAAGTTTTAAGAGGAAATATCCCTGGAGATCCATATCAACTGGTTATTCAACATAAATTGAAGAATAAAACACTTCAAATTTTTTTTAAACCTCTTCTAAGATTGGGATATACTGTAAAAAAAACTGCCACTGGGGATGGCAAGATGGAAGTCTGGAGCTTGCTCATGGGCTAGGCATTCGTGTAGGTGTAGATCTTACAATGCAAGCTGTCTTCACATGGAAATGCTTCAGATTAAAGGCAGGCCTTCAAATCCTCCCATTTGCTAAAGTGCATTTACATGACAGCAAGGCCTAAGCAAACATTTAGCCTCTATTGGCACTTATTCTATTCCTAAACCTAAAAAAAAAAAAAAGAAAGAAAGAAAGAAAGAAAGAAAAATAAAAGGACT
This sequence comes from Varecia variegata, assembly GCA_028533085.1. Taxonomy (NCBI): domain Eukaryota; kingdom Metazoa; phylum Chordata; class Mammalia; order Primates; family Lemuridae; genus Varecia; species Varecia variegata. The sequence continues at coordinate 63,939,242 of CM052440.1, forward strand.
CCTATCATGTCTCATTTACAGTCATGTGTCCTCAGCATTAAGGAGGGTACTCAGTTATATTAGGAGCTAGATTATGATGTCAGAAAACATCATTTTCAGGAGAGAAAAAAGTCAGGATCCTGGGTATATATTGAGGAGAATTTCTACTAAAAGTAAGCAGGGCAGCTTGAAAGAGATACCTGCTTTCTAATGATTGCCTTTAGTGGAACAGAAAAGTCTCCTTACAAGAAGTTTTTAATTCATTTAAGATTTAATTTTACTTTTTTGAAGAACAACAAAAAATATTTTTGAAAGAGACTGCTAAGAAGATCTCCCTTCTTTGGCCAGAAGAGTAGAGAGAAGACTGTAAATCAAGAAAAAGGTGAAGTAATAAATTAGGAGAGAACTTTGGTATTCTGAGTATATAAAGACTATTTATTTTTCCTGTGTCTATATTTTCTCTTTTTGTGGAGGAGAGGAAATTCTAAAAATATTTGATAGATGTTTTGCCATTAACACCAGAAAAGTGTGTGAGGAAAAAGAAAGGAGGGAGGGAAAGGGAGGTTAATTTTGTTTAATTAGTAGAAAAAGCAACATAAATCAAAGCAGTCTATTGATGCCAGTATTTAATTTATAATGTTCTGAGAGTATAATGAATTTATTTACATCATAAGTGATTTAATACTTTCAATTTGATTTTGGTTTAACCTTTTATTGGGGGAAGGTTGACTTTCATAAGCTTCGTAGTTTGAAACTTGGCTAAGTACCTTTGGATTTTTTATTGTGGAAGCAAATATTATCATTTTAATGTTAAACAACTTGCAAGCATTAAATGGCTCATTTGTGATGTACTTTTTTTTTTTACAGATTTCTCCCTTCAGATCTAACGATTACATTAAAGCTCCTGTGTCTTTTTGTAAGGAACTTATTATAAATCAGAAAGTGTTAGAGGTTCAAAGGTTGACATTTCTAAGTGCTGATACTTTGTCTTTTCATGCCATGCAAACAGGTCTAACATTTATAAATTCTTAAACGTTCAAGGGAAGTTGTGGAAATTCCCAGAGATTTTTTTTTTCCAGTGGGAGGAAGCCAAGTTTTTCAAAGTATGGCGTTTAAAGTAATCAACCGAAGGAGATAGGAGTTCTGGAAGAAGTGCCCTCCCCCCCCACCTAAGCAGCAAACGTTAACTGCTAGCTAGCTAGCTGCAGTGAACGAGGGGGAAAAGGAGCCGAGATGAACGAGGGTAGGTGAGAGGGCGCTATTTCACCCACCCTTGGTAAAATCTGTGGAGCATCAGCCGGAAAGTCAGGCTTGATAAAGGTCAGACTCCCTTAATCATATCAACTCTCTAAATCACACTAGCCTTCTAGAGAGTAATGAAACCTACCAGCAGGATTGTCTAGAAGACAAACATCCCTGGAACGGTTCCGGGCCACCAGCGCTCATTTCAGAAAGATAGAAGAGATCCCGGGGCGGGTACCCACACCCGCTGCAACCCCTTCCTAGATGATACTACCCAGTAATTCACAGCAGTCTTTCTTCCCCGCCCAACAGAAAGCTATTGGGAAGAACCCCCCGCGCTCCCTTCGCTTCTCTAAGGCAGAGCAGCGTACAGCGATAGTTCCGCTACATCTGCCGGCCGAAGCGACTCGAAAACAGTCATCCTAGAATCTGTAACCCGGGACTTTTGGGGATGTGGAGGAAACAACAGAGTAGGGTATCAGAGAAAGGGTGGGTCAGACTCCTGACGATGGGTGAAAAGGGCTGTATGCACGCCCCGTCCCCCTCCGCAATTCAAAAAGAGTCTCCATCCTATGCGCGGGTTTTCTTGAACGGGCTCCAGATGTCCCCAGCTGTTCTGAGACAGCAAGAAGTGGAATCTCGACCTCAAGTCTGAAACCGTTTTTTGCTCTTCCAAGGAAACGATCTCTCCCTCCCTAGCCAATGTTCTCCACTCGGCTTGTCCCAGGAAAGGGCCAGGGAGGAGGGTGCGCATCTAGTGCCCCAAACTGCCAAGCGAGGTCAGGGTTCCTTAAAATCACAGGCCAAAGTCCCTGCATCCTCTCCGCCTAGGCTCCCAGGCCCCCGCGGTCCCCGGCCCCCGGGCCCCGGCCCCCGCTCCTAGTCCTCCTCCTCGCCCGTCCGCCCCTGGCGGTCTTGGCGCCCGCGCGTCCAGCCAGGCAAGCCGGGGGCCGCCGGCTGCCAGAGGCGGTCCGCACGCCCTCGGGGACCTCGGCTCCCGGATCCGCGGCGCAAGCTGGAGCCGGCCGGGCGGGGAGGGAGCAAGCGGATCCGCCCACGCCCCCGGCCCGGGGGATGGCGCAGCGGGGCCCAGGCTCCGGGGTGGGGCTCGGCAGTGCTCCGGACAGCGCCGGGGGCGGCAGGGCGGCGAGGCGGGAGGGGGGAGCTCCGCCGCTCGCGGCGCATTCCGGGCTCGGGGCTCCCGTCCGCTCGCTCCGGCGGCGCGGGGCCCGCTCGGGCCGCCCGTCGCCGCCCCCGCCCCCCGCGCGCCCGCCCGCGCCCTCGCTCGCCCCGCGCGCGTTCCTAGGGCGCCACCTCTTTGCGACTCGCTCACTTCTCCCGCAGGTTTGCCTCAGAGCGTGTGAACATTCCTCTGCTCGGCTCTCAGCTCGCCTCCAACCTGCGCTGCCGGGCCAGCATGCCTCCCCGGCCGTGAAGCGGGGCCGCCACCGCCCCTCCGCGCCGCTGTTGACCCGCCCTCGCTGCCACCTGGCCCTCCTGATCGACGACACACGCACTTGAAACTTGTTCTCAGGGTGTGTGGAATCAACTTTCCGGAAGCAACCAGCCCACCAGAGGAGGTAGACAGACAGCTATGTATATATATGTGGGTCTCGCTACAAGTGGCTCTGGAACAAGAGGGCCTGGTTCGCAAAGAAGCTGACTTCAGGGGGGGAAACTTTCTTCTTTTAGGAGGAGGTTAGTCTTGTTCCACGAACTCAGGAGAGCTGCTGGCCAGATTAATTAGACATTGCTATGGGAGACATGTAAACACACTATTCATCATTGATGCATATGTAAAACCATTTCATTTTCGCTATTATTGCAGAGGAAGAGCCTCTGATTATTTTTTTTTTTTCCCCTTTTTGGTCTGTTTTTGCCTGTGTGGTTTGGAAAAAGCACAGTTGGAGTAGCTGCTTGCTAAATAAGTAAGTGCGGAGAGGCTCCAGAGAAAGTGTTGTGTTGTTTTCTTTTTTTCTTTCTTTTCTTCGCAACTTGGGAGATGCCCTTGATGCTGAAGAGGCTATTTGAGAGCAGGCTAACAGGGGGAACGGAGTCGTGCAAGGAGATGGACAGTCTGGACTGACACTTCGGGTCCCTTTCCACTCTGTTGCAGGTCCCGAGCGCAAGAGGATATGATGCTGCGGAGACTGGTTCAGCACTGGAGCGTCGCGGTGTTCCTGCTGAGCTACTCGGTGCCCTCCTGCGGGCGCTCGGTGGAGGGGCTCAACCGCCGGCTGTAAGTGCCCCATCCTCCCCCAGGCGCGGGGTTAGGGAGGCTAGTGGGACAGGCTGCCAGGCTGGGACGCTGCCGAGGGCTCGCAGCGGTCACCGATGCTCCCCGCCAGGGTTAAAAGAGAGGGGCCATCCAGCTACCTTCCGGGGCGAGCCCGGGTCCTCCAACCTAGCGGGAGAACCGGTTGAACTTCGAGGGGAGACAGGGAAGAGACAGATTTTGTGTGTGTTTCCATAAGAGGGAGCGTTTCACAGAATCTCCTCTAGGGAAAGATCCTCTACCTCTAGTGAGAAAAAAAAAAAAAAAAGGATTACTTTCAGAACCGGGGAAGGTTTTGAAAGTCGGAGGAAGCTGAGGGATCGGGGGACATATGGTCTGTGCGCGCGTGTATATATACATACTGAATGTGGGTGGCAGTTTGTGTGTGAAAAGCAAACCCCTTACATCTAATTTTATTATGAATGACATAATTTTAAGCATATAAAACGGGACCATATTACATAATGAAAGCATATTATATAATAAAGTAGTAACAACTTTGCGATGGCACAACTCCAACGTTAGTATTGATACAATTCAGGAACAGCTAGAGTGTTTGATTCCAAACTGAGTTTTAGGTGTGGAAACTTTTTTTTCCCCCTTGGAACTATTGCTAGCAGTTCTTTAATCTGGAGTCAAATATTTGCATTGTAGACTGGAAACTTGTATTTTGGCATTCTCATTTGGTGATTCTTTTAAGGATAATTTCGACTTTGAAATAATCATACATCCAAGTACACCAGAGAAATATCACTATGTTGTATGACTGAAAAGTTGGAAGAGTGGCAGAGTAAGAGTATCTTAATAATCTGTTGGACCTAGCAGTTCATTAATGTGTGTAATACCATCTTTGGGTGATCTTTAAGCTGCGGACTCAGTGTTCGGGATGGGAATACTATAAGGTTTTAAAATTGAGAAGAGTTTGACTCTGGAGAAGGAATGAAGGAGAACTTTTATACTAACAATAAAAACAGCAATATCTAATATTTACAATCAGGTTCATGGTGCTTCCTTGTAAATTCCCGAGGGTGTACAAAAAAGGCAACTGTTTTATATGTGCCCCTGGTCTATTATTAAAGCAGAAAATCTTTAAATGAAATTACTTTAGACATGTCTGAACCTTGGCACCAAAATGAAAATCTATTATGAATCTCCTAAGGCAAATTGTGTAGAACATTGTACTGAAGATAAAGCTGCACTGTATTCTTCAACGTTTTGCTGATGTATTTCTGAAAATTGTCTTCAGACTTTTTGCTCATTTTGGAACTTATGTTAAATTCAATAATTTAAAATCCGTGTATAAATACAGATGAAGACTAAATTTTTAAAAAGCACACTTAAATACTGTATTTATTTGGCTAAGAAATACTATCTTGGAACAGAGCCAATTTTTTCTTTACAGTTGCTTAAGAAATACCTGTTTTCTCTTTTGAGAAACAGTAAATGAGCCATGATTAAATCCACAACTACAGCATAAAAATACTGCTAAGTAGTCCTAAAGGCTATTTTTAACTCTTTCTTTGTTGCACCTTACAAAATACACATCAGAAACCATTTAGCAGCCAGAGACTGTTATAGTTTTGTTTGTGGGTGAAATATAATATTGTAGTTAAACACTCACACTCAGCAGATGGTTATAAAACTACCACAAAACATTCTCATAGTTAATGGGTAATAGATCATCACATTACAACCATGGTTTTTCAGAGAGGCTGAAATCATCTGTAGATGAAGATGTTTCATCAAATTATTATAGCCAAATGGAGTTTAAAAAAACAAGTCATTATTTTTGCTTTGCTGCCAAGTAACAGTAAATTTTGTGTGCTAGACAAAACAGTAGTCTACTATTATGCTAAATCAAGCTAGTTTCTCAAAGAAATTTTAACATATAATCAAACCATGTTACTCCTCAATTTTGACACAAAGTGTTGGGAAACTGCTTTAGAAGTACAGATTTTTTTTTAACTAGGTGCTAACTTCTAATGGAGAGGAACCTCTGTGACAAGATTTCCTAAAGGAGGCAATTATAAGTTGTGTATCTTCTGGATCTGTTAGTCCAAAGGATTTTAATTAATGGAGCTAGAGCATGATCAAGTTGGATATTGGAAAGTGAGGCCTATGGATGTTACTGTGCAGATGAACAAGGCTTTGGGCAGGTGGCTCTGTCTGTGTTTAAGTGAGAGAGGGAACCCCAGCAGCTTCAGAAACCTGAAACATCATTGGTTGATTTGCTTGGGAGCCAGACTGGGTCTACTCCACTTAATGAGAAGCGTAACTTTTGACTGAGTCATTTGGGTTGGAAGGGACTTCTGGTGAGTCATCTTAACTCTAACACCCTAACCCTGTCTCTTCTATGTACCACAAAATTTTTCTTCTCAAACACAGAATCCTTCTTTCGGAGGAGCCCAGCATCAGTACAAGTGTGCTGCTTCTTCCTGTGCTGGAAGAGGAATTTCCATCACTGTTTATGCCCTCTGTTCCTTGATAGTTTCTTAGAAATTTAATCTTCTTCCCTGAAAACTCCCTTGAGAGTGATTTTTCTTTAAAGAGGAAGAGCTATGTTTTGACAGAATTTAGAGTTATCTGTGTTAAGCATCTTTCCCAAATTTTTGCAATTCTTTTTTTATAATAATCAAAGGACAGCATCACGTATAACATAACTTGTTTTTCCATTTTGGAGCTTAGGTATATAATAAATGGCATGTGAACCATTTACAGACATACTTAATAACAGGCTATTATTCAGGCCATATTTACAACCTAAATATTTCAGAGTTACCTAATTGAAAACCTCCTCAGTTTGAATTTAGTACTCAGTATCTATGTACATTTAGTTTGCATAGGCCCAGTCATTTATTCCTTTGTAAGTTTATGTCTTATTTTGGAAATAAATAAAACACTTTATGGGCCTTATTCCTTGTTGATGGTAAAGATACCATTATATTCCAGATCCTCTAATGCAGTTTCCCAATCAGATTCATTCTTCACAATATTTTAAGTGCAGAAGTCTTTGAAATACTAGGTAAATTATCTAACAGCATTTAAGACTTAGTATTTAGGAAAACTTTTTTTCTAATATACTGTTACCCCTAAACAGTAGATGGAAAGCTTTGTCCCTCACAAGAGATGTACTATTTTAAACTGGACAAAGTTGTGCCATATTGTAGGCTTTTTATTAAATAGAAGGATAGGATGATTACTGCATTTCCCATGAGAACCATCCTGGGAAAGTGTAGCTCTTGAGTTAGGAAGGCACAGTGACTCACAGTTGACAGGCTGGCCATGATGACAAGCATATATGCCTGTCAGAGGGGGCATGAGCAATGGTGGCTTGATTACAACAGACTAACCATTAAAGTTTTGGCTTCAAGTTAAGCTAGAATGGGCTATATTATCCATTTGGAGAGCAGTACAGATGAGGAGGGTATCTGCCAGGAATTGAGAACAAAATAAAAGCCCCAAATACTATAAATTATTACTGATTAAGAACTTCTTTTTTATGTGACATTTTGCTAAAAGATACTTATTAAACTGCAGTGCTTCTGAAATATGCAATTATATCAGTCATATTCTTTAAACATGTTATTAGAGAATATAAATACATTGTACCAAAGCCTCAAACTTGTAGATTATTAAAAGTTTCCAGAATACTAACTATGCCACCGAGTAAGTGAATTTTAATCTAGTCACATGTGGCACCTTCAAAAAGGAAGAGAGACTCCTTCATGCCTCATTTAAACCAGGCTCCTGTTAAATTCCTTTCCATGAAGTCATGTCTTTTTTGAACACGCTACATGGCTTAAAGTCAGTCCACACACTAAAATACTAGAAGGAAGCTGGCATTCCGGCTAGAAGGGCTGGAGAAATGATGACTGCATTTTCATCTCTTACTGTCTTCTTTGGCTCATTCCTCCAGTGATAATCCAAACTTAGGGATCCAAGTTCCTTACTTTGGTGATGAAAATGGACTTTTGGGGCAATAGGCTTGGTCTTCAAGGAAACTGATACATTTCTGTCCAATTCACCCATTGTTATGGTGGTTTTATCACCCTATGCCTTCCCATTCTTGTTCCCTCAACAGAGGAACTTGTTGAGACTTTAGCTTTGGCTTTGGCCGGAGAAAGGGTGGAGGAAATTAAAAAAGCAATCTTGGTTTTAGAATCAGAAGACCTAGTTTTTGGAGCCCCAGCTCTGCCAGTCCTCATTGTGTGAACTAGGGCAAGTCATTTAATCTCTCTGCATCTCACTTTCCCCATGTCTAAAATGGAGATAATAATGCTTTTTATTATTGTCATATTTCTCTAAGGAGTTAAAGAACTTGTACTAACAAAAGCAACAAGGGACCCAGACACCATTGTGTCAGGGAAGTAAGAATACAGGGGATATAGCCCTGTGAACTGTCCTCCCATGCGGATGAGGACAGTTTGAGGATGAGCCAGTTGGAGGGCTATTCTAACTGAAAGATTGGAGTTAGGTAAGAAAGAGTTGAGGCAGGCATGATATGACTGATTAATGTATGCATTCCTTAAATATGGCTAATAATGTACACACAGAATAATAAAAGAATACATGATGGACTTGGAAGCAAGAGTCAGAGTGTCATCTAAAAGGATTGATAGGGAATCAGTTCGTTATTTTTCACTAGATTTTCATTAGAGTGTTGTTTAAATAGAAAAATCACTTTATATTTGTTCCTAAACATATTTTAAGATAAGGAAAGCAAGGAGAAAAGTGAACTTCTCAGTTGAGTACTAAGGATAATACTCTTTAGAATCCTAAATTTAAAAAAGAAATCTTGAAGCACAGAAGAAATAGAATGATCTCATTTAATTTAAGCACACAAAGAAATCCATTTTAAGGAGACCACCCACTACTTCACAGAAAAATACTCTTTCTGACAGTTGGCCTTCAAATACAGGTTCCTGGTAGCCAGTAGTCTAAAATGTTAAAGTTCAGCCTGTTAGTCAGTTGGTTTCCTAGACAGGCTTCACTGCTCACTTCATCCTTCAGCCTTTGTTTGCTTTTACTCTTACAGCTTGCAGTTCTTTGAAATTCAGTATTATTATTATTTTCTTAATGAGGCAACTGTGTGTGTGTGTGTGTGTGTGTGTGTGTGTGTGTGTGTGTGTTTATAGGCTTGGGAGAGTACTCAGGTAAAAGCAGTCTCCTTTTTATTTCCCAAGCTGGGATTTCTGGATTTATTGCCCCAAAAGAACTCTGAAAAATGTGAAGAGATGCTCAGTGGTTTCTGTCCATTTCTGGGCATAACTGAAGCATAGCATTTGAAATTGGGAGGGAGCATAGAAAACCCTGACTCTGACCCCTCCTTTTCATACACACGAGGCCCATGAGGCCCGAGAATGTTCATGTTCCCACCTAGTAAGTGGCAGAACTGGGACCTGGGTCCACGCGGTCCCCTCCCTGTGCCACCAGCTTGCCCCCTTCCACTTGTGTCCTGTGTAGACCAACTAGAAAGCTAAAGGGATTTGCTCATGTCTTTGTTGCCTCTACCCACAACTAAAATTTAACTGTTTTATTCCCCTCGTGGTATTTTTTTTTTTCTTACAGCAAAAGAGCTGTGTCTGAACACCAGCTCCTCCATGACAAGGGGAAGTCCATCCAAGATTTACGACGACGCTTCTTCCTTCACCATCTGATCGCAGAAATCCACACAGCTGAAATCAGAGCTACCTCGGAGGTTTCCCCTAACTCCAAGCCCGCTCCCAACACAAAGAACCACCCGGTCCGGTTCGGGTCCGACGATGAGGGCAGGTACCTAACTCAGGAAACCAACAAGGTGGATACGTACAAAGAGCAGCCGCTCAAGACACCTGGCAAGAAAAAGAAAGGCAAGCCTGGAAAACGCAAGGAACAGGAAAAGAAAAAACGGCGAACTCGATCGGCCTGGTTAAACAATGGAGTGACCGGGAGTGGGTTAGAAGGGGACCACCTGTCTGACACCTCCGCTACATTGCTGGAGCCCGATTCACGGTAACAGGCCTCCTGGCCCGCGGCCTCCTCCTGGTGCTCTCAGCTGGGCTTTGGAGCCTCCCTTCTGCCTTGCCTTGTATTTTTTCCTCTCTGTCAGTCGCCACACAACTCAAAAGCTTATGACAAGCCAGAATACTGTCTGCCTTAAAGCAATGTCCCCCTAACTTACCCCAAACACACATGTGCACGCGCGCTCTCACACACAGGCTCTATAGCCCATAATCTTTCTCCACCATCACAAACCCCAACACTGCTTCTGTAATACACTACTAAATAATTCCATCTCTTATTCACGCTTCAGAAGCTAGTGACCATCTTCATAACTTGCTGAAGAGGTGTATTTATTCCCCCACTCTCACACCTTGGCAAACTTTCTTGATAGTTTTTCATTTCTTTCTTTTTCTCACTTCAAGGGAGAACACAGAAGGATTTGATGTTATCTACAAACACTGCAGAACAGTACCTTACCATGAACAGTTCTGAGCCATTCACATTTTTTATTTAATTAAGTGTATTTAATTAAATTTTAAATTTATTTTAATTTAAAGAAATTAAATTATTTTTTAAACACACGCTTTAAGTTTGTTTAATTAAATTTAACTCTGGTTTCTACCAACTCATGGAAAAAAAAAAAAAAAAACAATGGTTTCTGAAAATTTTGCAATATTGCCTTGGAAGGATATAAGTTTTTCTCATGTATCTCTTTGTCTATTGGCAAGTTGAATAATTTTTCTAGGGTAATGCAGTAAGAATAATAAAACTTCACACTTAGGTGGCTTGTTTATCCTTAGCTCACAGATCCAGTTAATAATGACACTCACAGACTTTGGAATCAAAACAACTTAGGCTCACGTCTTAGGTCTGAACTTATTAAAGTTCACAACCTAGGGCAAGTTACTCAGTCTTTCTAAGACTCACTTTCTTCTTATGTGAAATGAAGATAATAATTGTACCAACCTCATAGAGTTGGGTGAAGATTAAATGAGATATTATATGTGAGTTGAATGCCTATCACATAGTAAACACTCAATAAATGGCAACATATTATTACTCTGGTACTTTTAGACCTAGCTCTGATTGTGCCATCCATATATATATATATATATAGGAGTGGGGGTGTCTCTGTGAGGCATAAAAGGGGGCAAATACTCATTTCATCTTATCAAATAGACAATGAAGGCCTTCCACAGCTAAAGAACCTGAGTAGTTCTTGGAATTGAAATAGGTAGCCCTAGAACTGGATTTATTTCTCCATTTCCTGATGCTTAGACCTGCGTTATGTCCTCACTGCTTTTTCATCGTGATTTCCATTGATAGGACCTTGTTTTGTTTTTTACTTTTCAGTACAGCACTTCTATGGGGCTTGAAAGAAAGAGGAAAACAGCACAAGAACACATCATATGCAACTAATGATGTCATTATTTAAAGAGTCCCCTGTTACTTCTTCAGTCCTTTCCTCTGACTCTGGTTCAGATAGAGTTACGGGGTGATATTTCAAAGGGGGGTTGCTACTTACCATTATTTCTGTCCTTGAGTTAAGTTGACAAACCCATCATTAAATAGCATATACAATATTAACAGCAATTAGATTGGATAAGAAGTACAGCTTCAGTAATCAATGGGCAGTGGCACTAGAAAAATCTTTAGCACAGTGAATGACCTATTCTGCAAAAATCTAATGGATCTATACGGGGTACCAAACCCTATAAATTCTGGCTCACAGAACATATTCAGTGTATTTTAACTGTACATATTTATAACACAAGAACTGTACTTTATTGCCAAAACCCATTTTTATCCATTGTCTTACTATATATATGCATTATAAAAACAGAAGTATAAGTAATTTTTACGGTTTTTATTCATTTAAAATTTACAATGCTCTTTAAGTATCTGGAGAATTGATGAAAATCAATACTCATCAATTCTTATGCCCAAAGCTACCCTGAAGTTAAAGTAGGTTTAATAGGCAGTGGCCTAATCAAATCCAGACATAGGACTGAAAGAAATAGAAGGTTTCTGCTTTTCCTTTCTCTTCCCTGTTTGTGAGGGACATTCATGGAAAGAACTGTTTGTTTGGCAGCCAGATGTTGGCACTCTCCCAGTACAACCCAACAGAGGTGCAGGGAAGAGTGGAGAAATTTTGGAGTGTATTGATGAGAATGTATAGGGCCATGTAAATTTTGTAATCCAAATAAAATCTTTTCAGAATAACTGTTTTAAAGTTTTATGTGACCAATCTTTTATTAATATCCTCTCCTTAGTTTCTTTGTATTATTATACGATGATCTGAGAGGTCTAATGAGATGGCAAACATGAACTTTGTTATAATATATGCAATATTTTTTTAAGGAAACTACTGAGATAAAATTATCTGTTTCCTGTCACATGAACCATTCAGTGGAAAATTTATAGCTTTAAATTTGGGGAATTACATTTTAGAATTTTTGATGTTGCAAATGAGAGATCCAGATACAACTGGATTCATTTATTAGAAATCATATGTTTTGCCTTGGTAAATATTGATTTAGAAAAATATAAAAAGCTTTTCAGGAGACAAAACATCTAGGCCTCTAAAGTGGTGTCATACATACACATACAATAAACGTACACGTGTACTTGTAGGTCATGTTATATTGTTTACTTGGTTATTCCAATATGTGACTTTGTTAAAGGAAAAATTAAAAGGAAGGAGAACAAACACACTGTCTGGGCAGGCTGAAATATAATTAAAAGATTTTTCCTTGGTCCTTTAACTTATTTCTTTTTTCTTTCTAAGGATTTAATATTTCAAAATATTATTCATTCTCTCTTTGTGTTATTCTTAAACTCAATTTACTTAATACCATTTAGTACAAAAACATTTAAAAATCAGTATAGTACACAAATTATTGAGTTTTTTGAGGTCATCTTTTTGGCTTTATACATAACATCCATCCACATCTATCTACCAATTAAAATTTTAATCTTAAACTCTTCTTTTCTCTGTAGTGAGGAGCTATTTTAACATTCCAACCAAAACCACTGGTGAAGGGGTCAGTTCCTTAAGACATGAAAACACTCTCAATGCTCAATTTGCTTTTCTTTCCTTAAGCTGCACATAAAACTTTGAAATTGTTAAGAATTTGCTGTTTTGTAGGTCTCATACCCACACATGTCTGCCGTGTAAAACTGCCCACAACTCTGGCTCGTTAATCCAATGACACAGCCAATCAAATTCCATTCTATAGTTGTTTCCTGAGAAAGGAATACATATTCACTGAAATGGACCACACAAAGAGAAGAGAAAGGGAAAGAGAAAAGCAGAGGAAACTGTGCTAGCCCGTCTTAAAATACTGTCAGTACACTATTTACATAGTTTAGAAGAGGTGTCAATCCCAAGTGATAACTTATTCTGAATAATAAAACAAACAGTGATGTGAAATACTGCTCTTTTATATTTCTAAATCAATTTATTCTTAGTTATTCTCTCATTTAAAATAGATTTTTCCCAATCCTAATGAAGTATCTATCGAAAAAATCAGCAGAGGGGAAACAAATGATCCTATTTTAGCTTTAGCTTTGAAAACTAAAATTCAATAACTAGTATTTAAGGACAACTAAAGAAATGACAGATGTCAGCCTTTCATCAACTAAACATCCTCTTTAACTACACATCCTTCCAACCTTGACCCAAAGTCCCATACTTTCACAGCCCTCACCACAGTCCAATTATGTTAGTGAGAAATTGGCCAAAAGACCACCTGGATAAAATAAACTTTGGATCACCCAAATCAGGTGTAACTGGGGAATAAACTTCTAAGCGAGTTGTATGTTGTGATGGATGGCCCAACCTAGCCTTATTTCCAGATTCTCAAATTTGTCCCTTCTTTTCCCAAAGAAGGCCAGCCATGGAAAATTCTCACAGGATCTCTTTTTTTCTGACAGAACATAAGTAGAAACTCAGGCCCTTTCCGTTTCTGCACCTCATTGATCACTTAGTTGGGTTGAAGACCCTGCCTGTAGCAGAGGTTTCGGAGAGTCAGGTGGATCCCACAGGCACCTCCTTTAGGAGATATTTATAAGAGTCCCCTGAATCTCCTTCCACTGTGATTCCGTGTTCCTTAATTTATATCCTTTATTTTATATGCCTTTTCATTTGTAAGGAAAATTAACCTGTTTTCTCCTCTTATTTCTCTTCCTTCTTTTTGCAGGAGGCATTGAAATCTTCAGCAGAGACCTTCCAAGGACATATTGCAGAATTCTGTAATAGTGAACATATGGAAAGTATTAGAAATATTTATTGTCTGTAAATACTGTAAATGCATTGGAATAAAACTGTCTCCCCCATTGCTCTATGAAACTGCACATTGGTCATTGTGAATATTTTTTTTTTGCCAAGGCTAATCCAATTATTATTATCACATTTACCATAATTTATTTTGTCAACTGATGTATTTATTTTGTAAATGTATCTTGGTGCTGCTGAATTTCTATATTTTTTGTAACATAATGCACTTTAGATATACATATCAAGTATGTTGATAAATGACACAATAAAGTGTCTCTATTTTGTGGTTGATTTTAATGAATGCCTAAATATAATTATCCAAACTGATTTCCCTCTGTGCATGTAAAAAATAGCGGTATTTTAAATTTGTAAAGAATGTCTAATAAAATATAATCTAATTACATCATGACTCAGGGTGAATTATATCATTTAAGATTTCTAGTCGAAGGAACATAATATAGTTTTTTAAATGCTATTTGAATACAATCTTAAGTTTAATATGTTTATATTGGTACATATTCCAACATTTCCACATTAGTTTTTAGTTAAAAACCGCTTAAAATGCATTTTACCCAATATTTCAGTTCAAGTCAATAGCAGCATGGCTGAACTGCCTAGACATTACTTTATAATGTTCAATTTGAAGTGCAGACAGGGGCAGGCAGAAAAGCAGCAGAGAAAAGTCAGGACAAAGGATTAAAGAAACTTAATCCAGAGAGTCAGCCAGAGCTGAAAAAAGGGAAAGAGCCAGGTCAGGGACTCAAAGGCCATTGATAACTTTTTTTTTTTTTTTTGAGACAGAGTCTTGCCCTGTTGCCCAGGCTAGAGTGCCGTGGCATCAGCCTAGCTCACGGCAACCTCAAACTCCTGGGCTCAAGCGATCCTACTGCCTCAGCCTCCCGAGGAGCTGGGACTACAGGCATGTGCCACCATGCCCGGCTAATATTTTCTATATATTTTTGGTTGTCTAGATAATTTATTTCTATTTTTAGTAGAGGCAGTGTCTCGCTCTTGCTCAGGCTGGTCTCGAACTCCTGAGCTCAAATGATCCTCCCACCTCGACCTCCCAGAGTGCTAGGATTACAGGCATGGGCCACCACGCCGGCCAGGCCATCGATAATTTTAACCAATGTAAAGTTTAATTTGAGAGATCTCTCTCTTACTATAAAAACAATAATAAGCATAAAAGAGCTACTTGGGAATTTTGGCCGTTAAGGTTCCTACCAGAGAAGGGAGAGAGACTCGGGTTCAGGAGATATGTGACCACTCAAAAAGCTCTCAAAGGTGAAGGTTGCTTTCCTGTGATATCAGAGTTCCTGGAACTTGGATTGCAAACAGCTTGGGTATAATGCCATATGGAAATCCTGTTCCATTTTGAATATCATCCTAATTGTTCCTACCTCTATGTTCAGATGAACACACAAACACATTTCCTTCTACAGAATTTTTAACTGTTTGGAGCTTAGGACATCAATAAAAAACAAAACAAAAAAACCTATGAATCAAGCAAGCACATATTTAGGATTATACCCAATATACTGTTCAATGCTTATTAAATATTTGGGGGGTGCACAAGAAATAAAAATGCTGTTACTGCCTTTGAGACTCCTTTACTCCAGTACGTAGACTATACATATGTATACATGAAAAACTACATGCTAAAATGATCTAAAATTCTGTGAATGTCTAAAAAGGGGAAATAAAAAGAAATACATACAGAGAGATTAATATGGGCCAGGCATGAGTAGGATTATGTTTCTAGGAGGAATATACTAAGATTGAACTTATTCATGTTCTTACTTGAGTCCCATAGCCTTCAAAATACGACTCATTTTACATTTTTTGGTAAGAATTTTAAACCTACATTAGTAGGTAAATAAGAGAATTTGTGCTTAGCTTCCCTTATGAATTTGCTGGAGATGGTTTTTACACCTAAGGAATATTTAGAAGTTTAAGGCCAATACACTAACCCTGTATAAAGCAAGTAATTTGGAATCCCTTAAAACCACCTTTGGCAAAACTCCACCTGAAATTCTACGTCATAAGTAAGATTGCATCAAATCCTTATGCTATGTTCACATAAAAAATGTTTTTTTTAAATACGACCTTGGTAAATACTTGGATATTAAGGCAAGAAAGCATCATATGCACCTTCAAACGCAAGTCATCTTTAAGTTTTTCTTCACAAGTAGCCTGTTCCTAAAAAGAAAAGAGGGAAGAGGGAACTTGGGGGTTTGTAGTTGTCAATTCTTACCAAGCATTGTTGATACCATTATTGCCCGTCGTCATACCCTGGGTCCGCTAGCAGGGATAAAAGAGTATAATCATAGGATAAGAGACAGAGTGTGGAGATGAAGCAAAATATCTTTGGGATAAAAATGTCATTTTTCATGAAAGAAAAACTGAAATCCATAATTTCAGTGTTTAAATGTAAATTAAACTCTTAGCAAATTACACTCTAAGTGAATACAGCTTATCCTTAAGTAATGTTTATAAAGCAGTAACAATTTAAATAAAGGCAATTTGGACTAAGTATTCTGGAACTGAAATAAAACTTAATCTACTAACATACCATTATCTTCCTCACATTCTATTCAGACAGAAATTTGTTACTTATGAATGTTATGGAGGCCTTCTTCAAAAGACACGTAGCAATACTTAAGTGTGAAGACCCTATTCCTTTCCCCTGTGTTTTCTTAGCCATTGTTGTAAAACAAGTGCATTTTAAAGCATGTGCTTAGGACACAACTAACGTCTTCAGAGCTACATTGTTATGAATCAAAATCAGTTTTGACTGATTGGTCCTAGAAACATTTAAAGTCAATATTGACATCTTCCTTCCTTGTTATAAAAATTAGTTTGGAATGTAGGCCATGTCAATCTAAGAAATATGGAGAAACTGAAGATTTTCTTGGGAGAAAGTGCAAACATAACCTTGATGGTTAAAAATTCAGTTTTAATTTTCCATTACCTGTTCCTTGTACGGTATTGTATGAATTGAGCAAAGCAGCTATTTAACTTCCTGTATTTACTGTTCAAGGACAAAAGGAGTCAATCTTTTTAAAGTTTAAAGTGCTCTCTCTAATGTTCTTTATAATGGACACAACAATAACAACAAAGTCAAGTATGACTTCAATACCTATTTTATAGTCAATTCATTAAATAACTACTAAAATATAGTTTAAGACTACAGTCCCCAATCCCCAGTCCGTGGCCTGTTAGGAGCCAGGCCACACAGCAGGAGGTGAGCAGCACGTGAGCCAGCGAAGCTTCATCTGTATTTATAGCCCCTCCCCATTGCTTGCGTCACCGCATAAGCTCTGCCTCCTGTCAATCAGAGGTGGCATTAGATTCTCGCAGGAGTGCGAACCCTACTGTAAACTGAGCATGCCGCGGATCTAGGTTGAGCGCTCCTTATGAGAATCTAATGCTGATGATCTGAGGAGGAGCTGAGGAAGTGATGCTAGCGCTGGGGAGCACCTGCAAATACAGATTATCATAACCAGAGAGGTTTGACAGCATGATAAATGTAATGCACTTGAATCATCCCCAAACCATCCCTCAACCCCACCACAGTCCGTGGAAAAATTGTCTTCCATGAAACCAGTCCCTGGTGCCAAAAAGGTTGGGGATTGCTGGTTTAAGAGGTACCCACACGTGCTTAAAGAACTCAAGTTATGGCCTTTTGTAAAAAATTCCAGAGTACCTATACCATCACAGTATATTAACTTTCAGCTAATCTAGAATTTTATTTTAGAGTAGCTTACAGTTGAACTGCTATTTTTCCCCATTTGGTCACAAAGGCCATGGGAAAACAGAACCAGCTGTGGACAGAAACAATGTACTCAGAGTGCTCATCTGCTGTAAATGGTGTGTACTTTTATTGAGAGCTCTAAGAAGGCAATGTTCCTAGCAGAGCCATTACTCCTTCCTCAGATAAAGGGTAAAAGACATTCCAAGCACAAATGTTTGCCATTTCCTTTCATGTCATAATCCAGAAGGTGTTCAGTACAAGACTATTATGAAAGATTCTATTACCCAGTTAGCAAAACGCTGCCATAGGATAAGTTACTCCTGAAGACTCAACTGAACATTTCAGAGGAGGTATTAAACACCAGTAGCCACTGAGATTCCAAAGGTGAAAGGTATTACTTCAAAGAATTATGTTATCGTATATCCTAGGTTTAACTGCTTAAAAGAAGAACTATTTCTTCCAAGTTGTCAACATTACTTCTCTAATTATTTTGTGAACTTGTTAAGGGCAGGAACCTTGTTTTCAATATATACCATCCAACACCAGTAAACAGCATTAGTTTGGTTGAACACAGCAGGTGTTCAATTGATATTTGCTGAACAGAATTTAAAAGTTCTTTCAGTTTCTGGATTAATCAACTGAAAAGCGGAGTTACACAAAAAATCTGCTGGGGCTAGGAGATGGATCAGAATTTTGAGTATTTCAGACTCCCATGGGATGTCCTTTTCTTATTCAGATAACAAGCAGCTTAGAGAATAACTGCTCTGAGTTATCAACTGTTCACCAGAGTGCCCTTTGTTTTTCAGCCTCTGGTTTAATGGAAACTTTTCCAGCCCTGTAAGTACAAGAAGCAAGGGTTTGTGTTGAGTATACAGCAACCTCCCAGAGGAAGGGAGGAGAATTTAAAATATCAGATTTTCTTCCTATGAATACACTGTACAGAAGTTACCCACAGGGCCCAGTTGTGCAAAAAAGGCACACTGCTATTTTGACTTAAGATTAATGTACACAGTTCCCAACCAGAGCCAGAGCTACCCCACATCAGGATGAGAACATTCACATCTCTGTATAAGTTCCTAATATGCTCACATTTACAAGTGCAAAGCATAAGGGATATGTTTTCACATTGCATTTTCATTAAACTTCAAAACATCTTCCGAAGAGTTTTCTTACATTTTCCTCTAAACTGGAAGGCATTTATAAATTGGAATAAATACAAAATATGTCATCCCTAAAAAATGGATTGTTTTAATAATGGTGACTCCTACTCCTTGCCAAATCTACATTGCTTTGGGGTCTGAAAAGCAAAATGGTCCATCCATCTTCCATTTGAGTAAGGTAATTGATGGTCACAACTCACTGGGTTGTCATTGAAAAACTTCTGGGAAGTGGCTCTTTTGAGTTCCATGTTCTGCAAAATAAATGCAAAACAATAACAAACCATGCCACCTTGAGTTTAATAACTCTATATTCACATTAGTCTTTCTTCCATTCATCATGAGTTTTAGTAGAACCCTAGAGTCAACGTAGAATACAAAAGACTACATTGAAGAGTAGTATCCTGGCTACCTACAGGTGAAAGAAACTAGAAGCAGGCAGGTTTTCTCAGGGAGAAATTTTTTTCTTCAGATGATGCAGTAAGATTCTTAATTGCCATTTTCCCCAAGAATTAGAATATGTGTTTTATAACAACATTTTATAACAATGGTAGAACAACTATTATGTCAGAATAAATTAGCATAGTGCCAAGCTAACAAATAGTAGAGCAAATACTGTTTTCTATGAGTTTATTATACACGTGTTACATTAACTAATTTATACTGTACTCTATCTCATTTAATCCTTCCAAGCATCCCATGAGGAAGATAGTCTTTGCTGCCATTTTACAGATGAAACAACTTTGCATTGACAGATTGGACAACTCGCCCGAGATCACACAGTTTGTAAGTAGTGGAGATGGAACTCAAAGCAAACTTCAGCTGACCCCAGAGTCTCTGCCCGCCACAGCTTACGAATGTTGCAGGAACGCTTGGTTCAGATGAAACACCTTTTAGACAAAGCTATTTTGTTTTGCAGTCAGCAAGTTCAAGGCAATCATAAGTCTGAGACAATCCTATTTTGCTTCACCTCTCTGCTTCCCGGGGAGGGCATCATTTTGCCAGCTCCTGTCCTTCAGGGCATCTTCTAAGGCTGACTGCCACCTTAGATTCCACAAAGCTCTAAAATGCTTGAGCCCTCTCTCTCTTTCTCTCTCTCTCTCTCTGAGTGTGTGTGTGTGTGAGAGAGAGAGAGAGAGAGAGAGAGCGCCAACGCCAAGAAGCCCAGGTGTTTGCCCAGGCCCATGAATGGGCAGCTGTTGCTTTAAAGGGAGTGTGGCAGAGGAAGGCCAGGGAGCCCTGGCTGGCAGGCGGGCATGTAAACGTATACAGAGAGCCACTTTCTGTAAGAAGGCCAAAACAGATTTAAAATGGGACCACCTCAGAGATGAAATCTTTCCCCTCCTGTTACCTCTCAACCTGCTCCAAAACTCCACTATTCAGTTTTTCCGAGTCTCACCCAGCCTCCCCCCCCTTCCCTGGGGTAGGCTGATTTTCTATGCGAACACTTGGCACATGGCAGAGCAGTTTTACTCCTTCATTGAGCAGTCAGAAATAATTTCAGCAGTTAATGATTTCCCCAGCAAACAGACGTGTGTGCCTACTGGGCGCCCTCCTCCAGCCACTGCCCACACCGGCCGAAAAGGAGTGTGCCGTCAGCGTTTCTTGTCAGTGGGCTTTCACCTCTGGATTGACTTTGAGTGACTTATGTATTTATTTCTACATTACATGGAAAAGAGGAGAGAGAAAGTTTCCATTGAGATCGACTTGCTTTAGGAAAGAAGGATGCCTTTCGTCACGGGAGGGCGCTGTGGAGACAATGGACCAGGATTGATTTGGGTTTCAGCCTTTTTCTCATCTGGAAATCAGCCGGGGGTCAGGGGGTGTAGATAACGCAGCAGCTCTTCGAGGTGCCGGCTTGACTTGGGTTTGAAAGCACCATCTGCCAAAGCCGCTTGAATTCTCCCCACATTCCCCTCCGAGAGTCTGAAACTCTCTACCTTTTAAAATCTGTTACCTATTCTTCCACTATCTGTTACTATTTTTCCAATCCAATTGTGAAGAATCGTGCCCTGCTCAAAGCTGTCTCTCCATTTCACACTAAGTGAACCTTTTAAAGAGATTCACAACGAATTGTATATTTTATTGCCCAAAGGAAAACACAAGTCTTAGGATAATGACTGAATGTACTTTATTGACTCACTGAATAGGGAGAAAAGATACTTTTATCTTTTTAGTTAAAAGACCACCGTGTCCCTAAAATTAGCGAGTTCTCATTAGACATTTTCCAAGAATCACACAGATCATCTGCCCAAGCAGTGAAGGCTAGCTACTCCGTGAACCTAAAGGCAGATTCGAGTCTATCTGCTCCGGCTGATGACTACTACGCTGGTTATACGACTCTCCTAATAATCATGTTCTATGGTGTCACAATCGAGGCAATTAGGATGAGAAGTAAATGTCAAAACAGATTAAACAACAGACAGACTTGATTCCAGTTTGATTGTTGGGCCTGCAGTTCACATACTGCTTGGTCTTTCTAGACACTATACCGAATCCACAATTGTTTATCTTATCTCTTCTTATTCTCTATACATTTTTAACCTTTATTTCCTATTGAGTTTATGTTTTCCTTTGAGGGTTGGCCCAGAAGCAGCCTACCTTTTGTCTAGTACATATGTATCTCATTGTTTGGGACTGACTAGATCCCTTGGAAACATCTTATTGGTTGAAATTGGAAGTTGCCTTTGCTTGCATTCAATACAGACTGTAGTTTAAAGCAAATCCCATTTTCTATCATCTTTTACTGTTCACTAGTTTTTTTTTTTTTACTGTAGTTATAATGGCAACAACAATAATTTCTCATGCTTTAGTGTTACTGTAGCCAATCACTACATAGATAATATCTATGCAGAACCAAAATTAACCTCGGGTACTCTATAATACATAGAGTATTATTAAATCCACACATCCAAGCTTCTAATGTTTTACATACATGCAATATACTTTGTAGCAATAAAATTGCAGGACTTTCCTGCTAGCTGAGAACTAAGAGCTCCAGAAACGGTTCTAAGTTATATAGGAGCAACCTAAGGTGGAGATGCTTTTCTGTTGTTTCAGAGGAAGTCCACACAGCAGGTGCCTTATTCGACATTCATCTCACACACTTAATAAACATCTCTCATGTGTTATGTCCAGAGGACACAGAGACAACTGAGGCATAGACCTGATTTCAAGGAACAAATAGATTACCTACTGTAATCAAATTTAGGTAAGCTTTCTGCTGGTATCTCCTGGAATGAGGAGGGGAAATACTTCTCCCTCAAATACTACACCCCTTGTTTAGTGAACACATGTTATTTGTCTGCCTGATATAGGCAAAATATTTCTGCTTCCAGTTGAAAACTGTGCAACTAGACTCTAGAGGAAACCCCTCTGAATTATCAGGTTCTGACACTGTGGGAGCTATTTCACAACTTGGTGACTTGTAGGTAACTGAGAGTAATGCAAAATAATGCTTATCTATAATTTTTTCCTGTTTGGTAGAGGTTTCAAGGAGTCCTCTGGCACCTGGCCCCTAGGACCATAGGTCCTTTGGTCATTCTGGATGACTATATCTTCAAGCACTGTCCACCCCCCCAGCCCCAACCCAACAATACACTGCAGAATGGAATCAAGATCAAGAAATACAAGCTAACCATGGGAGCCTGTTCAAATCAATCATCTGTAAATGTTTCTATAGAGGAGAAGCCATAGCTATGTGGGGGAAGAATAGAGAGGGAAAATTCCTGAAGCAGCCAGCAGTTAGCGTCCCTTCTGTTGCCTGTGAACAGTTTCCCTCCAGCATCACATTTGCATCGCCAGTTGCATCGCCAGTTGAGCAAAAGAAAAGCCCCGAAGATAACCAGCCTCAACCTCTTTAGAAAGCAATTTAATGATCCATTATTGTTATTCAAGCATGCCCCGTGGAGGTCTCTCCTACTCCCCCCAAGATGCCTATTGTTCTTCCATCACAATCGTAACGCCCCCGCGTTTTAGAAACACAGCTCGCTCTGTTCTGTCTACTCTGGCTCTCCGTGAGTTTCCCTACAGAGATTCCTCTTACATTGTATGGTAATTGCCTGCCACTTTTTTATATTCTGGCAGACTGTAAGCTCCATGAGAACTGTATCTTTTGTTCCACCACCAGCACACAGCATATTCTGGCCACTATGGGGTGCTCAGTAAGAATTCGTTGAACGGGTATGAATGTGTTAACTCTAAAATTTAAGATCTCTAAAGACAAGGACCTTCCCTACCTCACATCTTTTACTATAGTTTTCTCAGAGCAGTGCCTGACATTATATACGTGTGTATATATGGATATAATCATTAGTAGTAGCATTCTTCGGGGAGTCTCTGATAAACCACCCTCATGTTATGGGCACTTATCACCTGGGTTCTGTAAGCTGAACTGCCCACGCCTGTCAGCATAACCATTTGTTCACTTACCATTCATATATCTATCCATTCAACAAATTACGGTTTACTTGTTTTCAAACAGATTGTATGATATTTACTGGAACATAAATTATGCTCATAGGGCTACAATTTCCAAAGTCATTTCTTTTCTCCTTTTGTTTTCCTTGTTCATCATTCTGACCATATCCTCTGATGAACTGTAGCCTTACGTTGATTTCCTATTACACTTTGAGTCAAACACAATTTTCCGAATATTTCTTTCAAAAGGCCTCTCCCAGCTTGACTCGCCCTCTCTGACTGCTTTCATCTCCTCCTCTAACCTAGCCTTCACCTTCCAGACCAACTAAATTTATTGTCATGTGGTTCCTTCCACGGGTTCTTCCTCTCCTGGCTGTGAGCCTTTGCTCAATTTTTTCCATATCTATGGTACAACAACCAAACCACAACTTTCTCCTCTTTAAATCACAGCTCAAGGACCAGCTGCTCCAAGCAGCTTTTCCCCACCCATCTTCCAATCCATCAGATCATCACTGACCCAGACTGCTACCACAACATAACCTTGAAATGACTGAATTTATAAGTATGGTATGGCTGTCGTCCAATTTCTGACTTACGTCAATACTAAAAGGCCTAATCTCAGTATTAATCAATGTTAAATTTGGAAAGAACCAAAAGAAATATTCAATAGTCATTTTGCAGTTAGCATTGTAAAATATAGCATTTTCAAATGAAGACAATTAGGTATACTTCATTTGAGTTTAATGAATTTATTCCCTATCTTGTTCCACAAGGGATTGGAGAGGGCTTATAGTAACATAAAATACAATGACAATTAAAAATAAATAAATATTAAGACCAGGGAAAGCATGGATGAAATAAAATAGAAAAATTATGGAGAAAATTGGAATGTAAATAATCATGCCATAACTCCATGGTTATTAAAGTTGAACTGCCCATTTGGCTCTGATCTTCTTGGCACTAAGATTATTAATTATTAAGTCCTATTTTTATTCAATATTTAAAGTTAACTCATCCTCTCTGAATGATGTGAAAATTATCAGGTTACTAGTACTTTCTGGAGTTAATGCAATAGTATAACATAGATTAGTGTTTCCAAAACTGTTTTATATGAAACATAGTCCCAAAAGACGTGGCATGAAAAAGGATGCCTATATTCAGTTTGGGAGGCTTTGAGTAAATTCTGCAGAAAAGAATCCTATCTAACTTCATTAAAACCCAGTGCTTCCTAAACTTACTTGAACAGAATTCCCCCAACCTTTTCCCCACATAATACCTGTCACACCCCATAGAAGTGGCTTCCAAGTGGCTCACTTGGAAAAAACTGGTGTAGAACAATAATAAAGACATCAGAACCAAAACACCTTAAGATGCTTCAATTGTATTTGTAGTGTTTTAGTTTTTAAGCTGACTGGTGGGTATATACGTATTAATTCCATACTTCTATATACTTTTTGATGTGTTCGATACATCTTCTAATTACAGAAATGAAAACAAAACAACATCAACAACAAAAAAAGCCATCCCTCTCATGGAACTCTAGGTCCCAGCAGCTTGCCCAAAGCATTGAGCAGACTGAAAGGGGTACTGACTTTAACTATGTAATTTCCTCTATTGCATGCCTTGTTTATGATCTTTAATAATAATAGTTATTACAGTGACAATAACAGCAGCAGATGCTTACTGAATACTTAGTGTGTGCCAAGCCATCTTCTCAAGGATGTACTTCTATTAATTCATTTAATCCTTATAACACCTCTGTGCAGCAGTACTGTTAATATCCTCACTTTGCACACGAGGAAACTGAAGCATAGGGAGTTAAGTAACTTGCTGCAGGGAAGGGGCAGAGCTGGGATGCGAATCCTGGCAACCTGGCTCCCGAATCTACCTATTTCCCCACTCTCCTGTACTGCCTAAATCCTATTTGATGCAGGGTGGTCAAGGAAGAATTCCCTGATGTGGAGACATTTGAGCAAAGGCCTGAAGGAAGTAAGGGAGAGAACCATGCAGTATCTGGAGGAACAGCATCCAGGTGGAAGGAATGTCAAGCCAATGTCAATGAGGTAGGTCTGTGCTTGTGAGTTTCAAGAACTCATAACATATGCAACCTTGCATAATCAACACTCTGCCTCACTCTCCAAATTCCACCTATGTTCATTTATCCAGTATGTTTAATTCCCTCAACATGCCTTTTATTCTCTCACCTCTAGAATGCTCTCTCTGAACCACTCCTTCTCCCGCCATCCCCACGTCCCTCCCTTTGTCAGGCTAACTTCTTTGAGTCTCACCTTATGGCACATCTTCTATTATGCCTTTTTTGCCTTTGCCATAATTAGACTAGCTATTTCCTCTATATCCCATAGCTCTGTATTTTCCTTTCCAATAGCTAACATTTATTAGGTGCCCCCCACCATGAGTCAGGATTGTGTTAAGCACTTGGCTGGCATCATCTCACACAGATCCCATAACGACCCAAATAAAACAGGTTTTGTTAGTGCCTCCATATGCTGGGTGAGGAACCTGAGGCTTAGAAGGTCAAGCAACTCACCAAGGTTACATAGCAAGAACCTGTGTCCAGAAGTGTGAAACCCTTCTTCTCAGCATCCTGCTATAGTGCCTGTGTGGCACCTATGACTCTATTCTGCAATTGTACGTTCACGCTAAGCTTCTTGAGGCAAGGACTATGTCATGTTCCCTAGTGTCTAGAATAGTTTCTGCTGCACAATAAGCTGAATAAACATGTATTGACTTAATGAATGGGACATAGCTCTCTACATGAGCAGTGTGTCCCTGATCTCAGGATTCACCGAATCTGGGTCAGAACACTTGGACCTGAGACTTAATTCTGATGCTTAGCAGCTTTGTCTGCACCATCTGGACCCTCTTTCTTCAGCCAGACCACACCATGTACAGTTCAGATCCTGCACTTCTGCTCACTCCATCTCCCCTTCTTGAAACCCTGACACCTCTTGCCTGTTTCTCAGGATCCAGCAGAGATTCCACCTTTTCTGTCCATCAAGCCTCTCCCTGTGAACTACTGGTTGCCAGAGACAGTCTCCCCAGCACTCTAGAACCTCATCAATGTACCACCTTCAGGAACATTCCATAGATGACTTCCTCCTTCTCTACTCATGACTCTGAGCTGTTCTTGGCATCCCTCTGATTTTTGTACTTAATTTGTACCATACATATTTTTACTTCTGGTACATCACATCATGAAAGATTCCTCAGTTGTTCTGTTTCCCAATTAGACAACAACCTGGTGCACAACAATCAATACTTTAAAAAATCTTAAATGGTATTTGAAAGGCTTCTTTACCAAAATTATTTCTAAATTCTAATTAAAAATGCTAATTCAGGAGATATTAAAGCTTTACCTAGCACCGAAGTACAAGAAGTGGTTTTAAATATTATGGTGTAGGAAAAAAACTTTTAAATATGTAATATTTGAAATTTTCTTATACTTTTTAAATTAAAAGTTTATAACATAATATAATATAATATATAATAGGTCATGCTCTAGGTCAAGTTCATTTTCTTGTTTTTATTCTAAACACTTGGTGCAGGATTAATATTTAAGGAAGAACAGGCTATCACATGCATATGTGATCATAATTTATTTAAAGTATCTCCTAAGTAAAAATTTCTAGAAGTAGATGTTAATCATTCAACACATGCACACACGTGCACACACAATTTTAAAGAATCACACCACTGATCTGGTGGGAGATATTAGAGTACCATGATGCTGTGATAATTACAGTTCTTTGTCATTACCATAGATTCTCTTCATTTGTAATAAGAAAGCATTGAGCATTTCTTGTGTACCGAGCACTGTGTTGAATGCTTTGTATACAGTATTTCATTTAATTCTTCAAAACCCCTATGAGGTAGGTAGGGCTTTTATCCCATTTTGCAGACGAAGACCATTAAACTCTTTGGTTCAAAGAACATGTGCCTAGGAAGGTCAGGTCAGAACTGGAAGCAGACAATCTGAATCCAGAGCCTCTATCTTTCCTAAAATATGGATTAATTCATAAATTCAGCTATCATTTGGGAATTTAAAAAGTAGAAAAGTTTGCTACATGGTCTTTACGATTGATAAATATACAGGAAAGAGAAAGAAGAAAAAACCAGAAGCACAAGGTAAGATTTTGAAATTTCTTATAATGATTTGATATGTGTGGTCTATTTGTCTTCTGAAAAAAATTGACATTTTCCATTAATTATAAAACAGTTCTAAATTATGGAATAAAATCCTTGTTTCATGCCACATTTATTTAAAATTGATTAATTAGCAAGCAGCACAGATTCTTATATTAAAATATTATCTTTTTCTGAGTATCAACATAGACCATTTTTTAATCCTGAAGATTATCTGATCATCCACTTTGAGAAGTTTTTTATCACAAAATAACAAATTGGCAAAAAAAAATATTGAATTTGCCAACTTAAGAATGTTAGTCATGATATCTATGTCTAAAAATCATCACTCTTTTTATGTAAAAGTTCTAGTGTATTTTCATCATTATCACATATAGAATGTTTAAAAAACCCAAACCAACAGAATTTTTATTGTGGATTATACCATGGTAATGTAAGATTTTCAGAGTTTCAAAAATTCCCCCTTGCCCCAATTTAAACCACATGAAAGAGAGCTGGAAGAGAATTGAAGAAGTCACAAGGTCCATTCCCCAACCACTTACAATTAAGACTAGTATCTAAGAGATATGTTTTAAGGTTATTTATCAGAATAATTTGAATCGTGTTTATAAACTGTTCTGGTTACTCGACATGAAACAAAATACTGGCATAATCTTAAATTCAGCTGAAGCCTGGAAGTGACCACTAGGTGGCAGCACAGGAGACACTCATCCTTGAACTGAACTTGAACTAGCAGGACTGAAGGGTTAAGCCGGGCCAGAGAAAGGTATAGAAGAGGAATAAACAATACTGTTCTTTCTGTTATAAATTTCAGATGTGTGGCTTTGCTGACCAGTCCCTTTATGGCTTAGAGAAGACAAGAACAAGAATTTCTTCTGAATGGAGGGAAAAAAATCATCCATAGGCTCATTCCCTTTAGTTTTTTCCTTTATATGCATGTTTTTCTGTAGTTATGGTGAACATATAAGTTTATGTTCGTCTAATCCATTTTACACTGCAGTCAGACTGATCTTTTTAAAATATATATTGAATCTTCGGTCTCCCTGCTTAAAATGTCAATGACTGCCTCCTGCTCCCCCCCACCCCGCTGGCTCTCGATGGTCCCTCTGCCCATTACTTCTCCAAAGTCACCTCCCCTAGCCTGTTGCACCTGGCACAGCAAAAAGCATTCAATTTATATTTATCAAATCTTTTTTTTAAAAAATTTTTAAATTATTAATTGTTGTAAGAAACACATAAAGTTTACCATCTTAATAATTTCTAAGTTCATAGTTCAGTGGTGTTAAATAGATTCATGTTGTGCAACAGAGCTCCTGAACTTTTTTATCTTGCAAATCTGAAACTCTATACTCATTAAACAATTCCCTTTTTGCCCCTCCCCACCTCAGTCCTGGTAACCACCATTTTACTTTCTGTTTCTATGAATTTGACTACTTTAGATAACTTGTATAAGCAGAATCATATAGTATTTGTCTTTTTGTGACTGGCTTATTTGCAATAATATCCTCAGGGTTCGTCTATGTTGTAGCATGTGACAGGGTTTCCTCCCTTTTCAAGGCTGAGCAATATTTCATTGTACATATAGACCACATTTTGTTTATCCATTCATCCATCAGTGGATATTGGGTTGCCTCCATCTCTTGATTTTTATGAATAATGCTGCTATGAACATGGGTGTGCAAGAATCTCTTTGACATTCTCCTTTTAGATCTTTTGGATATATATTCAGAAGTGAGATTGCAGGATCATATGGTAATTCTATTCTTAATTTTTTTAGGAACCCCTATACTGTTTTCTGTAGCAGTCACACCATTTTGCATTCAATTTCTCTATGTTCTCACTTCTCTTATATTTTGCTTTTTTTTTTATATAATAGCCATCCTAACAGGTGTGAGATATTATCTCTTGTGGGTTTGATTTGCATTTCTCTGATTAGTGATATTGAGCATCTTTTCGTATGTTTGTTGTCCATTTGTATGCCTTCTTTGGAGAAATGTCTATTCAGGTCCTTTGCCCATTTTTTAGTCAAGTTATTTGTCTTTTTGCTGTTGAGTTGTAGGAGTTCTTTACATTTTCCAGATAGTAATCCTTTATCAGATATATGCCTTGCAAATATTTTCTCCTATTCTATGTGCTGCCTTTTCACTCTGTTGATTGTGTCCTTCGATGCACAGAAGTAATGAAATTTTTTTTAAAAAGGAAACTACATAGTCTTCCCAATTATCATTCTTTGTGGCAGCCACATCATCCTTCCACTCAGTAAGTGGTAGCATCATAATTTACTTAATCATCCCTCCATTATGAAACATTATTTCCTATTCTGGATAATGCCATAAAAATAATTTTATTCATATAGTTTTTTTCCTTCTTCTTAATGATTATTTCCTCAGAATATATTGCCAGATGTAAAATTATTGGACCAAATAATATGAACATTTTATGGGTTTTGATACTTATTTCTAAATTTCTTTCTTATTAATTTCCATGACTATTAACATTATATTAGTAATAGCTACTGTGTGCCAAGCACTTGGCTAGATTCTTTGTGCATAATGTCATTAGTTCTTACATCAATGCTACAAGGTAGGAAACATCAATATTTTATGGGTAATAATATAGATTCAGAGAGACTGTATGAGTTACCAAGATCACACAACTTGTAAGTGGCAGAATTATCATTTGATGTTAATTCTGCCTGATTGCAAAACCAGTATGGATCTTTTTATGACACTATATTGCTTGTCAATGTTTGGAAATATACCACTTTTACTTTTCTTCATATCAGTTTTGAGAATTATAATGTTTGCTAATTTAGTAGAAGGAGAAGGAATAGTTATTATTTTAAAGTACATTCCTTTGATTACATGTATGGATGAATATTTTTTCATATTTTGTTTACTCTCCCCTTTACTGTTCCCCTCCCCCACACTGAATGGATATTTCCTTTCTCTGCACAACAATAGCTCATAGCCCTTCCACAAGAAAAGTTACTACTTGAATTGTGTGATTATTTCTTTTGTGAGTTATTTGTGTCCTCTGCCTTTTTATTTTTTTATCCTGTCAAATAATTTAACTTTTTCTGGAATAAAGATATTAACCCTTCATCAATCATATTTGTTGCAATATGTGCTTTGCCAATTTGTTATTTTCTTTTTCTTATTTTTTCCAATTTTATCAAATAGTTCTTAATTTTCACATATTCATTTTTATGTTGATTATTTTTTTCCAATTTTTTTATTCTTTTTTCAGCATATTATGGGGGTACAAAAGTTTAGGTTATGTATATTGCTCTTGCCCCCCCACCCCCCTGAGTCAGAGCTTCAAACATGATTTCTTCTATTGTTTCTTAGCATAAAAATTTATTCTATCTCCATATATAAATGTCTGATGAATTTTTCTACTTTCTTGTTTTGTTTTTTCTATCTAAACCAATTCTAATATTTAAATCTTTAATCCCACTGAAATTTATTTTGAAGCATGTAGATGTAAATTTATTACTTTTTCAAAATTATAGATAGCCCCAATGCCACTTATTGAATACTTTTTCCTTTCCTTGCTATTTTGTAATGCTTCAATTATATATTAAAGTCATTACATGAACTAATTACTTTAAAAATAACTTTGATACATAATTCAAATTAAAGTGTACAATTCAGTGGTTTTAGTATATTCACAGAGTTGTGCGACCATCACCACTGCCTAATTCCAGAACATTTTCATCACCCCCCAAAGAAACCACACACCTATTAGCAGTCACTTCCCATTCTCCCCTCCCTACCAGCCACTGGCAACCACTAATCTACTTTCTGTCTCTATGAATTTGCCTACTCTGGACATTTCACACAAATGGAATTGTATAATATGTGGCCTTTTGAGACTGGTTTCTTCCACTTATTTTCAAGTTTCATCCATGCTGTCACTTATATCAATGCTTCATTGTATTTTATGGCCAAATAATGTTCCAATGTATGGATGTACCACATTTTGTTTATTCATTTATTAGTTATTGGACAGAGATTTCCCATATACACCCTATCCCATGTGGGCATAGCCTCCCCCATTATCAACATCTCCCACACCAGAGTGGTGCATTTGTTACAGTTGGTGAGCCTGCATTGATACATCATTATCACCCAAAGTCCATACTTTAGTGTTGGGTTCACTCTTGGGGTTGTGCATTCCATGAGTTCAGACAAATGTATAATCACATGTTTCCACCATTATAGTATCATACAGAGTAGTTTTACTGCCTTAAACATCCTCTGTCTTCACCTCCTCATCCCTCCCTCCCAACTAAACCCTGGAAAACATGGATCTTTTTACTGTCTCCATGGTGTAGCTTTTTCCAGATGTCATATAGCTGGAATCATACAGTATGTACCCTTTTCAGATTGGCTTCTTTCACTTAATAATATGCATTTAAGTTTCCTCTATGTATTTTTGTGGCTTGATAGCTCATTTCTTTTTAGTGCTGAATAATATTTCACTGTCTGGATGTACCACAATTTATTTATCTATTCATCTCCTAAAGGACATCTTGACTGCTTCCAAGTTTGGGCAATTATTAATATAGGTAAACTGCTATAATCATCATATGTAGGTTTTTGTGTGGGCATAAGTTTTCAACTCACTTGAGTAAATATCAGGAGAATTTGCTGAATCATATAGTAAGAGTATGTTTAGTTTTGTGAGAAACTGCCAAGCTGTTTTCCAAAATGGCTATACCATTTTGCATTCCCACCAGCAATGAATAAGAGTTCCTATCACTCCACATCCTCACCACCATTTGGTGTTGTCAGTGTTCTGGATTTTGGCCACTCTAATAGGTATGTAGTGGTATGGCATTGTCATTTTCGTTTGCGCTTCCCCATGACATATCATGTGCAGCATCTTTTCATATGCTTATTTTCCATTCGCATATCTTCTTTGATGAGGTGTCTCTCAAGGTTTTTGGCTCATTTTTTAAGAGTTTTCTGTGTTCTTATTATTAAGTTTTAAGAGTTTTTTGTGCATTTTAGTTAATAGTCCTTTATCTGATGTGTCTCTTGCAAATATTTTCTCCCAGTCTGTGGCTTATCTTTTCATTCTCTTGATCTGTGATCAAAGAAAATTTTGCTTCTTCCTTTCCGATCTATATACCTTTCATTTCCTTTTTGGCAATCTTAATGCCTTACCTATGACTTCTAGTATGATGTTGAAAAGCAGTGCTGAAATGAGATTTTTTTATTTTTACAAAGACCAATTTATCTATTTTTTTCTTTAGTTGTTTGTGCTTTTGCTGTTATTTCAAGAAACTAGTACCTAATCTAAAGTAATAAAGATTATGCTTATGTTTTCTTCTAAGAGTTTTACAGTTTTAGTTCTTACATTTAGGTTTCAGATCCATTTTGAGTTAACTTTTGTATATGGTGTGAGGTACAGATCCAACTTCATTATTTTGCATGTAGATAACAGGTTGTCCCAGCACCATCTGTTTTAAAAAAAAAAAAAAAAATCTATCCTTTCTCTATTTAACTGTCTTTGGCTAATTTCTAGACCATTTCTTTGTTCCAGTAATTCCCATGTTCTTTAAGGTTCACGATGTTTGCTTTAAAATCTGTTTCAACACCTGGCAAGGCTAGTCTCCCCTTATTAACTGCCTTTGTGTCTCCTTCCCCCACACACACATACTCAGAATATTACTTTTGACTTTCACCTACTTATTATACTTAGTATTTTAGATCGGTAGTTTTCAAACTTGCTTTTCCACAGAACTAATTCAAAGTTTGAGGTTCATTGCTTGCATTTCTACTTACCAATTGTTTCCTTATTCTTTGAATTATTGTTAATGGTTTATGGGTTTTTTTTAATCCATTGTTCTCCTTAAATAGAACAGGCATTATTTCCACTCAAAGAATGAAATAAATATTTAAAAATAGATATACAGCACAAAGAAGTTAAATTCTGTGACTTGACCAAGTCCACCCAACTAGATAGTGGCAAAGACATTTGAATATCACAATTTCTATTAAGTTTACTGCTGAGAATCTTTCTATTTAAATCTGAATATGTTTGATCTACCAACCTGGATTTTTAAGGAAAATTAAAATTTCTATCAATTGATCTAGACTTATTATCTCTCCATACTAGCTTATTATTTTTATTTTTTATTTTTTTTTGAGACAGACTCTCACTCTGTTGCCTGGGCTAGAGTGCCGTGGCATCAGCCTAGCTCACAGCAACCTCAAACTCCTGGGCT
>CM052440.1:63973230-64136881 GCA_028533085.1 Varecia variegata
TTTTAATAAGAACCAAAGTTTTACCAGCATGTGACAAATGACCCTAACTTTGCTTCCTAGTGTGTTTATATTTCTACAAGGAGTTTAATTTTTTTTCCTGTCCTGTGAGCATTTACAACATCTGTCTAGAAACGAGGCAGAGAATAATGTTGGAAAAAATCAAAGCACGAAAACTGACACCCCAGAGAATTCCGCCCCCACCCCACCCCCACCCTGGGAAGGGGACGACATCCTACACTGTTGGTAGCAGATTTCCTCTGGCTACTATACCCACGAGCATGACAGACACAAGGAGCATCTCCATGCTGATTACCAAAGTCATCTGAGCCCCATGAAATGCAAGTCAGTGTGTGCCAATTTAATATCTGGGTTTATATTTGGGGTTACAATTAGGCCATTTCTTCTTCTAGCTTTGCTGACTTTGGATGGGGCAGGGTTGGGGAGAAGCCCCTGTAGCTACTGATTTGCCATGTAATTAAATTTATCATAATGATCTAGGGTTTCTTCTGTAATTATATCCCAAGGCTTAAACTCCAGGATTATGAGAATTAACAGACATAATTGCATGTTCTTACTTCCACATCTCAAGACTGAATAGAATGTAACAGAGTTCCTGATGCTGAGATGTGAGCTGTAACGGAGGACGATGGAAGATCTGCCCTGGCTGTGTGTTAATAACAGCAATGGACAACCATAACCCACAGAAAGAGACAGAAAAGAGAGCAAGGGCAATTAACAACACGGATTTGGAAGTCATAGGACCTGATTCTGCCTTAGGAAACCACCAAATCCTTCCAAAGTTCGATTTCTTTATTTGTCATAGTTGAGGGAATAGCATTTACCTTATCTGGGTTTGGGAAATAATCAAGTCCAATAATGTATGTGAAAGTTGTAGTTGTTGGTCCATGGTATGTGCTCAGTATTAGTCACGATTACTGCATCAGCCAAGGTTCTGGCAGGACCCAGAGGGGCAATTTGAGAAGATCGTAATAAAGGGACATTTCCCCAAGGCAGTAGGGGAAGCATGGGGGATAGTGCAGACCTCAGGGCAGCCTGGAGGAACCCCTAGAGGGAAGACTGTGTGAAGAAGGCTAACAGGAGCTGCAATTCCCCCCAAAGAAGAGGCCAGAGAATAAACACCCCAACCTCACTCTCCTCCCTCCCTCCAGTCTCCTGATGTACATTTCTTTGGCCAATACAACACAAAGCCAGAGGATAAAAACACCCTTCCATGTAGACTATACCACCAGCCTCCTGGGGCTCAGACCAGGAGGAAGAAGGGTGGAGAGGCAAGTAGAAGATATTAGCAGAAATACAGCAATTTTGAGGCTGCAATGTTAAACAACCAAGCTTAGTGCCTAAGCCAGTGTCTAGCATGTGATGGGTGCTCCAGAGATATTTTTTAAATGGTTGGATAAATTATGAATCAGATTCTGGTTCCTTTATGCATATCCTGCCTTTTCCAGAATATGTATGACAAATAAATCAATTACAGGAGGTGGAGCCATCCCACAGTTTAAAGTTAAGTTTAAACTGTCATCTGAAAATAAGACCCATCCCCAAGGGTACCATAATCAGGACGCAAGGTATTTTGGACAGGGCTGTACAGAGAGGTGGAAGGTGAATTCCTCCCCTATTCCACAACACACACACACACACACACACATGGCTGACAATGTTGACAAGGCCTGGGTTGTGTTTTCAGCCTCTCAAGCCATAACATGCGTGGACGAAGAG
This sequence comes from Varecia variegata, assembly GCA_028533085.1. NCBI lineage: Eukaryota > Metazoa > Chordata > Mammalia > Primates > Lemuridae > Varecia > Varecia variegata. Next base: position 63,974,968 of record CM052440.1, read on the forward strand.
TCATCACGGTGACAACATCTGAGCAAGCGACTGAAAATCCAAGCCCACTGCCTCGGCTCACATTTTCCTTTGTGAGAACACGAAGCGGGAAGTTGGTCCCGCTGACTTCGGAGTCAATGCTGACAGATGATTTCACATGAAAAAACAACACCCATGTAACGCTATAGCTTGGAACAGCGGGTGCTGGGGTAGCAAGATCATTCAAGAAGATAAACAAGTGGGCTAGCTGTCATGTAACTTGGCACAGCTAGGGGCTCCGACCAGTTAAAAACAAATTAAGCCCTGCACAAAGAAACCTAGGCTTACTTTGAGATTTATTTTGAATTCTACATGTGTATTAGTCCATGATTTAAAATGTGTTTTTAAAGTTGTTACATAGAATACAGGGGGAGAGGTGGGGATGAACATGAAGAGTATTACAAACGATCGTACAAACAGACCATCCTTCCTGGCAATATTTGTAGCACAAACCACTGCCATTGACAGAGAGGGATCTGTCCCTGTCACTTTAACCACTTCGTCACATCACTAGAGCTAACCCAAAATCTTAGACTATTGAAAGGACTCTTCCTAAGCTTTAGGGGGAGAAAAATTGAAAAGGGGAATAAAAAAATTTTAGATGTTATCATCTATAAATCAGATACCATAATCTACATCAATGTAACCTCTGTAAGCAAATGACTATTACAGAAGAAATCATACCTTTGAATTTCCCCAACCTCTACGTTTTAATAACAGCGAAAAATCAATATTGTGCTGCTTACTAGCAAAATGCCTGTTTGACTTGGGTTGTTAAGGTTCTTCTGCTCTAATATTTTTAATTCTATCACCTGGACCCCTTGTGACTGCACATCCTCTGAGAGGAGAAGAAAAATGAGTACTTTCAATATTTGCCTTCTTAACCTCCCTTTACTGGTCATTTTCACATTCATCTGAAGTGCTTCCTCAGAAAACTCCTTAAAGAAAAATAAAGACTTTACACTAATATTTCAACAAAGCATCAAGACTTACTTTTTGTAAATAAATGTTTAATTTTATACGAGTTTTAGATTTACAGAAAAGTTGTTCAGATGGTACAGAGGGTTCCCTTCTACGCTGGGTCCAGTTTCCCTGTTGTCCAGCTCTTACATTAGTGTACATTTGTCACAACTAATCAACCCATGTTGATATGTTATTATTAACTAAAGTCCATTCTTTATTTAGATTTCAAGACTTACTCTTTTAAAAGAACTTTTTCCACTGGAAATAGGATACTATAACTCTGGGGGTGGGGAAATAAACATTTCCCACTAATGGGTACAGATTTTAACGTCTATCGTTCATTTTATCTGACCCATCACCATAGAGTTTTGCTACTAATTCAGAACATCTCAGGACAGTAGACTAGGGGACAGAGCACAGGCTGAAGAAACATGTTCGTGGAGAAACATGTTTCAGCCTTAATTCTGTTCTACCTTAGGAAAACCAGCTCAACTTTTCTTTGAGCCTCAGTTCTATTTCCTACAAAATGAAGAAATTGAATTAGATGACTTCTGAAACTCATTCCAGTTTGAAATTCTATGATTCTGTAACACCTGAAAACCTTTGAATGTTTTCATGGCAAAGATTCAAATGCAGGGTTGGAAAATTGTAATTCTGGCTTTGTCACTGACTTTTAAACCAGCTTTTGGGTTTCTCAATTTCCAAACTTGCCTAGAGGAAGTTAATAATACCAACAGGTCTGTTAAAAAGCATTGCCTGCACAAATACCTTCACTTAAAGAATGTGGCTAAAATCTATAAGGTTTACAATATCACTAACAGCACAGAATACCAGGGACTGTCATTTAATGCTGACTTAATTAATTGTTAATTATTCAACTCCCTTGGGTCTTCTAAAAATTTTCCATGTCACTTCCTTCCTTTTTATAAATAACCCAGAAAAAAAATTTGATACTGATATTTTGGTTTTTTTTTTTTTTTAAGAAAAACAAACTATAAATTCCATTAAACAAGTTAGTTTAAATTATTCAGCATTGATGAAAAAGTGCTAAAACATCACACCAGGATTTTTACTTATAACATAAAAGTCATTTTTTATGCCTGACTATAGACAAAACACCAACATCTTGTTGATTGAAGGGTGAGGAACTTTTTTAAAGGTAAGGCATATTCAGCATGTACAAAATGTTTTAACACCGGCTAGATGAAATCATTCCAAAATTAGGAAGCTTGAGGGCAAAACAGGAGAAGCAACATTTTCACTAGCTTATGAAAAAAAGAAAGATATATTAAGTTTTCATAAAAAGTCAAATGAGCATATTTATGGAAGTAGAGGTCATATAGGAAGAACATCATGTCACTGTCCAAGAAAAGGAATTTGTGACAGTTGAAAGGGAAAATCCCCAGTACTTTCAAGGTCTCTTCTATGTCCTTAAGGGGAATTATGCATTTGCAAATTTCTAAGTGGTATTCACTGGCTGTGGAAATGAAACCACTTTTTTTTTAGTGAGCTCTTTGAGGCATCTCTGTCCTCAAAAAAATGTTTGTGTACATATATATGTATATACACATTATACACACATATGTATATATAATATATAGAAAATATAACATACACATTGTATATAATATTTAGTATATAATGTGTAAGTATTTTTTTAAATCCCAGTAATAACCATGATGTATATAGTCTTATTTGTTCAATTGATTTTTTAAAATGTTTTTCAATTTTATAGCCTTACCATCTGGGAGGGCCACTGAGTGGAAAGAAAATTTTGTGTATTTTGGAAATAGATCTGGGTCCTATTATTTATTAGTTGTATGATATTAGATATGGAATTTTATCTAAAAACTGGGGACAATAAATCCCTTACAGGGTTGTTGTAAAAGCTAAATATGATCATTTCAAATGCCTGACAGAGTGTCCAGCACAAGGATGGTGCTCTGTGTCTTCATTACCTTTCTCCACTTTTCATATTCATCATTTAATCAGTGATGCAAACACTAGCAGAGATTGGGCTGAATATCTTTCATGGTATTCTTACTTATCCCTCTTTACTTTTATTTATCTTCATATCAATCTTCTCTTTTCTAAAAAGAGAAAAACCAAACAATTCACAAATATGTCTCAGTATAGCACTAAGAATTACTTTTTAAAAGTTCTTCCTCTAGAAATAAGGTATAACTTTGGAACAAATACTAAACATTCTATTATTTAGTTATAATCATTAATTAGTATTTACCTTGTATAATAGAAGCTGTCGCAAAACAATTGCAATGTGATAAATTCTATGTTGAATTAAATTTCTCTAGATATCAAAGTCACAACTTTGGAACACAATATCTGAGGTCCTGAGGTTTATTTTAAAAATAGCTTCAAAATGAACAAGAATTCAACCAATAATCCATAATAAAGGGACAATGAAATGGCATGAAAAATTGGAATCCACACACATTCCAAAGTGTTCCCTTTTATAATATCTCCCCAATTGAACTTTTTAAATAAAGTAACAAAAAGAACTAATCAGAATGTCATTTTTTCTTTTCAGTGATAAAGAGTTTCAAAGTGGCCAGAGGAGAGACAGAAAAAAGTAAACTACCTAAACAATAAATAAGGAAAACTTTTTTTAAGTTTTAATAAATAAGTTTTTCTTGTTGTTACAGAGAGCTTCAACAGAAGATTTGATCCAGCAGAAAAAAAGAATGTCTGAACTTGAAGGTAGGTCTTTTGAAATTACCCAGAGAGAAAAAAAGAAATAAGAATGAAAGAGTGAAGACAGTCTACAGGACTTATGGTACACCATTAGGCAAACAAATATTTGCATGATGGGACATCTAGAGGGAGAAGACACAAAGATAAGGAGAGAAAGCTTATTTAATGAAATAATTGCCAAGAAACTCCCAACTCTTGGAAGAGATATGGACATCCAGGTACATGAAGCTTAAAGATCCCCAAACAGACTCAGCCCAAAGAAGTCCTCACAGAGGCACATTATAATTAAATTATCAAAAGTCAAAGACAGATTGCAAATTTAAAAAGGAGCAAGAGAAAAGCACCAAGTCACATATAACAGAATATCCATTAGACTATCAGCAGATATTTCAGCAGAAACTCTGGAGAGAATGGGTTAATATATTCAAAGTGCTGAAATAAAAAACTTTCAGCAAGAATACTATATCCAGCAAAGCTGTCCTTCAGAAATGATAGCCAGTGCAGAAGAATGAAACAGGATCCTTATCTCTCACTATATAAAAAAATTACCTCAAGACGGATTAAAGGCTTAAATGTAAAACTTCAAACCATAAAAATTCTAGAAGAAAATGTAGGAAAAACTCCTTACTACTTTGGCTGAGGCAAAGAATTTATGACTAAGATCCAAATGGCAAATGCAGCAATAATAAAAATACATAAATGGAACTTAAATAAAAGTTTCTGCACAGCAAGGGAAATAATCAACAGAGTAAATAGAAAATATTCACAAGCTACACATCTGATAAAGGACTAATATCCAGAATCTACAAAGAATTCAAACAAATAAGCAAAAATAAAATAAAATAAATAACCTATTAAAAAGTGGGCAAAAGACAGAGTTTCTTTCAGAAGAAGATAGACAAATGGCAAAGAAACATATGAAAGAATGCTCAACATAACTAATCATCATGAAATGCAACTTAAAACCACAATGAGATACCACCTTACCTCTATCAGAATGAACATTAATAGAAAATCAAAAAAACAAAAGATGTTGCATGGATGTGGTGAAAAAGGAATGCTTACTGTTAGTAGGACTGTAAATTAGTACAATCTCTATGGAAAACCATATGGAGATTCTTCAAAGAACTAAAAGTAGACCTATGATTTGACCCAGACCATGATTTGATACCAGTGAGTACCTACCCAAGGAAAGTAAGTCATTATATCAAAAAGACACCTGCACTTCAATGTTTCTTGCAGCATGATTCACAATTGCAAAGATATGGAATCAACCGAAGTGCCCATTAATTGATGAGTGGATAAAGAAAATATCACACACACAAAAAAAAAAATGAGTATTTTTCAGCCATAAAAAGGAAAGAAATAATGTCTTTTGCAGCAACTTGTATGGAACTGGAGACCATTATCTTAAGTGAAGTATCTCAGGAATGGGAAAACAAACACTACATGTTTTCACTAATAAGTGGGAGATAAACAATGGGTATACATGGTCATATAGTGGTACAAAGGACATTTGAAACTAAGAAGGGAGAAGGGTGGGGTGGGAATGAGAGATAAAAGTGTAGCTATCAGGGACGATGTACACTACTCTAGTGATAGGCACACTAAAAACCCTGACTTCAGCATTTTACAATTTACCCACGTAACCAAAACACTTGTACCCCCTTAATATTTTGAAAAAAAATTTTTTTTAATTGAATAACAATGGTGACACAAGCTACCAAAATCTCTGGGATAGAGCATAAGCACCACTAAGAGGGAATAAAAGTGCCTACATCAAAAAGACAGAAAGATCACAAATTAACAATCTCATGTCACATTTCAGGGAATTAGAAAAACAAGAACAATTCATACCCAAACCTAGCAGAAGACAAGAAATAGCAAAGATCAGAGCCAAACTAAAAGAACAAAGAAAATACAAAAGATCAATGAAACAAAAAGTTGATTCTTTGAAAAGATAAACAAAATCAACAGACCACTAGGTAGATTAACCAAGAAAAGAAGAGAGAAGATTCGAATAAGCTCAATCACAAATGGAAAAGGAGACATTACAACTTATGCCACAGAAATATTAAAAAAAATTCTAAGACTACTATGAACACCTCTATACACATGAATTAGAAAATCTAGAGGAAATGGATGATTTCTTGGAAACACACCACCTCCCAAGCTTGAATCAGGAAGAAATAGAAATCCTCAATAGACCAATATCAAGTGGTGAGGTTGAATCAATCATCAAAAAAATCTCCCAACCAAAAAAGAAGCCCAGAACCAGACAGATTCACAGCCAAATTCTACCAGACCTACAAAGAAGAACTGGCACTCATCCTACTAAAACTATTCCATAACATTGAGAAGGAGGGAATCCTCACTAACTCATTCTACAAACCCAATATCACCCTGATACCAAAGCATGGAAAGAAAATAACACAAAAAGAAAACTACAGGCCGATATCCCTCATGAACACAGATGCAAAAATCCTCAACAAAATACTAGCAAACCACATCCAACAACACATCAAAAAATAATTTACCACAATCAACTGGGTTTCATCCCAGGGATGCAAGGCTGATTCAACATTGCACATCAATAAATGAGATTCACCACATAAACAGAATTTAAAACAAAAACCATATGATCATTTTAATAGATACAGAAAAACATTCAATAAAACCCAGCACTGCTTCATGATTTAAAAAAACCCTTTAAAAAACTAGGCATAAAAGGAACATAGAAGGAAATAATAAAAGGCATATATGATAAATCCACAGCCAACATCATACTGAACAGGATAAAATGGAAAACATTCTCCCTAAGAACTGAAATACAACAAGGATGCCCACTTTTGACACTTCTACTCAACATAGTATTGGAAGTCCTAACCAGAGAAATCAGGCAAGAGAGAGAAATACAGAGCATTCAAATCATAAAAGAGGAGGTCAAACTATCCCTATTTGCCAATGACATTATCTTATATCTAGAAAACCCCAAATACTCCTCCAAAAGACTCCTAGAATTAATAAATAAATTCAGTAAAGTCTCAGGGTACAAAATTAACATACACAAATCAGTAGCATTTCTATATACCAATAACAGTCAATCTGAGAATCAAATCAAGAACTCAATACCATTTATAATAGCTGCAAAAAAAAGTACCTAGGAACATAACCAATGAGGCAAAAGATCTCTACAAGGAGAACTACAAAACACTGATGAAAGAAACCATTGATGACACAAACAAATGGAAAAACATACCATGCTCTTGGGTTGGCAAAATCAACATCATTAAAATGTCCATACTGCCCAAAGTGATTTGAAGCCTCAACACAATTCCCATCAATATATCAATGTCATTTTTTCACAGAATTAGGAAAAACAATTCTAAATTTCATATGGAATCAAAAATGAGCTCATATAGCCAAAGCAATCCTAGTCAAAAGAACAAATCTGGAGGCATCACATTACCTGACTTCAAATTATACTGCAAGGCTATGGTAACCAAAGCAGCATGGTACTGGTATAAAAGCAGACACATGGATCAACAGAACAAAATAGAGAACCCAGAAATAAAACAATACACCTACAAGCAACTAATATTTGACAAAGCATACACTGAGTAAAGGATACCCTATTCAACAGATGGTGCCAGGAAAATTAAAGAGCCACATGCAGAGGAATTAAACTGGATCCCTATCTCTCAGCACACACAAATATTAACTGAGGATGGACTAAAGACTTAAATGTAAGACCTGACACCATAAAAATTATAGAAGAAAACTTAGGAAAAACTCTTCTGGACATTGGCCTGAGAAAAAAATTTATGACTAAGACCCCAAAGCAAATACAGCAAAAATAAGAATAAATAAATGTGACTTAACTGAACTAAAAAGTTTCCGTACAGCAGAAGAAATAATCAACAGAATAAATAGACAAGATATAGAATGGGAGAAAATATTCACAAATGATACATCTGACAAAGGACTAATTTACAGAATCTATAAGAAACTCAAACAAATCAGCAAGAAAAAACAAATAAACCCATTAAAAAGTGGATAAAAGATATGAACAGACATTTTCAAAAGAAGAGATACAAGTAGCCAACAAACATTAAAAAAATGCTCACCATCACCAGTCATCAGGGAAATTCAAATTAAAACCACAGTGAGATACCACCTTACCCCTATCAGAATGTTAATAATTTAAAATTCCAAAATCAGGCCAGGCATGGTGGCTCACACCTGAAATTGTAGCACTTTGGGAAGCTGAGGCAGGAAGGTTGCTTGAGGCCAGGAGTTTGAGACCAGCCTGAGCAAGACTGAGACCCCATCTCTACAAAAAATACAAAAAAATTAGGACGTGGTAGTATACACCTGTAGTCCTCTGTAGGAGGCTGATGCAGGAGGATCACTTGAGCCCAGGAATTTGAGGTTGTAGGGCAACAGAGCAAGACCTTGTCTCAAAAAAACAAAACAAAAAGTCAAAAACAATAAATGTTGGCTACACATCCCCCTTCCCTCAAGAAGCAGCTGCTGTTGAACCACTTTAAGAAAAGAGTCACCACTTCTCCCAAACTCATGTGTACCCTGATCCCCAAGCCTCAGGCACCCCTTGAGCACCCACATTCCAGACCTAAGCTGTGTGGCTTCACTACACCTGCCTAGATCTCAGACCCTGGGGCCATTGCCATAGCAAACTAGTTCACACTTCAGGCCCCAGAGTCAAGGTTTCTGTGAGCATGCTCATTCTCCAGGCACCAGCTCAGCCACCATAGAGAGCCAGGCCCTGCCCCAAACCCAGAGCTGCTGTAACTCTGCACATAACTGTGCACCCCTTCTCATATCCCTGGCTGCTTCACAAGCATATGTACCTCATATACTGTTACTAACATGGCAATGGGAGTGTCTGCCCCTCAGGCACAAGTACCATTACTACTCTGGATACCAGCACCTTAGTCCTCCACACGTGCCCATGATTTCAGGCCTCAGCTCTGTGGCTGCCCATCAGACAGAAGTGCTACTCATCAGACACTGGAACCACCACCACCTCAAATGAGCATGCAAGGCAGAACCAGTGCCAAGAATGATCCCCTCAGTCACAACTTTTCCAGTGGGAGAAAAAGAGATTGGGAGAACCTTAATAGCCATCACCACCAAAAAAGCCAACAATTGTCACTATCACTGCAGACATCCACAGCATTGGCTACTGAGGAGCACTCCAGTCTTTGTCAACATCAACCTCAGCTGACAGAGCTGCACAGAGACAATACAGATGAATCCTTACTGGTGCCAGAATTGCTGCATCCCCTGCCAAGAAATTGCCCTTGCAACCTCCAACCCCATAAGGGAAGGTCTTTCCACAGTGAAACTGGCTCATGAAGTCTGCAGGAAGTGACTGCTCTACCAAATATACAGGCATCAACATAAAGCAACAAGAAACATAAAAAACTAAGGAGATATAACATCACCAAAAGAATACAATAATTTCTCAGTATCTGACCCCAAAGAAATAGAGCTATATGAAGAGCCTGATGAAGAATTCTAAATAATTATTTTAAGGAAGCTCAGCAAGCTTCAAAAAACTGCAGAGAAACAATTCAACAAAATCAGGAAAACAATAAATGACCAAAATTAGAAATTTAACAACAATATAAAGACTTAAAAAAAAAAAAAAGAAATTCTGAAACTAAAAAATACAATGAATGCAATGCAAAATGCAAAAGAGTATATCCAGGTACAGGAAAGTGAAAGTCTCTAATCAAATCCAATATAGACAAGACTATACCAAGACATATTTTAATTAAACTGTCAAAAATCAAAGACCAAAAAGAATCCTGAGAGCAGCAAGAAAATAAAAGCATATTACCTACAAAGGAGTTCTGATAAGGTTAGCAGCAGGTTTCTCAGCAGAAATCTTAGAATCCAGAAAAGACCAGGATGATATATTCAAAGTGCTGAAAGAAAAAACTACCAACAAAGAATACTTTATCTGAAAAAAACTATTCTTCAGAAATGAAGGAGAGATAATTACTTTCCCAAACAAACAAATGCTGAGGAAGTTTATCACTACCAGACCTGTCTTACAAATGTTAAAGGGAATTCATCAAGCTAAAAGAAAAGACGTTAATTAGTAGGACAAAAATATATGAAAGTATAAAATACACTGGTAAAAGTAAGTACATATTCTAATTCAGAATTCTGTAATACTTTAATGGTGGTGTGTAAATCACCTTATATCTTTAGTATGAAGGTTAAAAGACAAAACTATTAAAAAATAACAATAGGCCACGCATGATGGCTCACACCTGTAATCCTAGCACTCTGGGAGACCAAGGCAGGAGGACCACTCGAGGTCAGGAGTTCAAAAAAATAACAATAGATACAATAATTTGTTAGGGAATACAAAATATAAAAATATTTAAATTGTGATATCAAAGATTTTAAATGTCAGGAAGTGAAGTAAAAGTGTAGAGATTTTGTATGCAATCAGAGTTAAGTTGCTATCAGCATAAAATAGCCTGCTTTAACTAAATTATGTTTTATATAAGCTTCATGGTAACCACAAAGCAAAAAACTATAGTAGATGCACAAAAGATAAAAGTAAGGAATCAAAGGATTCCACTAGAGAAAATTATTTCATCACAAAGGTAGACAGCAAGAGAAGAAAGGAACAGAGGATCTATAAACAACCAGAAAACAATTAACAAAATGGCAATAATAAATCCTTATCTATCAATAATTATTTTGAATATAAGTGAATTAAATTACCCAGTCAAAATGGAGTGGATTTTTTTTAAAAAAGACCTAACTATATGGTACCTATAAGAAACTCAATTCACATTTAAGGACACACAGAGATTAAACATAAAAGGATAGGGGGAAAATTATGCAAATAAATACCAAAGGAGAGCAGGTATAGCTACACTTACATGAGATAAAATAGACTTTAAGTCAAAAACTATAAGAAAAAAGAAAAGAAAAAGAATTACATTATATAATGACAAAAGGATCAATTGATGGAGAGAATATAACAATTGTAAATATATATGCATCCAACATCAGAGAACCTAAATATGTAAAGAAAATATTAATAGATTTGAAGAGAGAGATAGCCTACAACACAACAATGGGAGGGGACTTCAATACCCCATTTTCAACAATGGACAGAACATCTAGACAGAAAATCAATACGGAAACATTGGAGTTAAACTACACTTTTGACCACATGGACCTAACAGACACACAGAACATTCCATCCAATGGCAGGAGAATACACATTCTTCTCAAGCTCACACAGAACATTCTTCAGGATAAGTCATATGTTTGGTCACAAAACAAGTCTTTAAAAAATTAAGAAGATTAAAATCATATTAAGTATCTTTTCTGACCATTGATGGTATAAAACCAGAAATACATAATAGAAGAAATTTTAGAAAATTCAAAAATATGTGAAAATTAAACAACATACTCCTACTCAAAGAAGAAATTAAAATGAAAATTTTTAAATATCTTGAGATATACAAAAATGGGAACACAACATACCAAAACTTAAGGGATGCAGCAAAAGTAGTTCTACGAGGGAAGTTTATAGCAATAAATGCTTACATCAAAATAGAGGAAAGATCCCAAATAAACAACCTAACATTACACCTCAAAGAACTAGAGAAAGAAGACTAAGCCTAAAAGTTAGTAGAAGGAAGGAAATCATAAAACTAAGAGCAGAAATAAATGAAATAGAGACCAGAAAAACAATAGAAAAGATCAATGAAACAAAGTGTGGCTCTTTTGAAAAGATAAACAGAATTGACAAAGTTACAGCTAGACTAAGAAAAAAAGAGAAGACTCAAAGAAATACAATCAGAAATGACAGAAGAGACAGTGCAACCAATACCACAGACATACAAAAGATCATAAGAATCTACTATGAACAACTATACACCAAGAAATTGGAAAATTTAGAAGAAATGGATAAATTCCTAGATACATACAACCTACCAAGACTGAATCATGAAGAAATAGAAAATATGAACAGAACAATAATGAGTAAGGAGATTGATTCAGCAATAAAGATTTTCCCATCAAAGAAAAACCCAGGATTTGAAGGCTTCGCTGCTGAATTCTACCAAATATTTAAAGAAGAACTAATATCAATCCTTCTCAAACTCTTCCAAAAAATTGAAGAGGAAGGAAAACTTCCAAACCCATTTTATGAGGCTGCTGTTACTCTGATGCCAAAGCCAGCACAATAAAAGAAAATTATAGGCAAATATCCCTGATGAACAAAAATCCTCAGCAAAATACTAGCAAACTGAATTAAATAGCACATTAAAACAATCATTCACTATGATCAAGTGGGATTTATTCCTAGGATGCAGTGATGGTTCAACATAGGAAAATCCATAAATGTTACACATCACATTAACATAATGAAGAACAAAAACCATACAATTATCTCAATAGATGCAGAAAAAACATTTGTCAAAATTCAACATCATTTCATGATGAAAATTCTTAACAAATTAGATATAGAAGAAATGTACCTCCACACAATTAAAGGCCGTATACAACAAGCCCCTAATTAACATCATGCTAAATGGTGAAAAGTTGAAAGCTTTTCCTCTAAGATCTGGAACAAGACAAGATGCTTACTCTTATCACTTCTATTCAACATAGTACTGGAAGCTCTAGCCAGAGCAATTAAGCAAGAGAAAGAAATAAAACGCATTCAAATTGGGAAAGAAGTCAAATTGTCTCTGTTCTCAGATGATGTAATCTTATATATAAAAAACCCAAAAGACTCTACCAAAAAAGTGTTAGAACTAATAACATTCAGTAAAGTTACAGGATGCAAAATCAACAGACAGAAATCAGTAGCATTTTTATACACTAACAACTGATCCAAAAAACGAAAACAAGAAAACAATCACATTCACAATAGATACAGAAAAATTAAATACTTGGGAATAAATTTAACCAAGGAGATGAAAAATCTATATACTAATACTATGAAATATTGATTAAAGAATTGAAGAAAACACAAATAAATGGAAAATATCCCATGTTCATGGATTGAAAGAATTAATATTATTAAAATGTCCATACCCAAAGCAATCTACAGATTCAATGCAATCTCTGTCAAAATTTCATTGACATTTTTCACAGAAATAGAAAAAAACCTGAAAATTCATATGAAACCACAAAAACACTGAAATAGCCAAAACAACCTTGAGAGAAAGAAAAGCTGGAAGCATCATACTACCTGATGTGAAAACCTACTACAAACTGCAGTAATGAAAATAGCATGGTACAAGCATTTAAATACACAAATAGATCAATGGAACACAAAAGAGAGCCCAGAAATAAATCCCCACATCTGATTTTCAACAAAGAGGCTAAGAACACACAATGATGAAAGGACAGTCTCTTCAATAAATGGTGCCCAGAACATTAGATATCCACCTGCAAAAGAATGAAATTAGACTCTCTTATCAAACTGTATTAAAAAACCAACTTAAAATGGACTAAAGACTTAAATGTAAGACCTGAAACTATAAAAGATCTGGAAGAAAACACAGGGAAAAATCTCCACAACAGTGGTCTGGGCAAAGATTTTTTAGAAATGACCCCAAAAGCCCAGGTAACAAAAGCAAAAATAGACAAATGAGATTACATCAAACTAAAAATTCTGCACAGCAAAAGAAACAATCAACAGAGTAAAGAGAAAATTTATGGAATGGGAAAATATATTTGCAAATAATACATCTGATAAGGGGTTATTAGCCAAAAAAATAATGAACTCACATGACTCAATAGTAAGAAAACAACCCAATGGAAAATGGACAAGGACCTGAATAGACATTTCTAAAAAGAAGACATACAAATGGCCAAGAGGTATATGAAAAATGTTCATATATCACTAATCATCTGGAAATTTCAAATTAAAACCACAATAACATAAAACCTCACACCTATTAGAATGGCCATTATGGAAAAGACAAAAGATAATAAGTGTTGGCAAGAATATGGAGAAAATAGGAAGCCTTGTATACTATTATGGGAATGTAAGTTAGTATGGAAAATATGGGAAACCTCAAAATATTAAAAACAGAACTAGAATATGATCCAGCAATCCCATCACTGGGTATATATTCAAAGGAATAAAATCAGTATGTCAAAGAGATATCTGCACTCCCATGTTCACTGAAGTATTATTCGTGCTAGCCAAGACATGGAATTAACCTAAGTTTCCAACCATGGATAAATGGGTACTAAAAATGTGGTACATGAACACAGTGAAACACTATTCAGCCTTAAGAAAGAAAGAAATTCTGTCATTTTCAACAACATTGGATAGACCTGGAGGACATAATATTAAGTGAATTAAGCCAGGCACAGAAAGACAAATAGCATGTGATCACTTATATGTGGAGTGTAAAAAGATGGAACTCATAGAAACAGGGAATAAAATGGTGGTTAACAGAGGATGGGGGTGGGGTGATTGGGGAGATGTTGGTCAAAGGATACAAAATTTCAGCTAGGCAAGAGGAATAAGTTCAAGAGATCTATTATACCTCATGGTGATGATGACTACAGTTAAAAACAATATGTTGTGTACTTGAAAATTGCTAAAAGAATAGATTTTAAGTGTTCTCACCACAAAAAAATGACAAGTATGTGAAGTAATGCATATGTTAAATAGCTTGATTTAGTCATTCCATACTATATACATATATCAAAATATTGTGTTGTACACCATGAACTTATACAATTTTTATTTATGAATTAAAAAATAAATCTCTTTCATACCAAAAAATCCTGATTTTTATATAATAGCTAACTGTAACTCCTTTAAACTACTAATACATGCCTGATATCTAAGCATAGGAAGCTTCTTTGTATTCATCATGAAGAATGTCTTCATTTTCACATTCCACAGCAAGTTCAATCTCTAATTTTTTTGTTGTTGTTTAGCCCCAGTCAAGAGCTCCTCTGAGATAATCTATATTGTAGGATTGATTAAAGGATATTTCTCTGGTCAATTTATCTAAACTCCATCTCTATGCCAAATCCAATCCTTGTTTTACTTCTACAATATGGTGCCAGTTCCTTCTAGAGCACAGTAGACACACAGATATACTGCCCAGATCCTCCTTCAAGGAAGGTCTTGCTGCCCAGCTGCTGGGTGAACTATCAGCAGACAGCCTCCTGCTATTAGTTTTCAGGAATTGTCTCAGCTGTAGGCCACAACCTGGTCTAACATCACACCCTTTCAGGAGCAGCCCACTACCATGACTGATTGAGGCAGGAGGATAAAATCCTGACCATTCTTGATAAGCCTTTTTAACTGTAGAACTCCCCAAGGGGGCTGGCTGTGGCTGTTGGGTTTGTGTCACAGTTCAACTTCACCATCAGCCCAATCCTACTTACATCCCTTTCCATCCACAGATGCTCATCCTAAGGGCACACCCAATATACATTCTCAACACTATGCTGTCTCAGAGTCTGCTTCCTAGAAAATCCAAATTGTGTCACCATGACAGAAAGCCAAATATCTTCCTAGAGAGAGAAATCCAGGATGATTTCTGGGTTTGTAGTTTTAGTAAAGGAGAATGACGGGGACATGGCGGGAGAGACCTGTTGGGATAGGCCAGTGAGGTAGGGAGGAGGAGAGAGTGAAGAGCATATGAGTTCTCTCTCCCTAGAACTTCCTTTATGGTCCTGGGTTGCAGGGCACCATTGATGATCAACATGGGCAGCATTTATGAAGTCATGCCACCATGCTGAGCCTTCTGCCTTCATTAGCTCATTTAAACCTTCCAATAACCCTTTAAAATAGAAAAAAATTATGTCACCAGAAATAAATTTAGCATTATCCCTTTGTTTTTATCAATGCCTATTATAGGAAAGGGTCAAGAATGGGTCTGTCATTTTTTTGTAACTCATTGATGAACCATGGCAGCTTTCTCAAGACAAGACAAGAGAGACAGGGCAAGACTGGCACCTAAGAGGACAAACTCTGGCAGGAAGAGTTTTTGTAAAGAGACCTAGTACCCATTATGGTTCAGGCAAATGGTCAACACCAGAGGCTGAGAATAGAAATACATCTAATAAATTATATTCCACAGTGATGACAGCCATGGAGTAGCATTGATGGGGATGCCAGCCCAAAGGAAAGATGGTCCACCAAGTGCTGGGATTATGGCCCAGGGTGGGGGAAAGCAAAACCAAGACAAGGCCTGGTCTTAGGATAGATTTGGATTTGGAAGAGCAGCTAGGGTGCCAACATAAACCCAGAAAGAGTGGGCAAGGCAGAAGGCCAATTACACTCCTGGGCAGACATAGCAACCCAGGCACTGAGTGAGGGCACCACAAAGCAGATGGAAGCTGGGATTCAAGCTCTATGCCCGGCACCGGAGCCCGGCATCCTTGGTTGGAAATGTGAAGAGCATGATTCCATACCTATCTGGTAGGGATATCGTTTGGAGTTAAGTTCAGTGGTGGGCCATGGTAAGCACTGCAAAAAAAGTTAGCTTCTAAACAGTGGTAGTTGTCGTAGTGTGATTCGAGATTATTTAACTGTTCCCATTCTGAAATCCTTCTTGCTGTATGAATAGGGGCCAGTTCCCAGTATCGATAAAAGACCAAGCCTGCAGTTGAGGAGCTCAATAGCCACTGGGGCAGGCACAGGTAGGGGTGGGTTGAAAGGCAGGTGCCTACAATTTCTCTCTTGATAAACAAGAGAGACTATTTCCTTTTATCAGGTACTGAGATGCTGAATTGCCTTGTTTTGTTTCCCTCTTTGCTCAGTTGCCAGGAAACGTAAAATCAAGCTGATGCACAAAGGAGGGTGGCTGTCTCTTTCTCTCATCTCACTTCCTATTCCCTCTTCTACCACTTTTTTTAATTGCTTGAATTTTATTCTCTCATCGTGCTTTTAATTATAACTTGTGTCAAATCCTTTTGAAAAATAGAAATAGGAAGATAAGTAAAATCAAACAAAATTTTACTTATAGTGAAAAAAGTATAATAAATTTCATTCAATTTCTCTTGAATGGAAAAATCTCCCATATTTAGGACACTGGTGTTAAAGATTTTTGTAGTTAACATGTTTTCTATAACCATAGGCATAAGCCAGCTTTTAAAATTTGGTCTTTTGTTCATTCATTTATGCACACAAAAAACACTGTTGACCTATCAAAATCCCAACAAAATTTTTTAAAGATATAGAAAATCCATCCTAAAATTCATATAGAACCTCAAAGGGACCACAATTAGCCAAAACAATCTTGAAAAAGAAGAGCAAAACTGAGTGTGGTGGCTCAAGCCTATAATTCCAGCACTTTGGGAGGTGAGGTGGGAGGATTGTTTGAGCCCAGGAGTTCAAGACCAGACTGTGCAACATAGTGAGACTCCATTTCTACAAAAAAATTAAAATTTAGCCAGGCATGGTGGTGTGCACTTGTAGTCCCAGTTGCTTAGGAGGCTGAGGCAGAAGGATTGCTTGAGCCCAGGAGTTTGAGCCTGCAGGGAGCTATGATGATGCCATCGCACTCCAGCCTGGGCAACAGGGCAGGACCTTATCTCCAAAATAAAAAAAAGAAAGAAAGAAAGAAGAACAAAGTTGAAGGTCTTACACTTCCTCATTTCAAAACTTACTACAAAGCTACAGTGATCAAAACAGTGTGGTACCGGCATAAAGACAGACATATAGACCAATGGAACAGATAGACCAATGCAACAGAATCGAGACCCCAGAGATAAACCCATGTATTCATGGTCAAATGATTTTCAACAAAGGTGCAAAGACCATTCAATGAGAAAGGACAGTCTTTCCAGCAAATGGTGCTGAGAAAACTGGATGAATGAAATTGGACTCTTACCTTACACCATACACAAAAATGAAGTCAAAATGAATTATGGATTTAAACGTAAGATCTAAAACTACAAGACTCTCAGAAAAAAACACAGGGGAAAAACTTCATGACATTGGATTTTCCAATAATTTCTTGGGTATGACACCAAATTCACAGACAATAAAAGAAAAATAAATTGGGCTATATCAAAATTTAAAACTTCTATGCATCATAGGACACAATCAAGAGAATGAAAAGGCAACCTACAGAATGGAAGAAAGTATTTGCAAATCATATATCTGATAAGGAGTTAATATCTAGAATATATAAAGAACTCCTAAAAGTGATATAAAAATGGGCAAAGGACCGGAGTAGACATTTCTGTAAAGGAGATATGCAATGATCAATAAGTACATTAAAGATGTTCAATATTACTAATCATTAAGGAAAGGCAAATCAAAACCACTATGAGACATCACTTCATACCCATTAGGATTACAAACACACACACACACGCACACACACAAAGAAAATAACAAGTGTAAGGAAGAATGCAGAGAAATTGCAACACTCGTGCACTGCTGATAGAAATATAAAATAGTACAGCTTCCATGAAAAACAGTATGACAGTTCCTCAAAGAATTAAAAATAGAATTACCATATCCAGCAATTTCACTCTAGGAAGAATTGAAAGCAGGGACTCAAATGAATACTTGTATACCACATTCATAACAGCATTATTCACAATTGCTAAAAAGTGGAATCGACCCAAGCGTCAGTGACAGATGTACAGATAAACAAAATGTGACATATATGTATAATAGAATACTATCCAGCCTTAAAATGGAGGGAAATCCTGACACATGCTACAACATAAATGAAACTTGAGGACATTATGTTAAGGGAAAAAAACAGTCACAAAAAGACAAATACTGTATGATTCTATTTATATGAAGTACCTAAAGTAGTCAAAATCATAGAGACAGATAGGATTAATAGAAGAGTGGTTGCCAGGGGCAGAGGGAAGAGGGAACAGGGAGTTAATGTTTAATGGGTATAGAGTTTCAGTTTTGCAAGATGAAAGAGTTCTGTGGATGGATAGTGCTAATGGTTGCAGAACAATGTGAATGTACTTAATGACACTAAACTGTACACTTGAAAATGGTTACGATAATAAATTTTGTTATGTATATTTTAGCACAATTAAAAAAAAACCACATCATTGAGTAACCAAGCATTTCCAGCCCTGTACAAGACTCTGGGAAACAAAGACACCCTCAGATAACTCATAGTATGGTGGGAGAGAGAGAGAAAGAGATAAATTATCGTAAAACAATAGGCACCATAATGGGGATAATCACAGATGCTTTGGCAGCTCAGGGAGGAGAAATGAGTCAAGGATGGAGTCCCTTACACGCATTTCACTTTATGAAACTTCCTGTGACCTGAGTATAATTGTCAATTCATTCTAAAAGTACTTACTGAGCAACTACTTTCAGCCAGACACACTTGCATGGAAATTACATTTCCTGTGAGAAAAATAACCAAGAGCTAGATCTGCCCTCTGGACCACAGATTTTACTTCTTATCCGTATTGGGAAAAATTAAAGATATTCCAGAAATAAATCTTATTGCTCCTTAATTTGCAAACTTTTCTTCTCCTAAGAACAGAGTCAACTAATTATTTCCTTTAACATTCACCTTTTCCTCAACAAACCAATCAGTTTTATAAAACAGTGTTTCATAAGCATTAATGTGCATTCAAGGTATCTGAGGTTCTCAACAAATTGCAACTGCTGATTTCAGTGGGTCTGGAGATGACTTGAACTTCTACTTTTTTTATCAAGCCACCAGGACAGGCCGATGTTTCTGGTCCCTGGACCACACTTTGAGCAGCAATGTCACAGACAACAACAGCAGGTACATCGCCTCCCATCTCTTTCAGCTACACTCCACACACGTCCGTCCCACAGGTGCTGGTTAAAACTGGTGCTCTGCCCAGCACCACTAAGTACAAAATCTTACAGCTTTTGTCAAAGTAAAAACGTTCCCAAGAAAAAAGAGTAAAACCTTTTAAGTTTGGATGAACCTTTATTTCTAATTATAGGGCTTTCATGAAGAGAGCCTTAAGGGTAGGATTAGTTTTAAGTTCATCAACTGCTTTCACTCAAGGAAAATTAAGGGTTGCCTGAGTTTGACAGGTACTTAATTGACCATAACAGAAAAAGGGCTTGATTCCCTCACACATACCAGTTCATTATAATTAAATCCTAGCACGTTCTTCAGTTTGTGAAAGGTCACATGGAGAAGCTGAATTTTTAAATGTGGGGGGGGGGTGAAGTTTAATTAATAAAATGAATCAAATCATTTTGTTTGGAAACAAACAGATCGGCCGCCTAGTAAGAAAAAAATCAGTGCATGGGTACAAAAAGGAAGTGCTTTTTGACTCTCATAATTCATCATAATGGAAACTCTGCCTAATTTGCCATTTTTTTTGTTTGCCCTGACCTGTTAAATGTGAAAAAATTATTAAATCTTAAGAAGCTTGATCTACCCTTGTCAAAACCCACATTATACAGCACAAGGCCTTCCCAGAAAGAGATGATTCTTTCCTGGAAGGTTATTTAGTAGTGTCAAGAAAATATCATATGCTCCAAGACTATATCCATACTTCTAGGAATCAAAGATTATCTGTGATACATACAGTTTTCATTGTTTCTCTGATTATAACTTTTTAAATCTTTGCATCAAGCCTGACAATTGCAATGAGTAAAAATGAATTCACAATTTTGTTCCCACAACCTACAAAAAGATCATTGACTATTATTATACTTAGTTTTGCCCTTTTGAGAGGTAAACCAGAAATTCACAGGCCAATTCTCCATCATTAAGTTGTACTTTTTCTTCCATTATTTCATAATATTTTGGTCAAGCTGTCATCAGAAGCATCGTCCAATCCAACATAGGTTTAAATTCAGGCCTGTAGATGTAGCTGAGATCAAGGTATCAAGATCCGCAAATGGCATTAATCCAGTCTCACATTTTCCGCTAAAACAAATCTAGTTCCAGAAAAGCCCACAAGATATGTAGCAAATTCCTATGTGACCACAGATCTTCTCACTAACTGTCCTTGTTAATCCTTGAAAACTCTTTGGATGGCCAACCAGCGGAGATGGCATGATATACTTGCCCAGCTGGCTAACAGATGACTTATAATTGTGATAGTCGCTTATTTTTCTTTCTGTGACTTTAATTGAAATTATGTTTTTGTCTAAGTCTGTCATTTCTTTCTGACCAGCCATGCACGTAATTATATTGTCAGGATACTAAAGAAAACAGGGCAACCCAAAAGGAAATCAGATGGAGGCTTGAAGAAATCTGATCAGGATGCTAAACATAATCACCTCTGCCTCTTTCCCTGCTGCCTTTCTCTCGGGTTTCTGTGAGTGAGAATCTGTCTTCCATGTTTATTTAAAAAAAAAAAAACAGGAGAGAAGGAGAAAAAGTGACATAATGAAAATAAGAAAAGAAAATAGGGTGGAGCAAATTATCTCTGGTGGCCCACAGTTGGATGGGCTATGATGTGTGACCTGAGAGACCCTTGAGGGGACTAAAATATTCCATTGAAATTCCCCTTAGGGCTTCCTCTTCTCCCTGGCTCTCTGAAGTACTGGAGCCAGGCCATGACATCACTGAAGGGCAGCTTCTAACGTCCTTCTGCTTTGGGACATCCTAAGAAACACTTTCTTCCTGAAGGAAACAGGTGCTAGCAGACTCTTGTATCATCCAGTCATAACACAGCAGACCCGTAGCCTGCCTAGGAGCCTCAGGCAGGACTGTACTAGAAGATCCCTCTTTTTGTCTATGTACTACCTCTAATCATTTCTCAAAAACACTTGTTGTTTTCTTAACTAACTCATAAAAACTGAAAAGTACAGCCCTAAGTTCCATTTTCCCAACTTTCTTAACATCATTTTTTTTTTTGTAATTTACCATCTTTCCCCTGTAGTTATAGAAATTTCCAGAAATATTTTCCATCTCTCTCTTGAACATCCAGGAAAGGTTTTTAAATGACAACCAGGATCTAGCTATACATACCTTCTCTCTTCCGTCAGTCTAGTAAAAGTTATGATTCAACAAGGAATCTCTTCCTAGTCTAACATTTAAAATTTCTTAGTTACATTAATTATACTAATATAAACAATCATCAGTTTTCTCATTTGCAAAGAATTGCCTAAAAGTTGGAGACTACCCTCCCTAGTACAAAGAGAGGGATTTTTTTCATTTCAAGGTTATTTGCTTGGAGAGTTTAACTAGGTATTAAACCCAGACCTTCCAGAGCCTTGGGCCTCTCAAGGCTCCTGCTTCACTCCTGCTATACAGGGCTCTGCGTCAGTCACTGTGGTCCTCCTGCGGGCAGTGGAGACAGCTTCGGCTGGCTCCCAAGCCTGTCAACACTGTTTCCAACAGCTGCCAGAGAAACCATATGTTCTCCCCACACCCTCCCCCCTGGGCCAACCTTATCATCTCCTCAACCCACCCACAGCACCCCAAGCAGGGAGGCAGAGGAAGAGCAAGTTTGGGGCCTGAGCTTGGGTTGTTCCTATTTTTCTGCTATTGAATTGCCAGAGAAAGAGGAGAGAAAGAAGCAGAAAGAGACAGAGAGGAGAGAAGTTGTATTCAAAGAACACTTGGCAAAAAGGCATATAGACCGCTGTGAATAAGGCTTAATTCGTTTGTAATTCAGCTATTGGGTTAGATCAGATCTACACTCTGATGCCAGAAACGCCCAGGACATGTCTTCTAAAATAGTGTTGTCCACAAAATAATTTCTATACTTAGACATTAACCGGCCCCTCGACAGTATTGTACCTTCTTTATTAATGTCTTCACCCCGGAGGAGAAAGGCTGCATACAATTTGGAAGTATTTCTGGAATTTGCTACTCAGGGTAGCCTCGTAAGGTGAGTTTCTAAGTTAAAAAGAAAAACATTACCTGGGCAAAATGTTACCAGAGTTTTAAAAGGCATTATATTATAATTTTCCTATTTCAAAAAAGAGTTCTGTATAATTTTTTTTTACCAGATCATTACTTCCTTAAACATGCATTCAACTCAGATTCAGAAAGTAGGTTTTCACAGGAACCAAACTCCATCTGAAAAACTACTATTGAATATTAGTGTACTCATCCAGTCACTCTTATTTTTATGAGAATGCATACTTAGTTGTGGTCCCTAGCTATCAAAATGTAATTTTGAAAAGAGATATTTCTATCAAAATAGACAAAATTGGAGATTCAAAATTATTTTTATGAGAGAATAATCACATGAAAGTCTGTATGTCTGACCAGACCACCGCTTTGGGATTCGATCTGGACTAACATTTCCTCCCTCTACTCCTCATCATGCATCCCACTCAACACCTCATACACTAACAGAGAAGTCCTATGAAAAATGCTGTACTGAAGGGACTTTGCTAAAAAGCTGAGAGACCACAGACTGTATCTGGCCTGTCTGTTCCCCATCCTCACTGGGCTTCATTATGAAGAGATGCCAGAAATAGCTTTCCTACAGGATTTCCAGTACAGAAACCACAAGAATGCTCTTTCTCATGGTATGGCAACTGTGCAACAATATGGCGTCATCTGGAAAATTACAGTCTTGGAGACAAATATTTTTCCTCTCTCCAGTGATTTAAAATAGACAGGGTGTCGCCCAAAAATTATGCTTTCCTCTCTCTAAGATGGAGGACTTTTCTTGGAAAGCTCCCCCTGGGTACAACCACCTTTGCTGTTGGAACCCCTTAAAGATAAACATGCACAAAACTCCTTGCACAGTCCTCGAAGGATTTTGGAAACTACTCAAAGTATGTCCATTAAAGGGAAGGCATATTAGAATATATCACTAAAAAAAAAATTTCTTTTTTTACTTGACATGACAGCCATTCATACTCATAATGAACTTTCCGTAGAGCTTAAACTTGAATAATCAGTATTATTATGATAGTTATTGTTTTTGTAACACTTATTTTGGATGCATTCTGTACAAAAAAGAATACTAGTCCTCAAAGGACTTGTAATCTAATTAGAAGACCTTATATATAGGACATTTTTAAGGATTAAGAACATGTGAAGGAAATCTCAGCAGTGTTGATAGTGAGTTCCATAAAGGCATGTCTTCCTGATTCATAGCTGTATTCTCTGTTCCTACGCATGTTGCACATATCATAGATACTCCATAAACATTCATGGGAAGAAGAAAGTGAAGGAAACAGTGGGGCAAAGGGAAGGGTGAAAGAAAGGATGCACAGTGGCTGAGCTCAATGTGATGGCACATGAAGCTTCTTCAACCTGTGGCTCAAGAACTTTTATGAATTAGAAAAACTATCTCCATCATTTGCCTTCCTTGAAGAAGGACCTCCACCCCACTCACTGAAATGGGGGTTGTTTGTTCTGTACGTGGAAAACAAGGCTGCAGCTCTCAGGAGAACCCACTAGCCATTCAGGCTCTCCGGGCATTTTTTATTTCTGTTTTTCCCAAAACAGCATTGAATCACTCACAATTATTTGAAATTACCTAAAGACTACATATGAATATCCTGGTCTCCACTTGCAGAGTCCTCTCTGATTTTGATTGTGTTTACATAGGTTAGACCAAGTTTGAATGTTTAAAAGGTCATAAGCAAGTAAAAAATAGCCAAAAAGGGGGAGGGTAGCTTTCTGTTTTGTTTTTAGGAAAGAAAGATTCTTACTTCTAAAAGAGTGAGAGTTCATAAGAAGGGATTTATTTCTCATTTTTAGCCTCTTAGCTACCAATTGCTTCCTGCACTTCTTGGAACTCTTCAATCTCTCATGCCAATGGCTGAGGATTTATTGAGCTCCCACAAGCAAAAATACAGATGCCAAACTGATTGGAACAAGTGCAACACCAGCTCACGCACAAGTAGAGACAAGTGATTGTGCAGATAAGCCGTTCGAGCCCAGTCCCTCTGCAATATCTCTCTCTCTCACACACACACACACACACACACAATCCACAAGAGTCACTTTGGCTTCAGAGGATTCCCTGTATGGAAATTGCTTCCTGTCTTCAGAGTTAATGCTTCGTCTTGGCAGTTTTCCCAAATGTCATCTGAAATCTCCAGTGAACGACTACATGGACAGCTCTGGAATGGCACCATCTCAAGCTTGTACCTTGACATCAGTGGAGGGGGAAAGGGAAGTTGTTTCATGATCAAGAATCAAAAAACTCAAGTGACCTAAAATACATTTTCTGACAAAATTTGCCTTTTACAAAGCAGCCTGAGGATGATAACAGGGTGTAGAGAGAAGGAATCAGCAGTTAAATGGATATCCGTCTGTCACTTAGCCTGCGTTACATAGCATTAGAGACCAGCGTCTGGCCAGCTTGGCACTCTGTCTTCCCACATCACCCCACTGGCAAGATGCTTCCCCAAGGCCAATGGCCTCTGGCCACACCACTGTGGCCTGCGGTTCCATCAAATCTTACAAACTGTAAAGGGGCCGGACGGTACTTGGATGAGATCAGGGGTCAATTTGGACTGGATTCAGGCCCGGTTCAACAAGGTTTTGCACAACTTGTTCCTCCATTTCCCTCTCCTCTTACTTCTTTATCCTTCTGGTCTTCGTATTTTGAGCAGCCTTTTTCCCCCCCACCCCGATCCAGATGAGCTTATGTTTTCCTAAATTCTTCTCACCCTTACCATATCCCAAAGTCTTCCTTCCTCTGCCATTCCAATGTTTCCTCTCTTGCTGCACTTATATTTCTTTAAACCAACATGAATTGGCTGCAAGCAAAATAAACAGATGCAACTAGCAGAATCATAAATCACCAAGTTGGAAAGTGAGATCCTTCCCAGTTCAGGAAACCATCTCCCGGTTGGTTTCAGAGAAGGAGATAGAGGAACAGAGCCTCAGTTTCATGTAAATGTCCTGTTCCCCGAACAAGTCCTCTGGGATTAAATAGGAAATGTGTTACACAGATTAGATATCCAGACCGAGCATAGACACAGTGAATCAAAACCTCCTCCCTTGTATGCACGCTTTTTAATAAACATGGAAAATAAACACTTAGGCTTTCTGAAGTTGTGAAGAAATATTAAAAACGATTTCCATGTGTTTGGGCACATAACAATAGTCACACGCCAAGACTCACCAAAGCTATTTTTTCAGCAAAAGTACATTGTGAATTCTAACTTTCCTCCTAGAAGATGGAACTGCCACACACACACAAACATGTGTGCACACACACAGAAACACATACACACCATTCCAACTCTACAATACCAACCACAGAAAATGGCAGTATGCACATCCACCCAGCCGTGCAAGCCACATCCAATCAGTCATCAACTTCTAAATATTTCTCATTTCTATATTTGCTCCCCATTTCCACTACTTTTGGGTAGCCCAGGGGTTGTCAAATTCTTTCTTTTTTTTTTTTTTTTTTTTGAGACAGGTCTCACTCTTGTCTCCTTGGGCTAGAGTGCAGTGGCATCATCATAGCTCACTGCAATCTCGAAGTCCTGGTCTCAAGCAATACTCCTAGCTCAGCCTCCCGAATAGCTGAGACTACAAGCGCACACCACCGCGCCCAGTAATTTTTTCTATTTTTAGTAGAGACAGGATCTTGCTCTTGCTCAGGCTGGTCTCAAACTCCTGACCTCAAGTGATCATCCTGCTTTAGCCTTCCACAGTGCTAGGATTACAGGCGTGAGCCCCCACACCTGACCTCAAACTCTCTTTAAAGGGCCAGATAGTAAATATTTGAAGCTTTGTGGGCCAGAGTCTTTGTCACAACTACTCCACTCTGCTCTAGTTGTGCAAAGCAGCTATAGATAATATGCAAACAAACTGAAAGGCAGGGGCTGTGTCCTGTTTGATATTTTATCCCAGCTCTTGTCCCAGAGCATGATATGTAGTAGGTGCTCCATGAAAATTTCTTGACTCAAACTGTTAAGAACTGTTATTGCCTAGTGATTAGTGAAGACTTTTTATTTATATACTTTTATATCATTTGCAGTTTTTTTAATAAGCATATTTATTTTCTAATCAGGAGAAAATAGATAGATCTGCATTTCAATTTAAATTAATATGAAATAATATAGAAATAAGTTAAATGTGCATCTTTAAGGCACAGAACTGGATTCATTTTAGGGTACTGGTGAACAAAATAATTTCAAATTAATAAGCTTTTTTAAATTTTTATTGTAAAGTTTAATTATGATTCAGAAAAAATTGAGTGAATAACTTTCTCTGAAAAAAAATATATTGACTCTGTAGACTGCAGTTATTAGGGAGAGGAGCTGGTAAGTTAAATTACCATATTTTCTATTCTGAAAATGATAAAAAGTCCCATTTCCAATCTGAGTTTAAAGATACATATGCCCAAAATGGTTGAGAATAAAGACAACAAAAGCAAAAGCTGTAAAGCTAAAGGCATGCAACAGGCTCTAAGAGAAAATCTGAGAAGTACCCAAAGCGGCAACGAGGAACAGTTGGCTGGAATCTGAAGTTCTTTCCAGTCATCTTTGTCTTTTGCTCCATGTTTAAGGATGTGCATGAACTCAACATAATTGAAATTCCCCTTTTTATCAATAGGGGCTTCTCTGTACAGCTCCTCCACTTCCTCGTCTGTAAACCAGTCTCCCGTTGTTGTCAGCAGCTCTCTCAGGTAACCGTCCTGAACGGTGCCAGTTGCTGCTTCATCAGAGCAAGCAAAAGCATTTCCGATGACATCTTCTGGATCTGTGCCATTTAACTTCTCACCAAACATGGTGAGGAACGTGGTGAAACTGATGGGGCCGAGAGCCTCATTCATCATGGCTTCCAGATACTCATCAGTTGGATTTTTCCAGCTGTCTAGTGAGGCAAGCATATCATGCAAATCTTCCTTGTCAATGAAACCATCTCTGTTTTGATCAATCATGTTGAAAGCCTCTTTGAACTCCTGAATCTGTGACTGGTCAAACATGGCAAATATATCAGCTGTTGCGTGCTGAGGGTGCTTCTTGTGGTCTTGGTCTTTGTCCTTTTACTGGACATGGTGGCGGTTAAATCCCTGCACAGCCGTGAGAATCCAAGCACCTCAGTGACCAATAAGCTGTCTATAGAAAACAAAAAAATGCTACAAATATAAAAGCTTCTAGTAAATGCAATCATGAAGCAATAACTTTCTTGGTCCTGCCTTGAAGGCATCTTCTGTCATTGTAAAGTAGATTAAGTGGTATTTAGTCTCCACCTGATCTGTCCACTATCTTGAGTAGAGTTCCTAGTTAGTAACTTAGAGAAAAAGCTCTATAAAAACCAAACGAGGCCAGGCACAGTGGCTCACGTCTTTTATCGAATGGCTTACTGGGAGGCTGAGACAGGAAGATCACTTGAGGTCAGGAGTTCAAGATCAGCCTGAATAACATAGCAAGACCCTGTCAAATAGACAAAAAAAAATAGACAAAATAATAGATAAATAGACAAAAAAGTAGAAAAGTAGAAAAATTAGCCAGGTGTGGTGGCGGATGCCTGTGGTCTCAGCCATTTGGGAGGCTGAGGCAGGAGGATTGGTTGAGCCCAGGAATTTGAGGTTGTAGTGAGCTATGATGACTCCACTACACTCTAGCTGAGGTGACAGAGCAAGACCCTGTCTCAAAAAAAAACAGTAAAAAATGAATGATACACCAAAAATAGTTAAAGTCGTAGAAGCAGAGAGTGGAATGGTAGTTGCCAAAGGCAGGGGGTAGGGGGAAATGGGGAGGCATTGGTCAAAGGGTAGACAGTTTCAGCTATACAAGATGGACAAGTCCTAGAGATCTACTATAAAGCATTGTAGCTACAGTTAACAATCCTGTATTGCAAACTTAAAAATTTGCTAAGAGAATAAATCTCATGTTACGTGTTAGTACTACCAATAGTAACAAAGAGAGCAGGAGGAAACTTTTGGAGGTGATGGATATGTTTATGGGATAGGTTGTGGGAATGGCTTGATGGTGTATACTTATCTCCAAACTCATCAAATTGTGTACCTTTTGCATGTCAAATAAATAAATAAATGAGTCTACCCAAAAACTCAAATAAAAGGAAATAAAATATAAATTGAAAATAAATAAATTTAAAATAAAATAAAAATTGAAGTCTTTTGTCTCCATGGCAATTATTGAATGGCTTACCTTCAGGCTACTAACACTGCTACTCCCTCAAAATAACCCAGGATTATACTTTACAGTCTTTCCACACTGGGAGGAGAATAGAAATCACTTATTCCAGAAGTTCGATTGTACTCCTTCCAGATCACTCACATACTGTGAGATGTTTTTATTCCAGTGGGAGGAGCCACCTTCTAACCGTATTCTCTCTTATTTCCCCTGTTCTTTTGATTCTGCTCATTGTTTTCATCTCCCCATTATTCTTATTTAATTGATTTTTTAATATGTTTTTCCTAGAAACAAACTTAAGAGGCGTTCGCACCACGTCGGAGCATTTAATGGCTCTCTCCCGGACCACACCCAAAACCACCACCACCCCATAAACTGTTGCTTCCATTACCTTCTCACCATTCAGGCTATTTCTCAACTTGGTCACTTATTCACTGTTTTGGACTTTCACTCTAGCTAAATCTCCCCCGTTTTCATCTCATTCGCGTGACCACAGATTTCTCCCTTGACTTCTCAGCCCCTTCAAATGGACAACTCGCTAGGAAAGTCTTTCTCAGCTTTGTCTGCTTCCTAAGCTGCTGTTCTTGGATTAACCCCCTTGACTCCACATACAGTGACCTATGGCCAAGGAATATCCTCAGCTCAGGCCAGAATTCTTAGCAGGAACCCATTTTAGAACACAGGAACCTGGGTTCCCTCTTGTCTAGGAAGAATGATAAGATCATTTGAAAAATCAGTCTTCTAAGATTTACTAAAGTATTTCATTTGGGTTTAAATATATCCTCATAAAACCTATTTTGTCACTGAATGACCACTGTCACTCAAAAATACTCAGGATTTTGCTTTGATAAAATAGCCGACATAAAAATAATTTAAGCGAACACAAAGCAAGGAAGAGAATTCAGTTGCCTCCCAAACCCATCTCAAAGGGACCTATTTTTTTCCAGGCCCACCTCGGGAATTACATTTTGCTCAAGGTTAGGCCTGTGTGTCTGATCGTTTTAAAAAGATCAAACCGACCTTGAGGAGTAGCAAAGATTGAGTTTTTTTCTTAGAAAGACCCATGAATTATTCTAATCACTTTGTGGTCCTGTATGTAAGTCAGTCAGTATTTCTTGAGTGCTTGCTGTGTATGTGTTATAGTTCTGGATTGTTCTACTCATGACGGATGGACACAACATAGTAAGAAGTTGGGCCACGTAATCCCTGAGCTAGGGAGAGAACAGGAGGAATAAAGACAAAACTGCAGCGCGGCCCTGAATGACAAGGGCACATCAGAAGGGTTAAAAGGAGACACTCAACTCCTCATGAGATGTCCTGGTCTAAATTGCCTTTGCCAGTTCCTCCACCCCAGCCTTTCCCTCTGTCTGAGCTGGAGGTGGTCTTGGATTCTGCTGTACAAGGAGCTGTAGGGAAAATAAAATAGAGATGGTTAACAGCACTCGAATGTTCAACACACAACCCCTTTTTAAGAAATAGAAGTTCAAAATCCGGGGCCTTCCAGCTGGGCTGAGTACAGCTGTTGTACCCTGAGTCCATGCCATTCCTTTGAAACAAAAAACAAAGCAGCAGTAATAAAAATAAAATTTGTACTTAAAAAAAAAAATGTTGGTCCCTTCCCACTCATGTTTATGTATAAACCAAACACCAGCAAAACAAACTGGTGGTTAAACTGGCATTTTAGTTATGAGCCATTGCATTAACCAAACAAGCTATGGGACACCCACAGGCATCTCTTATTTTTATGGTGCTGGATGGCAGGAAGGCCCAGGTAGGTGTCCAGGTATCCTACTGCTCACAGAGAGGCCTGAAACCTTCACTATTTCCACAGGAATTAATCTTAATAAAAATCATAAGAAAGTTTAAAATCTTCAGGAAGAGAAACTCCTTCTAAGCTCAGGCTTCACAACATGTGTAGAGAGAAATAAAAACTCCAGAGCGTGACTTTCTGACTGGGTTGATGCTATTTTAAACGACTAGTTTCCCACTCTGATTAATTAATCCAGTGAATTCTCTCGCTTACAGGAGATATGGGTGGGTCAATGCCTGTTCGAAAACCTGTTCTTTCTGAGGCTGCTTTTGTTTTGTTTTTTTTTTTTTTCAGGTCCCTGGATGTGGGGATTTCCTAACTGACTTAGGAAAATGTAGCTCAAGCTGATGAAACCATGTTGTACTTATTATTAGGCCCAGAGAGCTGGGGAGACAGTGTGACAACCTACAGCTGTCCACAGCTGGCCTTTGAAAAACAGCTTCTTGAAATTCAATGCAGCGCCCGGCCAGCGGCATTATGGGAAGGCACCTGTGTCCAGGCAGAGACAAGAAGAGACGAAGGGATGAGCGCTCGGGGGAAGTGAATCTGTGGTTTTGACTGGCGTAACCAGTCCCATTTGGGTTAAGAAGTCAATGGAAAAATGATCCTTCCTCAGTTACTTTTATTTTGTTTTTGTTAAAATTTCTTTTGGAAAAATTAAACATCTGGACCTCTTTATGGAAATAGTTGTTATGGTCTCTGGAAGAAAAATTATATATATATTTTTTTCACAGAGTTCAAATCAATTTGGTCAGGGAAGGCTTGGGGGAGAAGAAAGCCCCAACACAGGGTGGCTGCTTCTCTGGCCTTCAAACATTTTGAAAATCAACCTTCTGCTGAGTACATTCTGGGGTGTTGGACTAACAAAGCATTTGTTCCAGAGTCTTGAGAAGCAGCATTTAACAGCTGTCTCTAACAGGAAGTCTTAGCTGTACCCAGCAAAGACACACACACCCCCCTTCCCTAGGCAGGGAAATTCCCTGTTGGTTTGAAGTTGGTTGTTTGTGTTGCTAAGTTGCTGGCATAATATTTTTTTTTTCCCTGAAGTTGATGTTTCATATTTGGGAAGGGGAGAGGCAAACAATATATTTGTGCTATTTTTCAATCAACGTCTTTCTTTGGTGGAGTATATTTTTTAAGGGAGACATATTTGGGGGGAATTTTACATCCTCTCACTACCATTGTTTTTGAAAAGAGGTTGTAGAAGGAAGAGGCTTTTTGCCCTCTACGTATGCTACACTCTTTCATCTTGAGTTCTGAGCTTAAGGAAAAGGAGATGCCTTTTTAAAACCCTCCTCATGGGAAGTGCAGTATTTTCTTTAACTCGGGGAGACTTTCTGGATCCCAATCAGATGTAAAGTCCCCACCTCTCTCTTGCAGGCTGATTTTGGAGCCCATCCTGAGAGCTAAGTCATCCCTCCCCGGCCCAGATCTAAAGAGAAGCTGTCACAAGTAAGCCCCATGAAGACAGGAAACCTGTCCATTCTTTCGCATTTTCCTCCCACTTTCTCCCTGAGTGCTGTCTACACAGTAAATACTCAGTAAAGCTTAATCTAAAACATACAAGTTTAATTCACTTCGGGTAATCAAATGCACAGAACTTTCTACATGGCATTCTGTGTAAAAAGGTTTGGGTTCCATTTTTATTTTTAAACTTGTCTCTGAAACAGAAATGGCTAAAGTGCCATAAATCCATGTTTTTCCTCTTGAAAGTTCCCCATCGGTCAATTTGGAATCATATAGATTACCAACAGGCCTAATACCATATTTAAGTTCTTATTATAATAAGTTCTTATTACCTATGATCTTGCTGTTCAATTTCAGGGTTTTTTTTGGATTTCCAGTTTATAAATGTGTCCTATTAAAATGCCAATATTCCTGGGGGAAATAATGCCATATTAATAATATTAATAATCACCCCGTGAGCTGAAATTGGTTGAAAAATGGTTAAGAACAAGTTACTATGGGAAGGAGTGCAGTGGGGATGACAACAGAGATGGGGTGGCAGGGAGGAACCCTGGAGCCAGGGGGCAAAAGAACAGGGAGAAGGCCAGTTGAAGGGGAAACAGGATGGTTTCTAAAGCCCAATTTCACGTAATTTACACTTCACATAATTGACAGCTGTGCTAGAAGCCAGGCCTGCTCTTACCCACAGGGGATACACATGGAACACTTTGAACTCTTTAGAAGGAAAGATTTTAATAAATACAAAATATGATTATCATTACACCTGTTTCCTAGAATAGATGAGGGACTTTTTATCCAGGTGTCTATTATCCCTTGGTGTCTGCTGCATCAAGGGGGCTCATTTATAATACCATGTCTGTTTGGAGAGATTATAGAGGGGCAACACTGAGAGAAGATGGCATAGGATAAGACAGAAAATATGGCAGCAGATGAGATGTCATAAGCAGTGTGTGCATCTGCAATGGTTCACCCTCAGAAGACTGGGAAGAGCAAGAAGGCAGTCTTAGTTCAGATTCTCCCAGAAGCAGATCCCGAGACAGGGATTTGAGAGCAAGTAGTTTGTTTGGGAGGTGATCCCAAGAGGTGCCACTAAGGCATGGAAAGAGGAGAGGGTAATGTAGAAAGCCAACAGTGCATAATGGAGCAGTTCAGCGCTGTGAGCACCTGAGGGACAGTCCTGCTGGGTAACTCTGGCCTCCAAGCCATTCCATATGAGGAATGAGGAATCTGGGATGTTCATCTTCCAATGCTCATCCGTCATGCCTGGGGGCTGCTCCCAGAGACATTAACTCCCTGACACTTCCGGCTGCCCTCCTTGTGGACTGGGAGGCAGAGAGCCACAGGTGCTCAAAGGAGGTGCATACTGGAACAGAGAGTGCTGAGGAAATGTGGCCATAGGTGGAGGGCCTCTTGAAATCAGAGCCAAGTGGGCCCACCCAAAGGTGATGATAAGGTGCTGTGAACACTTACAGCATTAAATAAAAACTCCTATCCAATAAGTGGTTCACATCAATTCAGGGTCTTCAAATTCATGAAGATGTTCCTATTTTGTTCCCCTCTCCTTGAGAATCTTCTCTACGTATTTGGCTTCTACTTACTGATCTTCACTCAACACTACAACACTGACTCCCAAATCTGCTTCTTCAGTCTCCTAATTCCATTTTTCTAGGTCCTTACTGGGCATCTCCACCTGGATAAGAGCTTCACAAACTCAACATGCATAAATTCTCTTCTCTCAAAAACCCACAGCTTCTCTTGTCCTTCCTAACTCACTGGCACCACCATCCATGTATTCACTCAAGTTAGAAGCTTTGAACTCATCTTGATTCTTCACTGTCTTGTTCTCTGCCAATCTAGTCATCAACTGCTGGACAGTCTACCTCCCAAATATCTTTTAATCCATCCTACTACTCTCTCCACCTTTTCTGCCACTGTGATTTTTTGCCGTCATCATTTGTCACTGAACTATTTCGACATCCTCCTAACTGGCCCCTACCCCCATTTTCTCTCTCGCTCCAATCTGTCCTTTATGCTGCTACCAAAAAGATAATTTTAAAACCTTCATCTGATTACATTTATCTTTGCTTAAAATCTTTCTGTGAGTTTTCTTTGCCTTCAGGACAAAGCCCAAACTTCTCAATAACTATGGAAGGCTCCTGGCAATCTCATTCTCATCTGCCTTTCCAGCTTCATCTTTTGCTCTGTCCCTCCTTCGAGTCAAAGTTCTTAATTGCAAGTAACATAAATCAACTCTGGGTGATTCAAGAAGCAGAATAACTTACTGAAAGTATATTGAGAGCACACACAGTCTCTGGGAAGGCTGAAGAACCAGCCTCAGAAGACAGGTAGAAACAAATGGAGGCCAGGCAGCCAGCATCAGTCAAAACACTGCCAAACCAGTCCATGGGGAACAGCCACCCCTTCCAGCCACCCCTTCCAGCAAACACTAGACAGCGCAGCTGGCACCTG
Organism: Varecia variegata; assembly: GCA_028533085.1. Lineage (NCBI taxonomy): Eukaryota > Metazoa > Chordata > Mammalia > Primates > Lemuridae > Varecia > Varecia variegata. The sequence goes on from CM052440.1 coordinate 64,009,425, forward strand.
AGATGACCTTGGGCACTAGGCACTGCTGATGGTTCTTTGATCACTGTCTCAAGCTGGATATTGCTGTCATTGCTGCCATCTCCAGAATAAATTCTCTGCCACCTTTCTTATTTGCATCACGTGGTCCATATTCAGTACCCTCTAAGTGAGTGTGACTTAGCAGTGATGGGCTGCCATGTGAGGTCACATTACTGAGCCCTGACTGCCAGGGGGGCCAGAGCAACAAGCAGGTGGCTTTCTCAACCATGTACTGGGAAATGGCCTCAGCTTCTCACCAAGGTTCATGAGAAAACAAAAAATGGGTTTGGGCCAGGCACAGTGGCTCACGCCTATAATCCTAGCAATTTGGGAGGCTGAGGCGGGAGGATTGCTTGAGGCCAGGAGTTCAAGACCAGCCTGAGCAAAAGTGAGACCCTGTCTCTACTAAAAATAGAAAAATTAGTTGGATGTGGTGGCATATGACTGTAGTCCCAACTACTGGGGAGGGAGAGGCAGGAGGAGAATTGCTTGAGCCCAGGACTGTGAGCTATGATGGGGTCACTGCACTCCAGCCTGGGTAACAGAGCAAGACCCAGTCTCAAAAAAACAAAGTGGCCGGGCGCGGTGGCTCACGCCTGTAATCCTAGCACTTGGGAGGCCGAGGCGGGCGGATCGTTCGAGTTCAGGAGTTCGAGACCATCCTGAGCAAGAGCGAGACCCCGTCTCTACTAAAAATAGAAAGAAATTATCTGGCCAAACTAAAAATATATATAGAAAAAATCAGCCGGGCATGGTGGCGCATGCCTGTAGTCCCAGCTACTCGGGAGGCTGAGGCAGTAGGATCGCTTACCAAGCCCAGGAGTTTGAGGTTGCTGTGAGCTAGGAGGACACCACGGCACTCTAGCCCGGGCAACAGAGCGAGACTCTGTCTCAAAAAAAAAAAAAAAAAAAAAAAAAAAAAAAAAAAAGTGGGTTTATCTGCTGGGTAGCTGCCAAAAAATGACAACTGTGATTGAAAGTACTTTTTTTTCCATTCTTAAACTTCAAAAAACAAAAATAGTGTTTCTACCTAACACAGTGCAACTATGTCTCTAAATATAAAAATACTTTCAACCTTTCTGCAAAAAGAGACGACCCAAAGTCACAATAGTACTGAATCTAATATTGATATATCCAACTATAAAGCGTGTGGTCCATGGAGTTGTACAGTGTTCAACCTCCACAACCTTATGGAAGCATTCCTTCTTTGTGTAACAAAACTTCTAAACCAACAAAACCACAGTTTTGAGGACAAGATGCATAAAATTTTCAAGTTGGTCATTTAGGTTTAAGAGTGAAAACACCACTCTCAATTCCATCTCTTGGTTTCCTGATCCACCTTCAAGCTTCAGAAGAAATAGCTCAGTCTATTGATTATGATGTGGGTATGTCATGGCTAGACCTCCAGAAGGCCTGATGAGGTTACAAGAACTAGAATGTGAATAGAGGTATCTATGAAGCAGCAAAAAATTCTTACATGGTAGCAGGGCTGACCCTTGAGTGCTGGTGTGGCCCCATTCTCAGTGAGCCACTCCATCGCACTAATACTTGATCTCCTGCATACTCTTGTGAGTCCATTACTTGTTGGCTAATGAAGTAGTAAGCCACAATGGATGTGTCCTTAGACGGAGTCCTGGTTACCATTCTTGTCAATCTTTGAATCTCAAGCTAACTTTATGGTCTTGACTGGCCCAGGTGGCTCAGGACATAGCTGACAAGCTATGGGACATCACCCAGCACTACAAGATGTTGTGTACGATCTGTGGCGTGGAGGATGGAGCACATAATAAGACAAGTCATCATTGTCTTCCTTTCACTGTAAAGTGACTCCCTTGGTCAGAAGCAATGTTGTGTGGGCTACCGTGACAGTATGTAAGGCATTTAGTAAAATCAACCCTGGTGCCAGAAATGTGGTGGGCAATGAAAGCAAATCCAAATCCAAAATAAGTGACTATTCTAGTGAAGACAAACCACTGCCCTTTCTATGTCAGAATCTCTCTGAGCTGAGCCAGATTAGCAGAGATGGTCCAGGGTTAACATCAACAAGCAACTTGCTGTCAGCTGGTGTTACTTTCACTTTGTTTTTCTACTGAACTAGCAGACCCTGTGCAGTGGGCACAGACACCATACCAGAGGATACTTATTCCTCTTAAAGGCACATACCCAAGGTTCAGCTCACATAGGGGGAAGTTCGCATTCAACATTCAAGGGCCCATGTTCTTGTCCTCAAAGAATCTTCTTTCCCCACAGTAACAGATAGCTGAGTTTTACTTCTTGCTACATCACTGGGCCTACCTGAGATTCTACTGCAGCAGGCATGGCCTTGGCCAACAGCAGGGTCCAGTGTAACTCCCAGTTGGCTGCCCCCTTGGTTTAGAGGCTCAGGGCTGGTTTCTGCTGCTGACAACCATTTCTTCTGCTGCTGCTCAAAAGTGGCATAGCCAGGTCTGCCTTGAGAAGCAAAGCTCATTTTGTTGAACCCATGGCCCTTTCACAGTTTCCACCATTGTCTCTGTGGCTACTTTGCTCCTGAGCCTCTCGGACTAGCACTGGGGGAGATGGAAAGAGAGGCCGACTGAGATCCACAGCATCGATCATTTGGTTCACCTGATTATTAAAAGCTTTATTTTACTAACAGACCCTCTGGGACTATTCTAAGATCCACTCAAATCCTGTTGCTCAGGGCTGTTACTCAGCCAGTACATACCAGTAGGTCTATATGAGTTATTAAAATGCTGAGATGCTTCCATACTGGTTGGTAAATAGTGGCCTAAGTCACCAGCATGCTCACTCCCTGAACCCTGGTTTCCCCATCCCAGAGGCCCTAGGTCTCCACGAGGCAAAGCAGCTTACCCTGGCCCCTGCCAGCCTGCAGGCCCTCCAGCAAGCTCACTGGGGCTCCTCAAACCAGTCCCAGCCCTGAATACCTCCCTAGGTAAAGCAGGGCCAGATGCCAGGAGCAGGTCCTGCTGGTGGGACACTGACACCTTAGCAGGTGATATCTGGTGCCCACCAGGGCCTTGGGGCGTCCTGAGGCTGTGGCTGCTCATGGCTGACCAGCTTCCCTCTAGGATTTTCTTACGTGGCTGATCATGGGAGCCAAAGCCTCTGCTGTATATTATGCTAGTTGTTAAATATCTTTTAGATCTCCCCTACCTAACCCCAAATCTATTTATCATAAAATCTCTGACCTTGATCATTCCAAATCTCTAAACATCTGGTCAAATCAATAATCTGTGCTGGTCAGTCCTTCCTCTTCCTCCTGACCATTGATCTGTATGGATATTTCTTTTAAGCCACCGTTCTTTCAAACAAATTGGCTGAGGTGCATTGCTCAACACCTTGCCCCCAAGAAGGATTTCAGCATCTCCCTTCCCTGCTATTGTGAACAGCTTTGTGTTAGTGGGGCTGCAGTGCCACAATAGTCTGCTTCTGCCTGGTGCCAGCACATTAGGCAAAGTCACCTAAAAACTAGATGTAACTTACTTTATCCTCTGTCAACTGGTCCCAGGAGACTCCCTATAACACTATAGGTGTGGCTTGGGGAAGCAGTTGCCATGTGGCAGGAGTAAGCACCTGTGAATGCTACTTACTTGTGTCTTCAGGACCTGCTCAAACCCATTCCTCTATCTGTAGCCTCCATTTGATGATGGAATGCTTCTAGAGACATCTAACTGATAGTAAGATTAGTTTATGAAGGACAGCTCAGACCGCAAGGTAACCTGCTGCCCCATGGTCAGGCATTCAATCTCTATCAGGACCCTAGGGCTGGCCTATAGCTAGTTCTCAAAAGGATAAAGTTACTTGCTGAAGAAAGTGTAGCTTATCCCAAATCTCTTGGGTCCTTGCTGTCACCCTCTTACAAGGTTTACCATGGGTTCCATTCCAGCATCTGGTACTCAGATGTCCACTGGGAGAAGGACCAAGTGGCAGAACTGCTTGAACTGTGCCATGGCCTAACCAGAGAGCCTTCCTGGTTCTGGGCTCCATTCAAAGCTGTTAGCTTTGGCGCTCACTTGGTAACCAGTTGGAAGCCACACATCCAAATGTGGTGCATGCTTTCTCAGAATCCAAAGAGGCCTACCAAACGGTGTGCCTCTTACTTAAAATACCTCCAATTGGGCTTCACTGTGAAGGAGCTATTCTAACATGCTGCTGATTTCTGGACTCCAGAAATGACTGAGTGGTAGTCCCTGTGCCGTGGGCACTCTCCATCACCCTGCAACAGGGATAGTATCTTGCTATCTTCTGCCCTTTAAAATGGTCAGATGGCATAATGAGTGTGTGGCCCAGTAGATGTTGAAGGACAGTAAGATGATTAAGATCTCTGAGGACAAAATTGTCCCCCAAAGCCAGAGTTGATGAAAGTTTGAGACAACCAGAAGAAACCTTTCTAGTGTTGTCAGCTCAGTGGAATAAAAATTAAGTATTGGTCAGCTCAATAATTATATAACAGGTATTAAGGACTGCATTAAGGACTGAACAGAGACCTCACCAGTAGCAGCAACTATAACTGAAGTCAACACCTACATGAGCTTGCAACACTCCTCTGGCTTTCTTCAAAACCCATCCATGCTCTGCACAAGCCAGATAGGCAAGGTGAAGGGATAGAGATATCATTCAGGTTCCCGCAGGGTGTGGTTTTCCTTTTGGTCTACTATTTACTATTACCATTTTACTTTTTTTTTTTTTTTTTTGTTGAGACAGAGTCTCGCTTTGTTGCCCAGGCTAGAGTGAGTGCCGTGGCGTCAGCCTAGCTCACAGCAACCTCAAACTCCTGGGCTTAAGCGATCCTCCTGCCTCAGCCTCCCGAGTAGCTGGGACTACAGGCATGCGCCACCATGCCTGGCTAATTTTTCTATATATACATTTTTAGCTGTCCATATTATTTCTTTCTATTTTTGGTAGAGACGGGGTCTCGCTCTTGCTCAGGCTGGTCTCGAACTCCTGAGCTCAAACAATCCGCCCGCCTCGGCCTCCCAAGTGCTAGGATTACAGGCGTGAGCCACCGCGCCCGGCCACCATTTTACTTTTGATTTACTATTTACCTGGCTCTTCATATCAAAATAGTCAATGTGAGAACTCTGCCTGATGTTAAAAATATCTACTTCAATTATTTATTCATGATCTGGACAAATAACCTAGGGGTGATTCAGGGTCTACCTAGACCTACATTAGGTATATTCAGGTCCAGCTCTATTTTCTTTTTTTCATCACCCATAACATTTCACTCTGACTAGGAGACTGCAGTGGGGTCACAGGTCACATAAATTGGTGTCACCCAAAGCCATGTCCAATAATTGCAAGCAGCATTGGTGTAATCACTTTCCCTGATTCACAATTACCCAGTAAATGTCCACAGTGTCCTTTAAGAAGAGAGAGTAGGAAGATTCACAGTATTTGCTTTTGTTCTTAATACCTGTCTTCAAGAGCACCAACCTCCTCTTTACTCCAGGGGGCTCTGGGTCTGTGAATTGGCCCAGGTCTGGGATTGGGAGAGGCAGAGTGATCTCCATCAGGGTGGCAAGGTCAGGTCACTATTCATATACTCACCAGATGTAGAGTTTTTTCTGTTATACAAATCAAGCAGAATACTAGTGGACTGCCCATCTACTTCGGGCCTAGGGAACATGTGATCCATTGGCCACTCTGAGGAACGTCCTGGTGGCCGTGTCCACTGTGGTTTAAGCGCCTGTACTTGGCCTCTGCCATCCTGAGGTCCTCCCATTCTCACCGAAACACAGGAGCTCATTTTAAATATGGGACCTCCTACTAGCATTCCTGGCCTATAAAAAGCGTTCAGGAAAGTACCTTTCAGGGTAAATACAATCACGTGCTTACTAAGGCCTGGGTGAAGGAAGCATCTTTTGGAGTCTCCTGTGATAACAAAGTCTCATATGATAAATCTATTCCAACACTCCTTATCTTCCTACATTTTTGTGGTTCTTTTTTTTTTTTGGAAACAGTCTCACTCTGTCACCCTAGGTAGACTGCAGTGGCGTCATCACGGCTCACTGCAACTTCAAACTCCTGGGCTCAAGCGATCCTCCTGCCTCAGCTTCCTGAGTAGCTGGGACTACAGGTATGTGCCACCACGTCCAGCTAATTTTTTCTATTTTGGGTAGAGACAGGGACTCACTCTTGCTCAGGTTGGCCTCAAACTCCTGAGCCCAAGCAATCCTCAGCCTCCCAGAGCGCTAGGGTTACAGGCGTGAGCCACTGTGTCTGGCCTCTTCCTAAGTCTTAAGATTCCTTCCACGATATTATACCAAGGGATTTATGACATCTCTGTTTCACCCAAAATAAAACATTGGTGCATCCAAGTTTTAGTTAGTGAGCAATCAATAAGAATTCACCCAGCTGTTCAAGCTAGCCAATTGAATTTTGACCCTCTCGCCATCTTAAGAAATTTAGATTGATTTAAAATTACAGTCAACCCTCCATATCCATGCATTCCACATCTGTGGATTCAACCAATCATGGATCAAAAATATTTGGAAACAATAACAATACAACAATTTCAAAATATACAAAAATATAATGTAACCAGTTACATAGCATTTATAATTTATTAGGTATTATAAGTAATCTGGAGATGATTTTAAGTATATGGGAGGATGTGCATAGGTTATAAGCAAATGCTGCACCTTTTTATTTAAGGAATTTGAGCATCCTTGGACTTTGGTATCGCTGGGGGGTCCTGGAACTGATCTCCTGAAGACACCAAAGGACGACTGTATACTCCTCTCTCCTTAGTTTAGCCCCTTTAGAATCCACATCTGCAAACCTTCAACAGATTTCGGCTGACATAATTTAGAAACAATCTTATTTTTTTGGTGTGTAACATTCTCCTCTTGAGTGTGAGTTTATACTTTGTCCCTGAGTCATGCTGGGATCTAACTCTGGCTATAGGTCTAAAGGAAATCAGTAGCAGATGAGGAAGAGTACAAGGAAAATTGGCTTCTTGCAAGTTAATCCCTTAGGTGAGAGAGTTATGTGACCTAAGAAAGAACAGCCTTATCAGAAAATGAAGAAGAAACTTCTTTGGGTCATGTATTTTCTATTGTTACTGTAACAAATTCCCAAAAATGTAGCTGCCTAAAATAGCACCAGTTTATTATTTTTCATTCTGTAGTATAGAAGTCCAATGTGGTTCTCACTGAGCTAAAATCAAGGTGTTGACAGGGCTATGCTCACTTCCAGAGGCTCTAGGGGAGAATCCGTTTCCTTGCCTTTTCCAGCAACTAGAGGCTTCCCTCATTTCTCAGCTTGTGGCCCCCTTCCTCTGTCTGCAAAGCCAGCAATGTTGCATCTCTCTTTGACCTTTTTTCCGTAGTCAGGGCTCCCTCTGACTATATATGGGAAAAGTTCTTTGCCTTTAAGGATTCATGTGATTAGATTGGGCCTACCTGGATAATCAAGGATGGTCTCTCCATCTCAAGGTCCTTAACCTTAACCACATCTGCATAGGCCCTTTTGCTACGTAAGTAAACACATTCACAGGTTCTAGGAATCAGGACATGGGCAACTTTGGGGTATTATTTTATCTACCACAGCTGGAAAATGAAACTTCATTTGAGGTTAGGTATTCAATATACCATGAATTTTCCTTTCAAGTCTCCGGAGTCCATTATTTCCCGATATACATCCTTATTACCAAATAAGAGATCTGGTAAGGTTGCAAATTCAACTGATATTGTAATTTAACAACAGACAGGATAAAACTCCGATTTGCAGCAACCTCAGTTCTGTAGCTGCAAGACACAAGAAATTATTTTAGCACAATCATAGAAACTCCCTGAATTTCAGTCTGTGTTTCTAGGCCAATAATTCAGCAACTCGAACTTCACATTCTCTTTCTTTAAGCTTTTTAGGGCCACTGGAAGCAGCCCACTAACCCCGTGGTTATTGACGTTTTCATCAAATCATTGCCCTTCATCTTGGTCTATAGCAATGGCTTTCAAGGCACACTTTATTCCAGCTTATTACAAGCCATAATTTAATTAGTTATTTCTCTACTGTGTTGCATGAACTGCAGTTTATAAGCCTTTAAATTCTAACTGGATTTTTTTACTACTTTTAGTCCAATAAGACCCAAATTCCCCTGCACCAAAACAACATACAATGGAACCAATTTTTTTTCCTCACCAACATTGTTACTAAATGACTTTGAATGAAATGACAACATTATTCAAGGGCCAGCTGTACCTCATTTCACTTAAAGGCACAATTTACAAGAACCTATGGATGACCTTAAGTGAGTACCTACTGTATATTCATCTTTCCCACTCTATCTACATTAAAGGACAGCTACCATGTCTTAACTTGGTGTCTCCAGAAGCTACCTCAGTACCTGGCACCCAACAGGATCTCAATAAATGTAGAATAGATGAAATCATAAAGAGGTAAATTAATTCCAGGGTTTTCTTATGACCTTTAAAAAAAAAGAATTGACCAGGGAAATGAAGAATCAAGGATGAAGGGAATGGACAGTAACAGAAGCAAGTCTGCCTGACTAGGGATGGGGGAGAGAACGAGGAGACATGCATATGTCTGTGTGTGTACTGGTGGGTGTTACAGAGAGACGGGCAGAGGCAGAGACAAAGAAAAGGAAAGAAACTGAAAAGAGCCAATGAAAACTAGGCTCAGCTAGCATACTGTGTATCAACACAGCTTCAAAAGCCCAAGTGACCTGGAAAAAAATCATTCAAAACCTAAAAGAAATTATCATGTTGATAATTAATAATAGGCCATAGTATGGTACTTTTGGGGACCATTAATGCCCAATGCCCTCAGATTATTTTCTCTAAAACAAAAGTTTCATCATGCAATTCCCCATCCAGGAACTTTCAATGGCTCACCAATGCCAGAGAATAAAACCTGTATTCCTTACTGCCATATTCAAGGCCTACATGGCCAATCTTCCAAAGTGAAGAGTGGACACTATGCTCCAGAAATGCCTTCCTTGTCGCTATCTCTGTGATTTTACTTAAGCTATTTTCCTTCCCCATGTTTGAAAAGACCCGCCTTGCCTCTTTAAATACACAAACTCTAATTACCCTTCAAGACCCCAGTTAAGACTTTTCTCCTTTCCCACTTTACCAGTCCCTCTTTCTTCTTAGAATTCCTGTAGCAATAATCTCTAGTTCCACCCATTTTGCCCTGAGTCACATAGACCCTCAGCATTGTAAATCATTCAGCACTTGGGTCATGCGTGCTACCACTGCATTACAACCAGAAAAGCAAATTGCAAGACCACAACTTTTTCTTCCCTGTATTCTCTCATGTCTTGGTAATGCTAAAAGTTAGGTTACATAAATGACCGTATCAATACAATTATATTCATATATGTGAAAAAGAGCAAAAAACAAATTTTCACATGGGAAGATGATTTAAACTTCTCTGCAAAACTTCAGTAAGCGTAGATCACAGTTTGAGAAATGATGAATCCTCCTAACCTGGTCTGAAATTCCAATTCTCCCTGAAGAACTTTTCCCAGAAGCTCAGCAAATTTCCCCCTACATTACCTTTGTACCTGGAGCTAGGGATGGGGTCAGTATGCAGGAGGGAGAATTGATGGACAAAATCAATACCCTGTTAGGAAAGAGAAAGGGGCAAATGGATGCTGGCTTAGTAACTAAGGGTGTCTGCAAAGCCCTTACCCAATGCAACTGATTCTTTCAAACACTTAAGTTTGAGTTCCCATGGCTAGATTATAAACCTGAAGGACAGACATCATTTCTCTTCATAAGTATTCTATGGCTTAAAACATGCTGTGGATGTTGTATAAATGTTTACTAATTTTTAAAAATCAGAATTTCAAATAAAATATCCACTCTCTTCATTTTCAACCAACAACCCTTAATAAACTGTGATTCTGAGAGGCCACTATGTGACCCAGAAGTGCTTCTTCCTTCAATGCAAGTGATACCACTGGGCTTGGCGTAAGACCTTCCGAGTATACATTATCAAACCTGATTCTCCCACAACCACGTTTTATTGATGAGGAAATCAGTGCTAAGCTATTAAGGGATTTGCTCAGCATCCAGTGACAACCACCATGAGGCCCGAAGCTAGAATCAAGACAGTCTGGTAGAAGAAGAAGTGGAATAGAAAGAAATGGACTTTGGAGTCCATCTGACCTGTGTTCAAATCCCAGTTTTTGCACTAAATCTGTGTAATCTTCTAAAGTTACTCAACCTTGCCCAGCCTTGGTTTTCTCCTTTTTAAAAGGGAGTAACAGAAGGGTCTTCCACACAGAGATTGTGTGCAAAAGCAGGATCTGCTTAAAAGATAGATTCCTTACCAACCTGGGGTTCTTTCCAGAGTCACCCACAGCCCATCACAGAAGGGTCATGTGGAGTGAGCACTTGGAGAGGCCTTCAGAGTGGGGAGAGAGGTTCACGTAGCCTGGCAGCTGTAATAGTCAAGAAGCAAGACCATGGGCCTCTCCACCTGTCCCCGCTGGCCTCTCCTCTAACAGGGATGAAATCGGAGGGAACTCTAGGTTTTGGCTTTCCGGATGGTTTAATAGGGCTGTAGAAGGACTTCAAGATGGTTCTCATAAAAGCTGTTTTCCTTGTGATTAAGTTGTATTTGCCTGTTAACTATGTGGTAAACAAACCCTCGGCTCCCGCCTTATGGTTATAGCGTAGCCGCGTGTTAATTGGGACTTGGAGGGTAGCGGGTTGGCAAGGCTGCCCGGGACAGGAAGCCAAGAAGCCCAATTTGGTTATCAGTTCTGTTGACATGAGCTGAGCCGTATGTGGTTGTGTGGTGTGTCCAGCAGGTCTAGCTGGGGTTTTCCCAGCTATGAAAGACCTGCTGTTTGAAACACTTGGCCTGGAGTCAAACAAGGCCTTCAGATCAGGGCTCTTGCTGCCTTCTGTGAGCACGGTCTCCCTCTTGGGCAGGGGGAAGGGCCAGCCAAACCTGCCTGATCCTATACTTGGGTCAGGGGTGAAGGGAGAAGGAAAGGTAAGGAATGAAACAGGCTGCACCTGGAGCTAATCTGCCCATATTAACACCCCACCATAACCCCAACCAAGACAGAAAAAAATCCCTTTCCCTGCAAGAGGCATGAGAAGCACTGAAATCCTCTCTCTCTGTCACTTATCAGAACTGAACTCAGACATACTCAATCCCTGAAATAAGGCTGCCAGAGGATCAAATGGGTGGGAGAGGCTTGCTGGGAAATTCCTCCCAGCCAGTGGATACATGACTTGGGAAGAAACTGGGGCAGTTCCCAGTGTAACTTGCTACCCCTCCCCCAGGGGCAATCACTGTCAAAAATGATTTATTTTAAACAGTTTTTAATTATTTTAGCCAATGGGGTGTGTATGTGTGTGTGTGCTACAGAGAGAGAGAGAGGAGTGTGTGTGTGTGTTTTTAATCATTTGCGGTTAAGTCTGAGTTCACAAGAGTCTTTGAGTTCAGGAGCGTCCAACCGCCAAACCCACACCCAAATATTTTGTAGATAACAGAAGAGCCATTGCCGGGTTATGCTCATATGTACACAGACAAGCCTTGTGGCAGTGTGGTGAGGACCCTGAAGTGGGAGTCGGGACGTGAAGACTTTGCAACAAGAGCTACAGCGAGTCGTTCAGCTGCATCTCAAGAAACAACATTTTGAGAAAATTCCATGAAAATCATTCACTCTTCTTAGTAAATGAGTATAATTAAGCACCTAATGGGTACTGTTACTGAGTTAAGTGCTGTTGAACAGGGTATTTATTATTAGGTTCAGGGTTGTTCTTGTAACTCCACGTTAAGTGCTCACAATTGGCAGCAATTATGCCAAGATGTTAACTGTGGTTGATTCTGGGTGGTGGGAACATGAGCGTGCGTTACTTTCTCCTTGCACCTTTCCACAGTATAGACATTTCTACAAATAAATACATAATTTTAAATGCTTACTGTAACTGAGTGAATAAGTGAACCCAAGTAAGTCTACTTGGAAATAGGTTTAGCTCCTGTTTTCCAAATGCTTTTTTTCCTAAAGAGATAAGATGGAGAACAACAATCCCCAAGCATCTGTTTATATGGAGGTTTTGTGTTTGTTTACTTTCTACTTTCTTTTCTTTTTGAGGGTATTTAAAGAATGAAATGCAAGAGGTAATTTACACAGTAGGAAAAGCAGAGAGTGGGGAAAAAGAAATTGGAAAGTTGTAGAGAAAGGAGATGAAAGCCAGATGATAACCACTTTGTTTTAATAAGTGGCTTCCTTTGAGGAACATGGAAGGTTCCTGTTGGGCAACAGAAGAGCTTGGCTGGTCATGTTCACATGTAAGAAGGTTTACACCATGTAAGACAACATTCACCAGAATGAAAACACCACAAGGGCAGGACTCTATTTGCTCCCTGCTAAATGGCCTGTGTCGACAATAGTATCTCGTGCGTGGAACATGTTCAATAAATAATTTTTAAGTGAGGAGCGACTCCTTTCCCTTTGAAATCTAAAGAGAAGGGGAAATGGCTTTCAAACAACAAATTGTAAGACTTAGATAAGATGTAGATAGAAAATATTTCTGACTGTGAAGAGTTTAAAAACATTATTAAGAGTTTCAATGTAAGCTACAGGATTTCTAACTCCTGGAAAAAGATCATCGACATATTTGTGATAGTAACAGTAAGGTTGTTAAGGTCTATATACAAGCCAAAGAGATTTCTATATTCCCTTATTTGCTCTTATTTTTGTTTACAACCAGTGCTAAGGCTGTCCTGGCTGTTGCCCAAAGACTAAGGCAATGGCTGGTTCATTACAAATTGTTTCTCTTCTCAGCCCATGCTTTGCAAATAGCTCCAAGTTAAATCTTTATCTTAATGAACTTGACAGAATTTTTTAAATTCTAAACAAACTAGATAGGACCATGTAAGGCAGCAGTCCCCAACCTTTTTGGCACCAGGGACCGGTTTCATGGAAAACAACTTTTCTATGTACTGTGGTGGGGGGGATGGTTTCGGAATGATTCAAGTGCAATACATTTATCAGGCAGTCTGAGCTCTCTGCTAATGATAATCTGGATTTGCAGCTGCTCACCAGTGCTAGCATCACTGCCTCAGCTCCACCTCAGATCATCAGGCATTAGAGTCTCATAAGGAGTGTGCAACCTAGATCCCTCCATGCACAGTTCACAGTAGGGTTCCTGCTCCTATGAGAATCTAATGCCTCTGATCTGACAGGGAGTGGAGCTTCTGCAGTGATGCGAGTGGTGGGAGCAGCTGTAAACACAGATGAAGCTTCCCTTGCTCACCTGCTGCTCACCTCCTGCAGCGCAGCGAGGTTCCTAACAAGCCACAGACCATATAGGTCCACAGCCTGGGAGTCGGGGACTGCAGATGTAAGGCTTTATAATCTCTTTAGTCAGTAGAATGTGATCAGTTATAAGGAAAGGTAAAACCATACAAAAGCTAAGCTGTCAAAAATACGATTGAAAGTTTTAAAATAAATGCATCTGGTCACATGGCTTCCTAGACCATGGGATACACAAGGACATTCTGCAGTGTCCCTCTGATGTATTTCTTCTTGCTTCAAAGGTCTTGCCTGAGCAGTTCACGTTTGGGGGGCCTTCTACAATGGTCATGAGGCCTGCTGTTAGGCCTTTAATAAGTCCCCAGGGCTTCACTTTGAAGTGATGACTCACAAAGAATATTTTGTCAAGCTGGCTGGGCCATAAAAATATTAAGTGTGGTTTTAAGCAGTAAAGGTTTTTATTATCTTGCTTGCTTCCTGTCATGAAGCATTGCATTAAATTGTACTTTAAAGAGATTAATGACCTGCTGCTATGTTGCACAAGAAATTCATTACTATAAATATTCTAGAAGCATTGATAGTAGCACTAGGGTTCATTAAAAAAAATTGGAGGTGCTCAAAAATGTTCACTGAACTGAATTGCAGCACATTAAGCAAAACAGCATGAGGGCATCGGGGTGAAAATTCAATTGCATTTGTTTTTATCCAGAATTTGTCAGACTTCATCCTATCCTCATGGGATGGTTGAGGCTGCCATTAGAGTGGGACAAATTCCTTGCTTAGACCTCTTACCTCTCAGCACAGCAAGGTGCTCTGTTTCAGGTGTTGCAGCCCATGGTATTTCCGCTCTTTTAGGTCACTTAGCTGACAAGATTGTCCAAAACCCCTTTCAGTGCCATGTCTTTTAAAAGTCTAGCAAGAAAAAAACATCATTTCCTATCTTATTGTAATTGTGTAAGACTTAGTTTGCTAACTGGATAATCTCCCCAACCCTCAATCCACTTTTGTTTCTTGCCCAATTCAGTCTACTGCTTTCAGGCCACATTATCCTAAACAATTTCTGGCTTCATATAAGCAGAGCTTGTGTTCCACTATCAAAGCCAATGGGAACAAAAACTGAAGTCATTTTAGTATCTGCCTCATTCAATCCTTCTACAGTTTCAATACTTGTCTCTCATATTATTTTGCTTGTTCCACTTCCTCTTCTAGAAAATGAGAATGATATATAGATTGCTTAAGCTAACAAAGATAAATGATGTTACATGCTAATTTGCTAAATGCCAAGTCTTTTGAAAACAGCAAAAATAATCTGCATATATTACAATTCTCAGGCCCTATTGTCAGCAGCATTTCAAATGTGACATTTCCACTTGTATTGCCACTGGAAAAGACTGAAACATGTATATGTGATTGGCAAGGTTCAGTAAAAAGAACTGGTACGTATATGTTCCTCATTAAATTCATATTACATGATTACACCTCTCTGCAGAAAAGATATTTAAAAGGACTTCCAGAAGAGGGCAATGTTCCTGAGGTTAATTTTGCTAATAAATTTTCCAAACACCAAAAATTCACACTAACTCCACATTATTTATTCAAAAAAACTCTCATGCTGAGAACTGATGACTTTAGAAAAACATTGGATTTGTACCGATTCCCCTTATAAATATTACTGTAATTTTCCTTTTCTTGAGAAATCTGAAACTATTCTATCTGATGTTTGACATAAGTCTTCTTTGGGGCCTAAAGTTTCTGGGAAATGTCTTTGTGCCATGCCAGAGTCTTGGTTTAAGTGTGCTGACAGTTCACAAGCTTTTGAGACTGGCTTGCCCCTTGAGACTGAAATATTGTTGTTATTTTAGATGGGTGCTTGGCTACAAAGATTACCATTTGATCTGCAAGAGAAGGACTTAGGAAAACACACTCGATTGTTCTTTCCTCTCTTAAAGGCTCAAGTCGAGCTGTCTGCTGAAGCTATGGGTCATAAATCACTCTGTTGACTGCCCTGCGATTTCAGATGTATGACCCTCCAGAAACCGGGAGTCAAGAACTAAACTTTTTTCTCGCTGACAACTGCATGGTTATCTCAGGGACCCTTCCTAGAAAGAAACTGCTCAAACTCAAGTGAAAAAAAAAAAAAACAAAAGAACAGCACTTCCTCCCTAGAAAGATTTCTTAATTCCACTCCAAAGAATCCTAGCTCAAAATATCCTATGGAAACCCTTTCGAGGGAGTCCTACTTAAGAGAATTCAGAGGAGTTTTTGGTGGCAAGTGCACTGTGCTTCTCTAATGTGTACAGCCTCTTCCAGCCAGGCACATTGTAATAAAAAGTGACCTGCCAATAGCACTGGCACATCCCAAGGAGAATTTTGCCTGAAGATCTCAAAAAGGCAAACCCAGGTTCCATTAACCTCTCCAACCCTATAAAATTATCACCTGGGTGGACATCTATTTATTTGTTTGCTTTGTTTTGCCTGCCAACATCACTTCCCCTTTCTTTTGGCTAAGAATGCTCAAGCAATGCCCATGTGATCCTAGTTTGGACAATCATATTTTCTCTCCTGCAATTTGAGCCTTCAGTGAAGCGACAAAAGGACAAGAGAGGTTGGGGGGCAATCCTTTTAAAACAGCCCAGTAAAGAAACTCCCCATTAGTTCCTGCAGCTTAGATCCTGGAAGCTTCCCTGGTCTCTGCCCTTTCTGAGACCTGGACACTCAGCTTGTCCTTGGATTTTATGAGCTTAAGTTAACCAGAGTTGGTTTCTGTTGTTTGCTACCAAAGCACCCTAACTGAAACTTTTCCCGAATACAAAAAAAATTCTTTGACTCCTTATGGGTGAAAGACAGCTTGAATTGTCACACATACACTGCTGGCCAGAAAAGAAAAACAAAGCCTTGAAAAGAAAAAAGTCTATAAGAGGCATCCAGTTCCAAGTTGGAAAAACAAAGATATTTCCAATCTCTTCTCAAAAAATCATCTCCAAACAAGGAAAATAGGGAACAGAAACAATACTGTATATTTTTGATGATACTAAAATCATCTATAGCTGTGGTCCCCATCCCCATCCTGGAAAAATTGTCTTCCATGAAACAGGGGTTGGGAGCTGCACCGCAGGAGGTGAGTGGTGGGCGAGCCAGCGAAGCTTCATTTGTATTTACAGCCACTCCCCATTGCTGGGTCACTGCCTGAGCTCTGCTTCTCCCGGACCCCAGGCCCATCCATGGAAAAATTGTCTTTCAAGAAACCAGTCTCCTGTCAAAAAGCCTGGGAACCACTGATCTATAGTCCTGAATCAAAATGATAAAGGTGGATAGAACTATAGGTTATTTAGCTGAGAGGAGGAAGGTCAAACTCAGTGCTGAAATGGTGGGGTGCAGGGATGAGGGAAGATGTGACATTGAGAAGCAAACCCTGGGAAATTCAGAATTCAAGGCAGCTGTTAGGGATAAGGCCAAGACACTGAAAAGGCCTGTCTGAAAGTCTTTATAAGGAAAGTCTCTCTCAGATCCTAGTCCTGCCCCACCCTACACTGTCAGGAACTCTCCCTCTCCAACCCCTGCAGGAGACAGGGGTCTTCTCTCTCACAGTGTTTCCCCCTGGAGAAGCTGAACCAGAGACTCCAGCCACGAGGCACAAAGAAAGGTGGGGGTGACGTTCCGCGGAGTAAACAGATTATGCCTTCAGACCCTTCCCTTCCCTGAAGGTAGAGGGAACAGAAGTAAGAAAATATTCCACAGCTTTGACTGTGCAAGCAAATGTATTGACAAGCTTTTTGTGAAGTTGTTGGAAAGTATGGGACGACTTCATCATATGATCTTGGAAAACTAAATGGATGAAGAAACGAAGTCACTATAATAATATTACCTCCTGGAAGAAGAAAAAGCTGTACGACAGGAAAAATAATCTTAGCGTACCACTTTGCTTAGTGGGAAAATATTAGCACAGTCATAACAATGGAAAGACTGACTATTAGAGTTGAGTAGAAATTTCGGACTGGAGAAGAGGAAGTCAATATGTAATGTATAAAATTGATAAAACAAAAGATTGAAATACAGGGTTAATGCCAAAAGATACATATATATAATGAACAGTAAAAAGTTAATAAGGAAAATGCTGTCTTTAAAAAAAAAAAAAAAAAGCAAAGTGTGTCATCTTTAAATCACACATAAATTTTCACACAAATATTCCAGCCACTGAAGAAAGCTTTTTATGACTATAATAGTCTGCGGACTAGCAAAGAAATAATTATGAACCAACTGCAGATATTTTCCTTTGGTTCTAAGACCTTCAAATTATACCATCTCTTATTTAACAATTGTAAGGATATCTTTTTGAACATTATTTTTTTTTTTTGCAAAAGTTGTGCCTTCTATTGATAGCAATCTGTAGTTTTTGTTTCAAAGAAGGCATTTATCATTTATTTCATCTTCTTTGTTTTATCATGCTTAGAGTTCAATACTCTATATATGGAAACTATAGTATCTATATATAGTATATATAATATATTAATGTTATGTTCATATTCCACTGGATTGAAAACACTTTGAATAAGGATGAGAAATATTCTTGCAATAGAAGCTTGCAGTACCACAATACAATTATCATATCTTGCATAGAACAGATCTGTCTATACTTGTAGACTGTGTATCAGATTGTCTTTTCATTTTGATTTTAAAAAATGAGTCATTGTTCTTAATCTTCAGAAATACAGGCATATCTCAGAGATATTGTGAGTTTGGTTCTAGACCATTGCAATAGAGCTAAGATTGCAATAAAGTGAGTCATATAAATTTTTTGGTTTCCCAGTGCATATAAAAGTTTCATTTTACACTATACTACAGTCTGTTAGGTGTGCAATAGCATCATGTCTGAAAAAAAACAATGTACATAGCTTATTTAAAAAACACTTTATTGCTAAAAAATGCTAAAAATCGTCTGAGCCTCTAGGAAGTTGTCACCTTATTGCTGGTACAGTATCTTGCCTGAGTGTCGATGGCTGTTGACTGAGCAAGGTGGTGGTTGCTGAAGGTTAGATTGGCTGTGACAATTTCTTAAAATAAAACTACAATGACATCTGCTACATGGATTGATTTTTCCTTTTACAAAAGAGTCTTCTGTTGCATGCAATGCGTTTGATAGCATTTTACCCACAACAGAACTTCTTCCAAAATTAGAGTCAATCTTTTCAAACCCTGCCACTGCTTTATCCACCAAGTTTGTGTAGTCTTCTAAATCCTTCGTTGTCATTTCAACAATGTTCACAGCATCTTCACCAGGAGTAGCTTCCATCTCAAGAAACCACTTTCTTTGCGTATCCATAAGAAGAAACTCCTCATCCATTCAAGTTTTATCATCAGATTGTAGCAATTCAGTCACATCTTCAGGCTCCACTTCTAATTCTAGTTCTCTTGCTATTTCTACCACATATGCAGTTCCTTCCTCCACTGAAGTCTTGAACCCCTCAACCTCATCCATGAGGGTTGGAATCAACTTCTTCCAAACTCCTGTTAACATTGATATTGAGACCTTCTCCCATAAATCATGAATGTTCTTATTGGCATCTGGAACAGTAAAGCCTTTCCAAAAGGTTTTCAATTTACTTTGCCCAGATTCGTCAGAAGAATCACTCTCTATGGCAACTATAGCATTACAAAATGTATTTCTTAAATAATAAGTCTTAAAAGTCAAAAGTACTCTTTGATCCATGGGCTACAGAATAAATGCATGAAAACAATATTAACTTCCTTGTACATCTCCATCAGAGCTCTTGGGTGACTAGGTACTTTGTCAATGAGCAGTAGTACTTCAACATGAATTTTTTTTTTTCTGAGTAGTAGGTCTCAACAGTGGGCTTAAAATATTTAGTAAACCACGCTATAAACAGATGTGCTATCATCCAGACTTCGCTGTCCCATTTATAGAGCACAGGCAGAGTAGATTTAGCATAATTCTTAAGGGCCCTAGGATTTTCAAAGTGGTAAATGAGCATTGGCTTCGATTTAAAGTCACCAGCTGCATTGGCCCCTAACAAGAAAGTCAGCCTGTCCTTTGAAACTCTGAAGCCAGGCATTGACTTCTCTCTGGCTATGAAAATCCTAGATAGCATCTTCTTCCAATATAAAGCGGTTTCATCTACACTGAAAAATCTGTTGTTTAGTGTAGCCACATTCATCAGTGATTTTAGCTAGAGCTTCTGGATAATTTGCTACAGCTTCTACATCAGCACTTGCTACTTCACCGTACACTTTTACATCACAGAGACAGCTTCTTTATTTAAAACCGATGAACCAACCTCTGCTAGCTTCAAACTTTTCTTCTGCAGCTTCCTCACTTCTCTCAGCCTTCATAGAATTTAGTGAGTTAGGTTCTTGCTCTGCATTAGGCTTCGGCTTAAGGGAACGTTGTGGCCCTTTTGACCTTCTATCCAAACCATTCAAACTTTCTCCATACAGCAATAAGGCTGTTTCACTTTCTTATCATCTGTGTGTTCAATGGAGTAGCACTTCTAATTTCCTTCAAGAACTATTCCTTTGCATTCATAACTTGGCTAACTGTTTGGCAGAAGAGGCCTGACTTCCAGCCTATCTCAGCTTTTGACATGCTTTTCTCACTAATCTGAATCATTTCTAGCTTTTAATTTTAAAGTGAAAGACATGTGACTCTTCCTTTCACCTTAACCCGTAGAGACTCTTGTAGGGTTATTAACTGGGCTAATTTCAATATTGTGTCTTAGGGAATAAGGAGGCCTGAAGAGAAAGAAAGAGATAGGGGAATGGCCAGTCAGTGTAGCAGTCAGAACACACACGATATTTATCAATTAAGTTCACAGTCTCATGTGGGCATGGTTTGTGGCACCCCAAAACAATTACAATAGTAACATCAAAGATCACTGATCACAGGGGATCACCATAACTGATACAATGATAATGAAAAAGTTTGAAATATTGCAAGAGCTACCACAATGTGACACAGAGACACAAAGTGAGCACATGCTGTTGGGAAAATGATCCAAATAGACTTGCTCAACACAGGGTTGCCACAGACCTTCAATTTGTAAAAAATGCAGTATCTGTAAAGCACAATAAAGCAAAGCACAATAAAAATGAGGTATGCCTGTAATTGAGTCAGATTTCAGCTTTTTAAAATAATAAATAACAGTACCCCATCAAGTAAAATGGGATTGTTTGATACTTGAAAACAGTACAGCATACCAAAATACTAGAATACTGAAAACTGATCATGTAATCCCTGGTAGAAAGAAAATTCTAAAATGTTCTGTATGCTGGCTTTCAGTTTATAAATTTAAAAATACTGAACCATTCATTTTTATCCCTAATACAATAACTTTTCAAAAGCTAATTTATAAATATCCATCTGTATAGGCACTGATATCCAACATAATCATAAATTCTCACAATAAATATACAGATTGAAGGAAAAAAAATGTATGGTTATTGCCTGATCACAATTTCTTAGGGAAAGCATTCAGTAATTCAAAATTCTTATAACCATAGTGAGCGTATAGAAAGGTGGTTTTGCCAGTAATTACCTAATATTAATTTGCCAGCATATTACTAAAAGCCTTTATCTACAAGAGCCTAAGAGATCTGTTTCCTGGAAATTGCCAAGTATGCGTTGAGGCTAAACAGCAGAAAGAGATTAGCTTACAAAAACAGTGATGGTTTCTAGGCTATTCTCTTAGTTTCTCTAAGATCTCTGTTCCTCAATTTCCTGTGGGCTAAATAGTGGCAAACTTGTCAACTTACTGTCCACCTTCATGTCATACCGAAAAATACAAAACGTGAAGCTCCTTGAGCAGGCTGGTGCACGAATGATCTGGGTGGACAATTCCCCAGTAGATTTTCGGGGTCACTGGAAAGGCCTGCCCTCCAAAGTGCCTGTGTTAATCGTATGTCACAAGAATCCAAGCCCATCATTAGGCATTTGCTCTTAGAGTTAAGCCTTCTCCTCTGCACTCAATACGCTTTACACCTATGGGCCCCCAGGGAAGGGAGGTCTCGGTCACTGTTCCTTTTGCATGGACTCCAGTGTCAGAGGCTGGCAGGACGGGCAGCATGAGAACAGCAGACAGGAGCACAGAACTGCACTCGGTGGGAAAGGGACACCGTGGAAAGGCCCAGTGATGAGAGCAAAGAGCATCTCTCCCAGCCTTCAGATCTTTCTCTGAGCCCAGCTTCATCTCTTTCTTAGTTCAATGCTTCTCTCTACATTAAACCTCGATCCTATTTACACTGAGTTAATCTCCACTCTATTTATATTTGGAAAGGCCAACTGCCCACTCCTAACTGTGCACCAACACAACTGTGAAGTTAATGCAGGCGCATCACTAATCACAGCAGGAAAGAGAAGCCACCTTAGAAGACTGAAGCAGGCCATGCTGAGTGCAAGGAAAGGACTACAGGATGAATGAATGTGCAGAGCAGTGAATTAATGGTTTGACACTACACACTTGATGTCTGGGAGGTTAAAAATGATTCTCATGCATGTACCAAAGCTTCCAGTCTGCCTTAGTGCTTTCAGTTCTGTACATTTAGGCCTTGGCACCCAACGGCAGTGGACTTCTTGAAGAAGTATGGAAAGTGAGACGTATTTCCTTTTAACTTTCTCCAGATTAAATATGCAGGACAGCCTAATTAGTGATACCACTACACAGAGAGCACTTCTGTGTACTAGCCTTAAAGATAAAAAGGAACGTCCAGAACTGGTCCTGATTTCCATAAGATCAAGAAATGGGGCAAAAATTATAAATATAATTAATTTTTGAAAAGGTAAATTTCGTACAACAGACAAATCCATGGGGAACATCATCTCCATCTACGGTATATTCTATGTAGCACTATGTGTAAATCTTTCTGAGATCATTGGTTTGTTGTTCATTATATACGGACAGTCATATCATTTGAGTTTGGAATGCTCAAACACAACTCAGTGAGTTAAGTTCAGTCTTGGCATATTTCATTCCATTTCATCGTGTGATGCCAATTCTAGACTTACTAGATTCTTCCTAAGGAAATACATGAATAAGAGAGGTGGGAGAGAGACCATGGCAAGGCACGTATCAGGGAAGGCTTTAACCCAGGGGATTGGTCAGAAAGTGCTCAGAGCTACTATAGACCCCCAGATGATGTGGGGTAATCTTATCTAAAGCCAAATCAAATGCAGAGACAAAGAATTACCCTTATGCCAATTCTCTGGGAGAGAAAAAAATGCAAACATTAACTACCAGGCAAGTGTTCAGTTATGCAGTGGGTAGTCCAATTCCTCACCATATGACGACAGAGTCGCTGTGGACACCAAGAGGGTTGGTAGGGGAAGGACACTGCACTGACCCAGATTCCCTTTCAGAGTGAGAAAATCAGAGTGACAGAAAGGTGACCCAGAGTCCCATGTAGTAAATGTGGGGCATATATCCTAGCCTAAATCACATATGAGCTTCTTGTCGCCAGACCTGGCAACAGGTAGAGCTCACACAGTTAAGCCCCACTTCATGAGGGCAAACCA
Source organism: Varecia variegata (assembly GCA_028533085.1). Classification (NCBI taxonomy): domain Eukaryota; kingdom Metazoa; phylum Chordata; class Mammalia; order Primates; family Lemuridae; genus Varecia; species Varecia variegata. Next base: position 64,032,218 of record CM052440.1, read on the forward strand.
ATTTCCACTCTGCTGCAATTCTGATGATTCTGATTTTTCTCTTGTCCTTTTTTTTAAAAATCAAGTTTATTACTTTAAGAAAAAATCAAAGCAAAATGAAAACTGGGTGGTCATGAGACATTTCAACTCCTCACTTCTAGCTCTCCACTGGTGTCTTTCTGACAGCTTTCAAGGCTGTGCCCCAAATGCTGCATTTCGTCCGCATCGCTCCTTCCAGACCCAAGCTCTGAATTTACACACCAGGCAGAAGTGTTTCTCCGCCTGGGGATTCTCAGGACGCCAGGCTCGGCCAAATGGGAGCAGCTTTCCTTCTAGACCACAGTCTTGTGGCCCACCTTGGAGGCTGAAATAAAGCTACTGTACTCAGCCTCGCAACCTCACCCAGCGCTCACTCATAACCTCTGCTTTATAGCCATCATTCCTGCAACCTGCTCTCGCCTGGCTCTCCTGCCCTCTCCAAGAGGATGTGCTCTACTATGCGGCAGGTCTGGTGGAAAGTTGACAGTCTCCAAGCCAAGAGCACAAGCGGCCAGCACTGGATAAATGACTTGAAGTGCTTTCTCCAGGGACCCTTTCCAGGTACAGGAGCCCTTCTTAACCAGGTTCGGCCGGTGCTGGCAGACAGCCTCGTTCAGGAGCACATTAAAAATCAAAATACAGACACCGTTTGGAAAGCATAGAAAGCTTGACTCTGACATCTTATGTATTAAAACATTGTTACATAAAAATGACCGCAAAGCTCCAAATTCATACTTTCCTACCTTGTGAGACCAGTTGCCACCAAGAATAAACCTGTGAAAGTGTGAGGCCGACTGTGGAGCCTCAAGAGGACGGGGGAGGAGGCCGGAGCCGCATTCCAAGCCCCGGGGGCGAGATCAATGCCCTGGCCCTCGGAGCAGCCTGGGCCGAGGCGAAGTGGGTGAGCTGGGGCTCTCAGCTCACCACATGAGTCTGGGGGCAAACACCAGCCTGGGCCAGGGTGGAACCGATAGTCTCTTCCGAGGCCCCCTTTCATCCACCTCATAAAGCCCCAGACAAATTGGCACAGCCCGCAGTTTTTAATGAAGCGTGGGCTCCCGGCTGGAGCCAAAGGGGCATTGCAGACACAGAATGAGGCTCTTTCATACCCTCGGAGATGGCGATATAGGAGGCCAGACTTCTGGAATAACTTGCTGCGGAGCACCTCAATGCTTGTCATTTCATTTTCTCGCATCAAATCCTAGTGACATCCAGGATAGATCATTTCCATCTTTGTTTTCAAGCAGATCTGAAGCAGGGCCCTGAATAATTCAGGGGGCCAGCCAGGACTGGAGCTAGGATGCAAACCTCCGGAGCACCAGCTACACAAGGACAGTGACGGGAAGCTCACAACAGGCAGGCGGAGGCCCTGCTAAACTCTTGCAGGCGTTGCCCCATTCAGTCATGACAATGTCCCCGTGAGAAACCTACCATTTCCCTTTTTTAGACACGAGGAACACTGAGTACAGAGGATTTAAGGTCCCTCCTCAGTAAACAGAATGCCTTTGACATCCATCCAAATGCCAGAGAATAAGATGCGTTGTGCGTGTTTGAACACTCGGAAGTTAAGGTGTTTTGGAGTCAGTTGGACCTTGCTGAAATCCTGACTCCAACACTTCTTAGCTGTGCGATCCTGAGAAATCTCAGTTTATTTGTTTTATAGTGGGGGCATCGTCTAAAGACTCGGGACCTCTGCACGGCGCAATACAAAACAATCGAATACGATGTAAATGGTGCCATCTGGAACTGTGTGACTCAGTGTTCCTGCCAAGACTTCAGTGATTCCAAATTGTGAATAAATTCTGTTTGCCTTTTCTCCTCCAGAGACAGCATGGTGTGATGAAAAGAAGAGGCCTTTTGGTGTCAGGCATTCTTAGGTTTGAGTCACGGTTCTTCCACATACTGGCTGTGCCCCTGAGTCACAAGCCCTCTGCACCTCCCTTTCCCAATCTGGAACTGGGAATAAATTGGGAATGAACGTGTTCATCTGGAAGAATTATTGTAAAGATTTTGGCTCTTGTAAGTGGAATAGCGTAACAAAAATCTAAAATGGGGGAATTGCTTTAGGTCTGAGCACTGGATAGAAACTGTTAGAACTAATAAAAACAGACAGAAAACTGTAAGGATTTTGAGGGGAATGTCACTGAAAGATTAAAATGCGTTGAACACATGGCTTATATAACTCTGAGCTTTAGCTATTGGTGAAGATTTAAAGGAAATTGAGGAAAATCTTATTGGAAACTACAAGAAAGGAGATCCTGGTTATGTAGTGGTAGAAAGTTTAGTGACACTGTCACTTGTAATTACGCAGAAAGTAGAAAATGCGCCCAATGAACTGGATGATCTAGCTGAGGATATTTCCAGCCAGAGCGTTAAAGTGCCACCTGGTTTCTTCTTGCTGCTTGTAAGAGATAGGACTGTAATATAAAAGACTGTTAAACTGAACAAGCCAAGAAACCATTAAAACCATTAAATACAATGGTTCTGAAAATTCTCAGCACCTTCAGATGACACACACTAATAAATTTTAGAAAGGGGTTTCAAGCAAAAATAGAATCAGGACACTGCCAGGAAGGCACTGTGCCTCAGACTAAAGACCCTATAAAGATTTTAAGGTTTTGAATCATAGATTCATTCAATTAAACAATAGGACTTTTAAGAAGTTTAAGGACATTGTCCCTCAGAAGAAGCTTATAGTAAAAAGGGGGCTTCTTTTGAGGATATTTACATATTTTTATCTAATAGAGTAAGTAAACCCCAATAGGATTCATAAAATTTTTAAAAGAATGAGATCAGCAGAAAAACACCGAGCTTTGAAGGAAAGACACAGAGAAAAAGACAAAATGAGAAGAGCCACTGGACTCCAAAAATTCTATAGATGAGAAGCAGATTGAGAAAAATGCTCAGCTGCAAACACACACTAATTTTCATGAAAGATGAAGGATGAGTCAGAGGACAGAACCAAGAATCCAGAAGGCAGAGCCAAGAGTGATCTAGAATAACTTGTAGTCAGAAGTACGACGGAGACCCCATCAAGGAACTTCCAGGTTTGCCCAGTTGGATTTCAGAGCTGGTAGGGATTCCTGTGTGCATCCCACTCTACCCATCTTTTGGCAGGAATATCCTGTGCCCATCAAAACATTGTTTGGCAAGTGTGGGGGGCAGATGATTGTCTTTGTCACCCACAGGTCTATAGAGAGGAACGGCGCTCGAGGAACTGTGCATAGGACACCAGATCTGACACGCTTCATCTTCACCCAGACCTGAATAAGATGACAATATTCTAGACTTTGAGCTTATGCCATCATAATGGGATGAGACTTTGGGGGAACTTATGAGGGGTTGAATGTATTTTGGATGTGGATCATTAGGACCCAAAGGATAGACTATAGTGGCCAGCCTCCAAGATGGCCCCTTGTGATTCACACCCCTCTTGAGCCCCCTCCTACGTTATACCAGAATTGTTCTGTGTGACCCCCAATATGGTAGAAGTGGTGTTAACCGCACTCTGGAGATTAGGTTATAAAAGGCACTGTGCCTTCTTTCTCGTTCTCTCTCTCCCATCACTCATTCCGGAGGAGACCAACTGCCATGTCCTGAGCAGCCCTACGCAAAGGCCCGCATGGTGGAAAACTGGAGCCTCCAGCCAACTGCCACGTGAATGAGCCCAGAGGTAGAGTCTCCAGCCCAGCCAAGTCTTCAGACAACTGCAGCCCCAGCCAACTTTGTGACTGAAACCACACAAGAGACTCTGAGCCCAAAATCATTCAGGGAGGTTGCTCCTGGTTCCTGACGCTTAGAAAGTATATGAATTATAAATATTTGTTAAGCTAAGTCTTGGGGTAATTTGTTACCTAGCACTAGGTCACGAATACATATAGCTGATATAGAAAAACTTCTTTAAAGTGTTCCATTAATGTGGTTAAAAACAGCAAATGTCTGTGTGGTTAAAAGTGTATATATTTTTAATCTAAAGATGAATTTTAATAACAGACATGGAGTATGATAATTAAGGCCTGTTTGTCACATGTTACCATATACATGTAAAGGACATCAACATACAGAAAATGCTTTCAAGAGTCAAGGTGTCGCTACTAGAGAAAGGAAAACAGACCTATAACCTATTATTCGTCAGGGAGGTAAAAATCTTTTGCTTTTAATGGCATGCCAAGAATATCTCTTGAATAAACTCCTACTGATGTACATTGGGTGTCAGAACAGCTCTATAATTGGGGGAAAATGCTAGTATTTATTATTTCGCATGCTCCCCACCTAGGAGGAAGGGGGTACTGGATTTTAATCCACTTAAAAGAGCCTAAAAAGACATAGGAGTACAGAGTTTGGGCATTTGAATTATCATAACTCAAATATTGGATCCCCAACCTTGGGAAAGGATTTTCAAACCCAGAACAGTCAGGGTGGAGCCCGGGAGAGCAGAGACAGGGGGCTGGAAGAACCTAAAAAGAGTGAATTCTGTGAACCAAAGTTTCCATGATATTGAGGATAACTGAGGCATCTCCCCGGCGTCTGACTGTGACAAAACAAGCTGGAACTGACTGTAACTAAATAAAGCAACAGGAAAGGGAGGACGTTCTTGTCAGCAATCCTCCGTTTCAGCGGGATGTTTTGACTACAGAGCAAGGAGCACTCGTCACTGAGATCTGACAAGAACTCGTCTTCTTCATAGTCAAAATACAACTCCTTGGGTTCTTTTATTTCAGAAAACTCCATCTCCTGCTTCATTCTGACCACATTAGAACCTGGGGTCATTGGACCAGAGTTATTTTGACCCTCTCCAAGAAGCAGTTTAGATGTCTTTCTTTTTCATTGCTCTCTCTCTTTCTTCTGAATGTGAGTTTAGTGCCAGTAAGAGGGGCCAGATGGACACTAAAGCTCTGTGTTTGTGACTGAACAGGTACACCACAAACAGCAGAGTAAATGTTCCACCCCACCGCCTCCCACACACCCAGACTGCCCCAAACCCCACCTGGAAGGACCAGCTTCTAGCAGGGGGGTGATGGTTCCATTTCTCTGCTCATTGAGCCTGGCAATATTTGCTTAAGAACAACATTTGAATAGAGGCCCCTCAGAAAACTCACATTTCCATATTTACTGGGGGATTTTTGTTTATTACCAATGAAGTTGAGAAACCATTCTATATACTTGCTAAGTGAAAAGAGCCAAGCTACTAAAGACCTTGCCCGTAATCTTAATATCCATTTTTTAGCATCTACTGTACATCAGGACCTGTGCTGAGCACATAAGATCAGTACAGATGAGTATATGAGATGGGTATTGGAATCCCCAATTTTCAGATGAGAGAACGAGGTACAAAGAGGTGATATAACCAACCCAGCCGATGATGACTACCTCTAGGGAGTAGGGAGAGGTGCGGTAAAAGGGATCTCATCACCTTTTATACTGTTAGAAATTTTTTATCACAGGCATATATTATTTTCAAGCATTTGACAATATGTGACAAGAAAATAATTGCTTTAAAAAAGAAAAGCATTTGCCTAAAGTCAGAGTGCTAGTAAGTGACCCAGCCAAACTCCAGAGCCTGGTTTGCCCATCTCCCCAGCGTAGCTCCTCCTCACTGTATTGTCAGAAAAAGGATTCTCTAGCCAATATGTGCATGGCAGTTACCCGTGGGAGGCAGAACTAGAGACACCCTAGTAGTAGAGTGACTACACTTTTGGGACACTTTTGAGAGTGAAAGTGGTGCTAAGGTGGACTGGAACTGTCCTAGGTGCACTAGGATGAACAGCCCGATTGTGGGTGACTTGTTTTCATCGTGCTATGTACAGACAGTCCCCAACTTGTGACGGTTCGTCTTACAATTTTCCAACTTGATGGTGCAAAAGTGATACTCATTCAGTAGAAACTGTAACTTCAGATTTTGAATTTTTGATCTTTTCCGCAGCTCACGATATGCAGTAGGCTACTCTCTCACGATGCTGGTTAGGGGCAGCGAGCCGCAGCTGCCAGTCAGCCCTGCCATCACGCAGGTACAAGCAAGACTCTAGTGCACTGTTGCCATTGCCAGTGTTTTCTGGATATTGTGTTTTGTGTTTTCACATCCCGTCATGTCTACAAAATGCCCATCTATGGTACACTATTCAGTAAATCACATGAGATATTCTATGCTTTATTACAAAATAGGCTTTGTGTTAGATGAATTTGCCCAACGGCAGGCTAATGTAAGTGTTCTGAGCGTGTTTAAGGTAGGCTAGGCCAAGCTATGATGTTTGCTAGATCAGGTGTATTCAATGCATTTTTGACTTAAGATATTTTCAATTTACAATGAGTTTATCCAGACATAACTCCATTGCAACTTAAGGAGCATTTGTATATCAAATGTTCTGCCTTGAGCATGTATTACTTTAAGAGGCAGAGGGACAGCATTGTGTACCATTTTTTTTTTTAAGAAAGAAACCTGTAGTTCTAACTCTCTTGGGTGTCTATTCTTTTCCTTCAAATCGTAAAGCAAAATTCACATAATTCAAATTACTTACCACCACAATCAGATAGTGCTGACAGCCATACGTGTGACGATCATTATTATTGAAATGCTAACGTTTAAAAAAAAGTGCTTGGAGACCACTCTAGTAAGTTATCCCTCACCAGCAGCAGGGAAGCGACCCTGGAGTCATGGCTTTCGCTGGACAGGTGGCAAACCCAGGGATTATGTAACACCTCCCCGGAGGTTACCCTGCAAGTTAGTCAGCCTCTGCTCCACCTACTGCCGACTTCCGCTGTTTCCCCGAGCTGAAAGACAGTTTCCAGTTCTCTGTGGCTATTCATAACTTTCTCCAAAAGAATAAACGCCAGTTTCAGAAGAACATATGTGTTACCTTGGCCACATCATGGACCAATACACAAACAGCATTGACATCCAGGCAAGACTATCAGTAAATAATGTAACTTGACTCAAAACAGAACATGAACATGTCTCAGTAGGGGCAGCCTCGTCTGGACCAGCTCAGATGACTAAGGAACCTCAGGAAGTGGAACTGTGAATCAGAAAGAGACCTCCTTTCCTCTGACTCAATCCTGAGCTCATGAGCCCAGGTGGTGTCGGAGGATACTGTGTTCCTGGAGGTGCTGAACGTCTCACAAATAGACAGAAACTAGGGAAAAACTTATGACCTTTGCCCCTGCTCCATAAACCAGGCTCTGCGATCATATTGTAATAATTGCTTTGCCCATATTACTTAATCTCATAATAGTATGTGTCCCAAATTATGATCCCATTTTAAAGATAATGAAACCGAGGCTCAGAGACCCTGCCAAAGTCCCACAGCCAACTTTGTGCATTACCAGTGCTCCATTAGTACTATATATATATTGGTATTACACTGTCTCCCAATGAGAAGCAGTAAGCAGGAATTTAAATAGTACAAAGCCTTCTGTGAGCCTCCTAGTCATAATTTTCAGTATGGTCATTGTCACTTCAATTTATTAATAGATAAGCTCTAGCAGTAGTAACAGAGCTTTTATATACTTATTTCATTTCTTCCATTCTATTCGCAAAGTTGGGAAAGTATCTACCACACAATCTTGAGTACAGTTATGATAATTAGAGTATTATCTATTTTTCTCCCACATACAGACAGGTCTAACACATATTAGTGAATTAAGAGGGACATGAAGAGCCCACTTTTTCAGGAGGTGTGTGAACTCCAGCCTCAAAGGCAGTGCATGAGTAGCCCATGTTTCTTTGGGTCCGCTGAACCCCCATAGGAATGATAGAGCCACGGATGACCACACGTGGCCCCTGCGGTTAGGTAGGCTGGAATTTGTCTGGCTAACTCCTCAAAAGCGGTTTGGAGCCTCTCAATTTAGGTGCAACGCTTGCAATTTGGATTTTTACCACTAGGTGGATGGTAGTGCTTTGTATATTAATGGTTTTGCTGAATAACTAGTAAGTAAGCTTTCCCCAGCAACTGATAAACATTCAAGTTTATAAGGACGGTTATACCATCTTTAATTAAAGACTATAAGCTCCACTGAAAAACAAGACTTTATAATTTAAATGAGATGAGAGAACAATAAAAACATGTGGTATAAAAAGGTTAATTTATAACACAAAATCCCAACTTAATTATGCTATTTTGTAAAAATAACCTCTTTCTTTCAAAAGCATAACAATTAACTAATCTGATTTTGGACAAAGAGAACCCTTTTTCAAATTGCTATAATTTGTTGCTTTTCTCACTAAAATTCAATTACTACTGGTTATTGCTGAATCTAATCTTGGTTTTAATTTTTTCTATTTTTAAGAGGGAAACTTGAAATTTTTTTTTTCCTGTTTCCCTTTTCTTTAGTAGGTTGTCAGGAGAGTCTCAGACTGCAAATGTGATGAAGTTAAAAGCTACAGCAGCTTCTCATGCTACAGCATATCCTGCACATTCCTGGAAAGATCTTACTTCCCAGTTCCTCCGCAGTCTGGTATGGTTATTGTGTGGTGGAAGACTTCTTTAGGGAAGAAATATTGGTGGCTCTTTGATTTGTTCCACTTCCTGTGACCGTCCCCACGACTGTCCTTTGCCAATCATTTCTTTCTGCAAGAAACTCCTTTCCATTCTAATTCCTAGACCATTAAATCCTAGAACCAGCATAAAACTATAATAATAATAAATATAATAAGTAACACATTGCACTTAAGATAAACCAGTCACTATGTTAATATGAAGTGTTTTATATATATGTATATACATACCTCATTTTAAGCTATAACACACCAAATATTAAAGATTATCTATAAAACATCCCTAAACAGCTCCATGCCTCCTTTACAAAACATCCATTCAATGGTGCTATTTTTAAACAGAGATATCTCATATATTTACACATATACATAAATCCATATAAATACATAATCACGTATACCCATCTATTCTCACCTCTTCCTGGTATACTATTTTCCCAGGTGGCTTGTGGGTTTCTGAAAGGTGATCTGCCCTTTTTGTCCCACCTGTTATCTCTCCACTATACCTTGCTACTCAAGAGCGTGGTTCTCTAACCAGCAGCATCTGCATGAAGAATGAGCTTGTTAGAAAAGCGGAACCATGGGCTTCCTCCCAAGCTACTGAGTCAGAACGTGCATTTTAATAAGATGCCCCGGGGAACTGTATGCACGCTATCGTTTGAGAAGTGCTGCCTTTCCCAATACATCTGATTGGGAAGATGATCGCACGATTAAGGAGTTAGGCAGTGGGAGTGACTGTGGTGGCAAGGCCAGAAGTTAATAAGTGACATGATTAGCACTCTAAAGGGGCCATTAATTAAACATTCCTAGTACACTAAAGAGGAAATATACTTCTCCACTGTGAGTAATAAGTAGTTAAGTAGTTAATAAGTAGTTATGGTAAGGCCATTCTTTTTTGGTCTTGGGGGTAAAGTAAATCTCCTTGCCCAGATGCAAAGGAAAACCTAACACTAATGTCAGAAAACCAGTAGTATGTTCCTCAAATATTTGATCCTATGGGCAAATATTGCACATCAGCAATCTATTTTCAAAGATACCTATTCAGAGTTATTCAATTGTCTCTCCTTTTGAAGTTAATTCATACTAAATGAGGCAGGAAATGTTCGTAAATGGTCACGTATCATGAGTGGCATTTGTCTCTGTGAACATCTCCCCTTCACCCCCAAAGGCTTCATCTGGAAATATGGGATGTGAGGGTGGGAATTGCAGAGAGACTCACTTGAGCATCTGGCCGTGGCTCATCACCAGACTCAGCAAACTGCTTTCATATTTGAGATAGTTAATTAGAATTCAGGAGTCCTGAAATGCCTTCTTTAGGTGCCAAGAGGCAATGAGTGTTTTTAGCAACTGCTGAACTATGTGTTTGTGAAATTAGGACTTGGAGAAAGAGGTGATTTTGCAAGAGGTTACAGCTGCTGCCACCCTGGCTCCTGCTGCCCTCCAGACTTGCTGCCAACTTGAGGCTGACACTTTTGAACCTTAGGAGAAGGCAGGGAGATCACTGGCAGGAAGAGAGTGAGAGAGGAGTGAAGTGCACGGGAATTGTGCAGCTACTTCCAGCCTCTCCTCTACACTATGGATAGCGACGTGGACGTCTTGAATACCTATTCCAGATAATGTTGTTCTGGCATCCCTCTTTGTTGCTCTGTCTTAAAATTTAAAACAAATGTAAGAAAATTAATGACAGGAATTAGAGTTAATATACGTTTTTTGATATTCTCAAATCTTGTTAAAGGAAGGAAACAAAATTCAGAGGAGAGACAACTGCAATAAGTGACTTGAAGGGGTGTGTGTGTGTGTGTGTGCGCACATATGTGTGGTTGGATTTTAAACAATCAGCTTGGATTGTTATTATTACATTATTATAACTTTTTTAAAGAATGTTTTCTAATAGGAAGCAAACCGCCTCCCTGGTTATGATCCTTTGCCTATTCCTTTTGGACAGACTGACTTGCAGATCCATCTGCCCCAAGTTCCCCAGGAATGGGAGGTGTCTATACACTATGGTTACCCTGCCATCTGATCTCAGTTCCACAGGTTTTAATTTAATCACCAAAAGCACTGAGCACTGAGTAGGACCAGACGCTTTCGATGCAGACAGTACTGCCCCCTAGTGGGGACTTAGGGAACTGGCAGGGTGTTTTGCTTGTTAACACTTCCAACACATTATTGCACAGTAGTCAAATGTTAGATATTCTGCAATAAACAGAACAGTCCTATACAAAGAATTGTCCAGTATCCCATGCAACCTCTGTGTGGTCCAAATACATAGGTGAAAAAATCTGTTTATAATTTTCCTACCTAGAACCTAAGTCCGTTTAACATATAGGCATCAAGGGCTTTTTTTGCATAGTATGAACATACACTGAGTTTGCCAGGAATACAGCAACTGCACAAATCAAGAGAAGTTTGTACTTTTTTGCACTCAAAATTTTGCCAAGAGTTGTTTACAACTGTGGAAATCCATGTCACCTGTGGCAAAGCCACTGTAGGTATTTGAGTCACTGGTACAACATGTTATCAGTCTGCATTTGTAACTGTCACATGTGCAATAATGCAGTGTCTAGTTAAAATTATCTCACTACTTCAATGGCTCTTTCAGGATAGTTGCACCCAAACATTTACATATATAAACATATTATTTAATTATAAATTATTTTCCTTTTATTTCTCCTTTCTCTTACTATCAGGGCAAAATGTTGGTTTTTAATTATGTATGTAGGGAGGCTATCTTATTTATAGAGTGCATGTTAAACAATTAATTTAAAGGAAACATTTGAAAACATAATAAAAAGGAAATATGGAATCTGATAGAGTTGAAACTACTGGGCAGATAACTTCCTTGTAACCTAAGTGCCAGAAGTGGAGAAAAAGACCAAGCCAATATGTCTGGAAGAAACACTAGAATGAGGATTTGAAAATGTGGGTGTGCTTCTGTTTTGTGGAGAGATAGTTCTTGACTTCTTGGAGTCTCCATCTCCTTTAGCAGCCTCTTCCCTGGCCAGCCCCTTACATGTAGGTGTCCCCAGAGCTTCTCTGTTGCCTGTTCTCTCACTAGGATCCTCATCCTTGGAAACTGTACCTGTTCATAAAGTTTCAACCACCATCTCTGTGCAGCTGATTCCAAATCTCTACTCCAGGTCTGAATGATCTGAGCACCAAACACGGGCTCCAATTTTTTTTTTTTTTTTTGGATAAAACACATGCACATTGAATCGCCCAAATTCATGTGGGAAATCACATTCATCCTCTTTTCCCCAAAACCTAGTCTCGTGGTGTTCCCACAAACTGACATCCTTATCCTCCAAGTCACCCAGAGTTAAAATCTTGATAAGAAACTTTAGAATCATCTTTAAGAACTTTCCAACCTTACCCCCACCCAACCAATCACGAAGCCCTCTCAGTTCTACCCAAATGTCTCTCTGAAATCTTTCTCAGTCGCACACTGGGAAAATGGTTTCTCAAAACATGAAATTTTTTAAGAGCTCTAATTCATAGTGTTTGCCAATTTCTGTGATGTAAATATTCCCACTATGGCCAGTTTCAAGCTACCAAAGGTTGAACATCTGGCTTATAAAATAACTTATTGTTAAATTTTAACAATAATCTCTTGCGAGCCAGTCCTCCTTTCTAATTCTACTGCTATCACCCTAGTTCAGCCATGTGTTATTTATTTTCTGAACTATTTATTACAGAGGCTCACAAATTAGTTTACCAACCCTGGCCCCAATTACATCTGTGAAGAAAACACATTTATTTCTTTGTTGCTTATAAAATCCATGTTAAGAAACTCAGCATAGTGTGCAAAGCCTCCCACACCCTAGTGGGAGCCCCAGTCTATCCCCTACACTCCCCCATTACCACCTCCTACACACTCACATATATGCATGCACACACATGGTCTTACACTCCAATCCCGTAATGTCACTTGGCATTTTCTGCACAGTGCATACTGCAGTTCAGTTCATCAGACTTTAACTGAGTACTTACCATGTGCCGCCTGAGGAACTAGAGCTTACCACGGGCACAAAAGAACTTCTTGGCAGTTGGCTCTTTCATACAAGCATCAACCACTGACAGGGAAAACAGCTCTATAGGTCCTCACAGCATCTACCGATTCAATTAAGCAGGTGTGCCTGATTCTTACTCACAAGTACCACCCACCATTTTGGAGATTAAGCTGAGGGACCCAGTACAATTCACACTGCTGGGAAGAGGTGAAGACAGCAGGATAGACGCAGTCTGCGGGGACACGGTTTATTAGGAGAGAAACAAAAGTTATAGGCAGCTCAGGCTGTGAGGGGTCTCCCTCTTCCACTGCAGACCTCTGGGCTGACTGGGGAGCTTCTCAGAGTCTGTGCAGAGACACTCTGCCGGAGAGCAGGTGCGGTAGAGATCCGGTGCCTGCCAACACCAGGCTTCTGCAACTGACGACACCCTGATCACTCTGGTGCACAGAGCCAGCTCCGCTCAGGACTCAGCCATCCAGCAGTAACCTTAGCATCACCTCCACCAGGCTGGGGAGGGAACAGATACTCCACCCTGTGTTGAGCCCTGTGACTGGGAGTTGAGCACGCCTCCCCGCTGGCATGGAAGGTGAACAAAGCAGGGAGCCTCAGATGCCACAGCCAACTGGCTCATTGGGTCCTAGGTGCAGCACGAGAACCCTGGCCAATCAGTAGCTCCAGCTTGCCTCTGTGGAACCTAGGCTGCTGAGCGAAAACCTGCCTGCGTGACTGGGCTCTGGCAGTTCCCAGGCTGGTGGAACAGCCCCCTACATGGGCAACTCTGCTCCTGAAATCCTCAGAGCCAGCTCTGAAGCTCTCGCTGTGCAAAAGTCCGAGGCTCTGCCCTTGTAGCTCTAGGGCCCTCGCCAGGCTCACAACTCCACCCTTGACACTCCAGAGTTGTGCCTGGACCCCAAGACCCCACAACTGAGTCCCCACCACTACCACTTGGCCTGCAGAGCTTCTCTGAGGTCCAATATTTCACTCAGGAACCCCTAGCCCTAAGCAGTTGTCACTCCTGGACTTGGTTCAAGAGTCCCCAGCAAAGGATAACAGGTGCCCTGCATACCTATTAACCCAGACACAAGAGAAGAGAAGACAGATGAGAAGAAATCAGCAAAAAACAACCCAGCAACATGAAAAACAAAATAGTTCGATACCCGCAAGAGAACACAATGGAGCTACGGTAGTGGACTCCACCCATGAGGAAATTGCCAAAATGAAATTCAGAATATGGACGGAGGCGCAGTGGCTCACGCATGTAATCCTAGCACTCTGGGAGGCCGAGGCGGGTGGATTGGTTGAGCTCAGGAGTTTGAGACCAGCCTGAGCAAGAGCAAGACCCCATCTCTACTAAAAAAAATAGAAAGAAATTAGCTGGACATCTAAAAATATATAGAAAAAATTAGCCGGGCATGGTGGCGCATGCCTGTAGTCCCAGCTACTCAGGAGGCTGAGGCAGGAGGATTGCTTGAGCCCAGGAGTTTGAGGTTGCTGTGAGCTAGGCCGATACCACGGCACTCTAGCCCAGGCAACAGAGTGAGATTCTGTCTCAAAAAAATAAATAAATAAATATAAAAAAATATATTACAAAAATACAGAATATGGATGGCAAATAAGATGATTGGAATTAAAGAGAAAGTTGAAAACCAACAAAAAGGAGCCAGAAAAATTTCAGGAAATCGATGAAAAAAATGAAAACATCACTAGGGAGCTAGACAACGTAAGGAAGGATAGAATAGAACTTAAAGAAATGAAACAGTCATTCAGGGAATTTCAAAATGCAGTTGAAAGCTTTGACAGCAGGCTAAACCAAGGAAAAGAAAGAATCTCAGAGCTTGAAGACAAGGCTCTTGAGATAACCCAGTCAAAGAGGCAGAGAAGAGTATAAAAAAGTCAGGCAATCACTGAGAGAGATATGGCACTATGCGAAGCATACTAACATTTGAATTATATCTGAGGGTAAAGAAGAAAGAGCCAAAAGCATGGAAAACCTATCTGAGGAAATTATTGAGGAAAACTTCCCACACATCACCAGAAATTCAGACATACAGACACAAGATGGACATGGAACACTGGGAAGATTCATAGCAAATAGGTCATCTCCAAGACACATGATAATCAACCTGGCCAAAGTCAAAATGAAAATTCTGCAAGCAGTAAGATAAAAGCATCATACAACCTACAAAGGAAAACCCATCAGGCTAACTGCAGACTTCTTAGCGGAAACCAGAGGGATTGAGGCCCCATCTTCAATTGACTTAAACTGAACAACTGCCAGCCTAGAATTTTGAATCCTGCAAAACCAAGTTTCACAATATGGAGAAATTAAGTCCTTTCCAGACAAGCAAACACTGAGGGAATTTGGCATGACCAGACCTGCTCTACACCAAATACTCAGAACAGCACTATACACAAATCAGCACAACAGATACCAGCCAGTGTCTATTCACCTAAAAAAAAACCCAAAACACACAACTTCTATAAAACAATATTACAGAAGGTAAAACAAAGCAATAAGGGACTATCCAATAGGATGAACAGAACAACATCCACATTTCAATGCTATCAATCAACATGAATAGACTGAATGTTCCTCTCAAAAGACATAGGCTGGCTGAATGAATGAAAAAACACAACCCAAGTATCTCCAGGAAACACATGAAGCTACAAGATGCACACAGACTCATCATGAAAAGATGGAAAAAAAACATTTAACACAAATGGAAATCAAAAGAGAGTAGGTGTAGCCATTCTCATATCAGATAAAATTGACTTTAAGCCAACAAATGTAAAGAAAGATAAAGAGGGTCATTATATAGTGGTAAAGGGAGCTATCTAACAAATAGATATAATAATCCTAAATGTACATGTGCCTAAAACAGGAACTCCCAGATACATAAAACAAATTATACGAGAGCTCAGAAAAGAAATAAATAGTACCATTGTAATTGCTAGGGACCTCAACACTCCACTGTCAGAGCTTGATAAGTCAGCTAAGCAGAAAATAAATAAATAATGGACTTAAACTAAATTCTAAATCAAATGTACCTAACAGACATTTCTAGAACATTCTACCCCAAAACTACAGAACACACATTCTTCTCAGCAGCACATAGGACATTCTCCAAGATCAATCATATCTTAGGCCACAAAACAGGTCTCAAGAAATTCCAAAAAATCAAAATCATACAATGTATCTTCTCAGACCACAGCAGAATAAGACTAGAAATCAATCACAACAGAAACACTCAAACCTATACAAAGTCATGGAAATTAAACAACCTGCTGCTGAATGATCACTGGTTCAAGAATGAAATTCAGATGAAAATGAAAAAATTCTTTGAGCTGAACAACAAAGGGGACACAAGCTATCAAAATCTTAGGGGCACAGCAAAAGCACTCCTCAGGGGAAAATTCATAGCCTTAAATACCCACATCAAAAAGACAGAAAGATCACAAATTGATAACCTAATATCATACCTAAAAGAATTAGAAAAGAAAGAATGAACCAAACCCAAAGCCAGCAGAAGAAAAGAAATAATGAAGGTCAGAGCAGAACTAAATGAATTGGAAAATAAAAAAACAATACAAAGGATTAATGAAACAAAAAGTTGGTTCTTTGAAAAGATAAAAAAATCGACAGGCCTTTTTCTAGATTGACAAAGAATAGAAGAGAAAGGACCCAAACAAGCTCAATCAGAAATGAAAAAGGTAACATTACAACTGATACCACAGAAATACAAAACATCATCCATGAATATTACATAAATCTCTACACACATAAACTAGAGAACGTAGAGGAAACGGACAAGTTTCTGGAAACACACAACCTCCTAAGACTCAACCAAGAAGAAATAGAACTCCTGAACAGATCAATAACAACCAGTGAAAATGAATCAGTAATAAAAAAAACCTCCCAATAAAAAAAGCCTGGACCAGATGAATTCACAGCTGAATTCTAACAGACCTACAAAGAAGATCTGGTACCCATAATATAGAAATTATTCCATAACATTGAAAAGGAGGGAATCCTCCCCAACTCATTCTACAAAGCCAGTATCACCTTGATACCAAAGCCAGGAAAGCACACAACAAAAAAACAAAACTACAGACCAATATCCTTTATGAATATAGATGCAAAACTCCTCAGTAAAATTCTAGCAAACCACATTCAACAGCACATCAAAAAAATAATCCACCAGGACCAAGTGGGCTTCATCCTAAGGATGCAAGGATAGTTCAACATACGTAAGTCAATAAATATGATTCACCACATTAAAAAAAAACAAAAACAAAGACCAAACGATCATCTCACTAGGTGCAGAAAAAGCATTCAACAAAATCCAGCACTCTTTCATGATAAAAACCCTCAACAAACTAAGCATAGAAGGAACATCTCAGAATTATAAAAGCCATATATGACAAACCTATAGCCAACATCATACTGAACGGGGAAAAGTTGAAAGCACTCCCCCTAACAGCTGGAACAAGACAAGAATGCCCACTGTCGCCACTCCTATTCAACATAGTGCTGGAAGTTCTAGCCAGAGCAATCAAGCAAGAGAAGAATATTAAGGGTATCCAAATCAGGAAAGAAGAGGTTAAATTATCGCTCTTCTCTGATGATATGATCTTGTATCTAGAAAAACCCAAAGATTCCATCATGAGTCTCCTGGAATTGATAAATAAATTCAGCAAAATCTGAAGATACAAAATCAATGTACATAAATCAGTAGCATTTCTATATACTAATAACAATGAAGGCAAAAATCAAATCAAAGACTCAATACCATTCATAATAGCTACAAGGAAAATAAAATACTTAGGAATATAGTTAACCAAGGAGGTGAAAGAGTTCTACAAGGAGAACTACAAAACTTTGAGGAAAGAAATCACAGAGGATACAAACAAATGGAAAAACATATCATGCTCATGGCTAGGTAGAATCAACATTGTTAAAATGTCCATACTATCCAAAGTGATTTACAGATTCAGTGCAATCCTCATCAAACTACTGAAGTCATACTTCACAGATCTAGAAAAAGTAATTTTATGCTTTGTTTGGAACCAGAAAAGAGCCAGATAGCCAAAAGATAGCCAAAGCAATCTTAAATAAAAAGAACAAAACTGTAGGCATCACATTACCAGACTTCAAACTAAACTACAAGGCTCTAATAACCAAAACAGCATGGTATTGGTACAAAAAAAGAGACATAGACCAATAGAACAGAACAGAAAACCCAGGCATAAAACCATCTACCTACAACCAACTGATCTTTGACAAAGCAGACAGCAACATACACTGGGGAAAAGAAGCTCTATTCAATAAATGGTGCTGGGAAAATTGTATAGCTATGTGCAGAAGAATGAAACAAGACCCCTACCTCTCACCACTCACAAAAATTAATTCAAGATGGATAAAAACTTAGATCTAAAGCATGAAACCATAAAAATTCTAGAGGAAAATATAGGAAAAACTCTTCCAGATATCAGCCTAGGCAAAGAATTTATGAAAAAGACCCTAGTGGAAATCACAGCAACATTGAGTAGGCTGAGGAGGAGGAAAAAGGGGTGAGGTTGATCTTGGTGTCCCAAGGGTAGCAGAGGTAAAAGAAAATCTGCATATAAGTGGACCCTCACAGTTCAAACCCATATTGTTCAAGGGTCAACTGTATTTTGCATTCCAGTGGCAGCCATGATATAATATAGTTGCTTAATATTTGTGGATTAAGAATTTACATGTTCAAATTAGCACAAAATATGCTAGCAGTTAGGACACTGACAGCTTTAATATCATTTAAGTGTCTAAATGGAGAGGGGGGCAGGAATTTCTTCACCAAATGATAAAACATACTATTTTCTCACCAATTGCTTGGGTTCCCCAAGAAGATATGCTGGAGCTGAGCCCAAGAGTTTGAGGTTGCTGTGATCTATAATGATGCCACTGTACTCTAGCCTGGGTGACAGAGCAAGATTGTGTCTCAAAAAAAAAAAGAAAGAAAGAAAGAAAAAGAAATACAGAGACTTCTTTTGGCCATACCATTTCTCTTCATTCCAACAGGAAGAAGGCCATATAGCAAAGGCACACCAAGGGCAGAGCTCTCAATGGGAGTGGGGGTAGGGCTCACCAACCTCCGTTTCCTTCAAATTTAACATGTTTGGGGGTTTTACTGCATTGATGAATCAATGACTTCAAGTTGTACACTCCAATATCTGTTTTTTCTTTCTTCCTTAGGAATAGATCCTATATCTGTTTTCATTTGCCGTGTAACAATTTACCACAAACTTAGCAGCTTCAAACAACACCATTTAGTTAACTCACAGGTCTGAGGTCAGAAGTCTGGCATGGCATGATTGGGTTGTCTATTCAGAGCATCCCAAGGCTAAAATCCAGGTGTTAGCCAGCCTGAGTTCTTATCTGCAGACTTTGGAGGAAAATTCACTTCCAAGTTCAGCATTTTTATTGTTGGCAGAATTTGGTTCATGGCTGTAGGCTGTAGTTCATTTTCTTGCTGGCTGTCAGTGGGGCCATTCTCAGGTCCTAGAGGGTGTCCACACTCCTTGCCACAGGGCCCCTTTATGTTCAAGCCAGCAATGGCATGTCCAATCATTCTCATGCTCCTAATTTCTGGCTTCCTCCATCTCTGATCACTAGACCTGGATTCAAAGGGCTTCTTTGATTAGGTCAAGCCTACCTGAATAATCTCCCTCTCTTAAGGTCAACTAATTTGGTATATAACATAATCACAGGAGTGATATCTCGTTATATTCACAAGTTCCACCCACACTCAAGGGGAGGAGATTATATAAGGTAGAGATCACTGGGGATACCTTAGAGCTCTGTCTACCACAGACCCCTACCTTTTAGCTTGACATATGGATCCCCTAATAAAGTCAACATTTCCCAGCCTCCCAATAGCTAGGTGCAGCCATGTATCTAAGTATTAATATTTGCCAAAGAAATGTTATATCACAGCTTCCAAGAAACCTCCTTAAAAATACTGCTGGTGTTCAATATTTGCCCCGTTATATTTTGATTCCTTCTTGCCACCTGAGTGTATAATTTAGTGGCGGGAACTCTTGCATCAACTTGGGATATGAAATGATGATAAAAATGGGAATCACATACTAGGATGGTGGAGCAGCACCTGGGATCCCTAACCCCGTCAGAGAGCCAGCCCCAGTGGTGTGCTGGTAAGTGGTAAACAACTGGCTGTCTGGTAGGGAAAGCCCTATTTGTAGCATTTGCTGATGTCTGTATGTAAATATTCCACCATGGCCGCTTTCAAGTTACCAGTGTGACATCATTGACCCTAGGGCTGGGAGGAGATGCCAGCAGTGGGTTCTCACGGTCACAATGCACCACCCACAGCACACCACTGTCCATCCCAGTTCTGGAGGGCTTGCCTCCATGCTTCTTTGTCCTTGGGGAAAAATTAACTTCTATCTTAAGGTTCTGTTATTTTAGGATTTCTGTCCCATGCAACCAAACCTATGGTAATTTTCTCCAGTTTTCTCTTTCAACATGGAAATGTTCTTCACTTGGATTTTTCTGTGTTGAATGCATTTGGCTCTAAGCAGGATAGGGGGTGTATGGCACCAGGTTTTACTTTACACCGCATTCATTCGCAGCTGCTGCCGTTTCATTGTGGCCTCCTGCCAGTACGATTTACCCTGCTCCTTACACGGTAGAGCCTGAATAACTTTACAAAGCTCAGAAGGAAACAGAAGGGTGATTGTGCCAGAGATACTATAACCACCATGCTTTACCGAGACCTCTGGGCAGGCACCATGATGGGAAGTATTATATTTTGAAGCAAGGCAACCAATCCAGGAGTATGAGACATTAAAGCCCTGCTTTACAAAGCTGCTTCTGAAGATTGGTGAAGTTTGAGACCCACAACAGAGCAGAAAAGACTTTGGAACAAATAAACATCAGCACTACTAGAAAACATCTCCTCATTTCTCTGAAAACCGAGCTGGGAAAACACACGGAGTCTTTTTCTCTGACTTCTTGTCCTTCCACCTAGAACCACCCCAAAATCCACCAGGACTGGAAGTGACACGGGCAGAGTTATCTCTGCCCCCAGACTTCCTTTCCCTCAGGAAGCCCTTCAGGGGCCCGGACCGCAGGCAGGAAGCCGTCCCTCTGTCACAGACCCACACACTGGCCGCGACAACATCCCCTGCCTTTTCTACATCTCTTTCCCGCTAGCACTCAAATTCTGGAAACTGTGTATTTGTGACATTCAGTTCAGATTTTAGGAAAAAGTGGTTCTCTAAGTTACAGGAATATCACACAAGCTCTACTATTGATTCCATTGACAAGAAAATAATGGCTCAATTGCCATTTCCCTGCAGCGCCCTTGAGCTCCTAGATGTTAGCTTCACTCTTATTAGTGAGCAGGTTTCCTTTCTAGCCCCAGCCAGATGCTGAAACTTCTCCCATCTGCTAGAAGGGTTATGTACATTGGTGGAAAAGTACAGTTTTCCTAATAAAAGTTGTTCATCAAGAAAGCACTATGTTATTTCCTATAAGGAAATTTTAGGGCTGTATAACCAAAAACCTATATATTTCTTTCTAGAAAACTTGAGGAGACTTTAAAACCTTTCAAATTCAACAAATGTTAAGAATCTGCTGTGTATGAGGCCCTGTTGTATATGCCCTGACATAGGGTGACAAAAAGATAAATGAAACACTTTTAGATGGGCAGGGTGGCTCACGCCTGTAATCCTAGCACTCTGGGAGCCTAAAGCAGGAGGATCACTTGAGGCCAGGAGTTCGAGATCAGCCTGAGCAAGAGTGAGACCCCAACTCTACAAAGTATAGAAAAATTAGCTGGGCATCGTGGCACACACCTGTAGTCCCGGCTCCTCAGGAGGATCTGCTTGAGCCCAGGAGTTTGAGGATGCAGTGAGCTGTGATGATGCCACTGCACTCTAGCCTGGGAGACACAGCAAGACCCTGTCGAAAGGAAAGAAGCAAGGGAAGGGAAGGGGAGGGGAGGGGAAGGGAAGAGAAGAGAGGAAGGAAAGAGAGAGAGAGAGAGAAAGGAAAGAAAGGAAGAAAGGAAGAAAGGAAGAAAGAAAGAAAAGAAACACTTTCTCTATTATTAAGGAAACCACTGTCTATAAACAGTCTAGAACAAAAATAAGACAAGCACATAACTGTTCTATAAGACAAATACATGTGCCCTGAGAGAGAAACAACAAGGATTTTCATAAGACTTATCTTCCATAACACTACGAACCAATTAATTAGCTTACTTACCAAGGCTAATAGCTGACTTCTCAAGACCAGCTTCAAGACTTTCACTGCACTGTACCCACAAAGTCCGGTGCCCAAAATTCTTATATCATGAACTCTGCCCAATCTTAAGACCTACTTTAAAATCACCCAACCTGGGCCCAAAAACCTGACCTTCCCCCTTCTGAGATACTGCTAAGGCTTTTTCAAGGTGGTGTCCTCCCTTACCACAATAAGCAAAAAGCATTAAACTTTGTTTGATCAACAGGATGTTCCACTGGTATTTTGGTGAGACAACAGTCAACATCCTTTTCTTCTGGGAAGCAGAACCCCTATTATCTGAGATGAATTCATTCCAGGTGGTGGAGCTGGAGCTTCTCCTCCATCCCCCTGGCCACATGACCTGAGCTGGTCCAATCAAAGTCTTAATATGGTACTTGCTATGGGATATTGCAAACATCTAAAGCTGAAATATACAACAAGCTAAATCTAGGCAGGATTCTCCCATCCCTATCCTCATGTTGGAAGCAAACCAACTGACAATACTGATTTATCTTAGGATTCAGACCACTCAAGCCAGCTCTTTGGGAAAAGTGAAAGAAACATGCCAGGATCCTGGAATTTGTTAGCTACCTCTTAATGACTTCAGTAAGGTGTTTTAGGAAAGGAATAAGCTTCCAGCCCAATTGGCCCATGCGAAGGTGTAAAGGAAACAGCCATCAGCTTTGGTAATAACAACAGCTCACGTTCATTACGTGCTATGTGCCGGATGCCACTCTGAGCATTTCACATGGATTTCCTCATACAATTTTTGCAACAATTCTAGAGAGTGGATACTACTGTTATCTCTCTTTTATAGACAAACTGAGGCCCAGAGAGATGAAGTAGCCTGAGCAGAGCTACATAGCTGAGAAAGCGGCAGAATGGGGAAGCAAAGTCTTGCTCTAGCATCCATGCTTTTAACCTTTCTGCCTGCAGCCAGCAGACGGCAGAGGGTCAGACAATACGTGCCTCGCAGAACTATAGGGGCCGGGCTCTCTGCTTGTCAAAGGTGCTCACACAAACACCTTGGACTGGGCCCTTGCAGGAAGCAAAGAAATAGGGTGGGAATTTCATTCCCCAAGCTCCTCCCAAACCCCTCCTGCCACACTGAGGTAATCATTCCTACTAAAGCAGGCTTGCCTGGGATGTCTGGCCAGGGCAGACCCCTACTGTTCCAGGTGTCCCAAAGCTGAGGGAGAGATTGAAGCCATCAAGCTGAGGGTGCAGGTATGAGCAGGAAGCCTGTCGCTAAGAGACAGAAATCATAAAGGTGGGCCCTAAAGTCAAGACGCTGGGCTCCACTACATCTTGGCTTTTAGCCCAGAGTGGCCAGAGGTCATATCTACCAGCATCTAGCTGGGTTTTTAAATGGGTTTTATTGCCAAGGAAATGTTTATGGACTGCAAACAGGAGCCTGGGATTCCTCGGCCTCTACAGAAATTTCCAGGCTTCCCTCCTAGAACCATGCCAACAGGAAGACGGCTACCACATGGTCATACCCCACTCAGACACAGCCATGGAACACCCTGTTGCAAAGCAGAACCAAGGCCTTCCAGATTGGCTGGCCCCAAAGCCCACTCCTCTACCTGGGCAGAGGGGTCCCTGCAAGCCCCAACCAGCATGGAGAAGCATACATTTTGGACCAGTGAGCACTGTCTATAGTTTTCTCTTTTCCCAAATGGCCGTGTGTTATCTACAGTGCCTCAGTTTCCTCAACTGTAAAGTGGGGATAATATTTATATTCACCACATGGGATTGATGCAAGACTTAAGTAAGTTAAATACAAAATGCTAGATGCTATTCCTGGCATAGAATAAGTGCTCAATTAGCATTGGGTGTTGTTTTTCTGGGCCAGCCATCGTCCTCCTCCACCATGTCCTAGGTGTGTGAGAAATGGTTATTTATCCATGGATTGTCAGAACTGAGTGGCCACCCATGGACTTAGCAGGGGTGAACATCCCCTAATAACCTGGGCCTTGGTAATCAGTGAGCCATATCACCCTTAGATACAGTAGCTGGATCAGATTTTTAATTGTGTCCTTTGGTGAGAAAGTTGGGTATGTCTTTGTTTTTTTATGGGGTAGTAGCATTATTTAACAGTGGGATCACTGTTAAAATCATATGTATAAGAAAAGAATGTGGGTGCATGCATGTATGTGTTCCCACACGTTGGGCAATCAAAGACTGGAAAGAAATGAACGTTGGTGGGACATCACCTAGTAACTGAACCTTACTTTGTGGCACTGTCCCACACAGTCCCCTCCCAGGCTCATGGCCAGAGTTGTAACTAACAACACAAAGGCAAGGAGTTGTGTGTTTCTGTGTTCCTGGAGCGAGGGGTGCTTAAAAGGTGGGAAAAGTTTGAAAACGTAGGAGCAGATCGTGGTGGACCGTAATTCTTAACCTGTGGGATTTTGACTTTATTCATTTATTTAGAATTATAAGGACTCAGGGACTATATGACAGGGCCAAAGAAGGATCCAGGGATGCCAAGGACCCCAACTAGTCTTCCCAATGCATCTATTCCTCCCTCTTCCAAACAGCTCTTATTACCTGCACCACCCAGCCTGGCTCTTCCTTCCAACAGGGTTGCTCCCTCCCTCCCTGGCTCACGGGCGTTGGTCTCCCAGCCCCTGTGAACCAAGAGCTCTTCACCGGCAGGACTCATCTCATGCTTCCCCTACAGAGCCCTGAGCACACAGCTGGTACAGAGAACACAACAAAAACGGATTCAGAACTATTTTATTTGAAGAGATTTTCTTCTATAGTTGTAGTTATAAACACAAAATGAATGCTGTTATAGCAAGTGCTTCACAGGTGTCATTGTATTCAAATGAATCATATGATAATGTTTACATTTTTAAGCTACACTTGAAATTAAAGACTCAGTACAACCTTTGAACAAAGCATCAGTCATAACAAAACATAACTATTCATTCTACAGATTATCATTTTCCCTAACATGACTACTAGATATGAAAACGTTGTAGGGACAGCTAAAGTGCCCTATTCTTAAGGTTTTTTACAGAAAAAAATGACACAGTAATACAAATCACATTTTCCTTTTCTTTGCTAGTAATAAGCGATGGCATCCATTTGAGAAAGCACCAGCCAACACTACAAGTCATTTCAGCACCCGTCTGCTCTTCAAAACTGACCGTCTTTTATATTTAGTGTTTCCTATAGGAATGAATAAAAATGGTTATGTCAAGTACAGAAGTCAGCATGTGTCAGTGTGAACTTTAATTGTGTTCCTAAGTTAACACAAGAAACTACAAAACAAATACTCGCATGTGAATGAAACATAAAGATGGAAAACCACACCCTTCACGATCAGCACAAAGGCAAACTCAACTGATGCTTAGTCGGGACCAGGGTCCGAGTGAACATTTCTTTCCGTTTCCTCCCCGCTCCGCCTTTTCACTCAGCACTTTTCAAACTGCTGAGCCCTTAGCTCAGCTGTGCCCTTGGCTGCAAAAGCTGTGGTGCCTGGTGAGTAAAGCAGATTACATGTAATTTTCATTTTTTTCACAAAAATGAAGTAGACAAGACTATGAAAAGTAGTGAGGGGAAAAAAGCATACAGTAAAAAACTAAAACATAGGATGTAGTGTTCAAATTTAAAAAACAAACAAACTGGTTCGTGATGATGGTTAATAAATCATGGAAGCAAAAGACAGATTTGGCCAACACTGAAGAGGCCGCCAGACCAGACAGCTCCAACGTGCCTGACAAAAGTAGGCATCTTTGAGAAGCATGCCCTGGTAAAGACAATGACACTGAACATTTTTACAAGGCTGTAAACTTTTCAAGGTCATGGACTGTGGCTTATTTCAGTCTGTCTTCCCAGTTCTTAGCACTGTCTTGCACATGACAGGCACTCAGTAAGCATTTCCGGTAAACAGGGAGCTGAGCTGAATCTGCTCAAAGTATACCCACCTAGGTCCTCCACTCCTATATCGGAGGCAAGGATGACAAATAGGCTACATTTTGCTCTGATGGATTGGCAATGGATGTCTAGAAGCATTGATTTGACAGGGATTCTAAGACCAAAATCCTGGCACAGAGGAAAAGAGTGCTACACTCTCTCATAATGCCACCCTGAAAGAATGGTGGCACAGACATTATATACGCCCTATCCCTGCACCAGGAAAAAGGCATCCAGCACTCACTGGTATTCCCTTTATGTCGCTATACTGTCTCTCAAGAGATCTGCATTAAGCCACTGTTCCTTAAATGATGGTTGATCAGGAAGACCAAGGCCTTTCTTCTCAATTTAACTCTTTGGCCAAACAGGTAGGGTCATCACTTTACCTAGAAATCTGAAAACACTGCATCCACAGTGCTCAATAATCATTGTTTATTGAAAGAGCACAGGCATTTACTTGGTTACTCCCTTTATAGAGAAAGAACTTTCTCTATCTTGGTACTGTACAGCTTTAATCATCTAAGGCATTTGGAATTACTTGGGATCTTGGTTGTTTAAAAAAAAACAATGGCAGAGTTAAATTCTCTTTGGTTTTCATGCTTAATCTTAAGCCTCTTGTTTGTTTCTTACTAGTATCCATAACCTTCTCAGTACTTCTGAGAGTACTGAGAGTACTTCTGAGTACTTAACCAATGCTGTTGAAATAACCCTCATATTCATCAGAAAACCTTTAAAAGACACTAAGGGGAGAGGCCTCTGAAACTAAGGGAGCTGAAAGGAAAGCCAGAAAGAATGACCGGAAGAACCAGCAACCTCCTTCTACCAGCCCACACATAGGTCTCTCTCTCTACCACTGAGTCCATTCTCTGGCAAACAGGGTGATTCAGGCCAGGGGGCAGCCACTGGGGTCCTCCAGCAACTCCCCGCCCCAGAGTGGGAAGTCAGTGTCCTTCAGAAGCATCTTTGAAAAAAAAGGATAAAGCATGTAGAGAAGGGGACTAGGAATAAAATAGAAAGATATTCTCAAAAAGTAAGAGACAGTCCTGGGGAAAGAAGGGAGACGTTCAAATAAACATTGCCTTCATCATCATAGGTAGAGTCTTCACTGTAACACCGGCACCAACAAGAGAACAGAGCTACTAAATTAGAACTACCCTAAAATGTCAACACAGCTGACGATGTCACAAAACGCACAGACCTGTTCCTATTGCACATTCCACCTTTCCCAAGCACTGCTGGCAGCCCAGAACAACAAAATCTTGTTAGAAGTCTCTGTATCTTAGAGAGAGCTATAATATGCAAGCATACACACACACACACACACACACACATATATATGCACATAGATACACACACACATCAAACCTGGTTTATAAAAAAGCTTTGTGGATCAGAGTATACCTTCACTTGGTCCAAGAATCTAATTCTCAGCATTAGGAAAACAGACCCAAAGACTGTCATCAGGAAGAGAACTGGTTGGCAGGAAGAATAACACGTAGTTTATACAATATGGTTATTTACAAACTAATATCCAAGTGTTTGTCCGGTACTAATTCAACTATCTGGAGTCTTCTGAATATATAGGATTAGACCTTTAAAAAGTTAAGCTCTACAGCAACAGAAGTTAACACCATCTAAAATAAATTAAATTTTTAAATATATGTAATGAAATTATAGGTTACTGGAAATTCAATTCTACAATGAATATAAATTAATATAAATCTATTATTTAAGTACTATTCCTGGGAAGATTTTAGTTCAGACTTTTTTTTAAAAAAGAAAGCATAATATTTGGGAATAAATGGGCACAGCTTAGAAACCCTTAAAAATTGTTGTAAGTTGACTACTGGTGAGGTTATTTGGTGACAAGATACAAAGATCTGTTTCTATGTCCAAAATAAAGGCTTACCTCATTGTACCTAATACAAATATACCTGCAAAGTTATGCAAACAGGATTTTTATAACTGGACCCTTATTTTAAATATAATGGAGGCTATAGTTGCCAAGAAACCCTGTAGTGACTCCTCTAATAAACTGAGAACTCAGTTCAGTATTAGCTCCTCTGTCCTACAACTGCACAGTGAATGGCATACTGCAGGCACTCAGTAAATGTTTGTTGAAGGCATGAATCTGCTACGCATTGCTGTTTTGCTATGGGACTTTCTTAGGGAGGCACACCATAACTGACGTGGTTCTGCCTGCTGTTCGTGTAGGAAGATGGAATTCAGCTCACGGTTTAAACTGATTCCATTACAAAACATCAGGTAATGTCAGAAAGTGTTTTTCAATCAAAATAAAAATGCCATGAGTATAAATATTTTTAGAAGATGCTGATCTATGATTGGCAGAAGCTTTTATTCATTGTTAACTGACTTAGTGAAAGCAAATAACTGCATGAGCTGAGTTCTATTTGAGTTAATAACCAAGGCAAGTAAAGCGCTTTACCTAACTTCAGAAATACTACCAGAGGCCACTCTACTTCTGTAAGAGAGCTTCTTCCTCTCTCCAGCACAAATGTTTTGTACAGCTGTCCTCACCTTAGCCCACAAAAGCAAAACACGAATTACAAAGCTAAGATTAAATTAGAAAACTGCCGGATGTAAATATGATAAAGTTGTTTTTTCAGTCATAAATAAGAACTAAGTCAAATATATTCAATAAAAGTAACTCTTAAAGGCAATTTTTTTCTTATTTGGTATTTCCTTCCCTTTCCATTTAAATTTTAAGACTTAACTTTTTAAAAATATACACACATCCGTCCTTTTACACAGTATGTCCTCTCTTTTCAACAAATGCTTTTATACAGAAGGCTTGGCAATGCAACTTATGTGACCACATAAATACCTAATCTGCCACATAAATAAGAGGTTATATCAGTCTATTCAACCAGCATTCATAATTACAAAACAGACTGAAAGAATAGCTGATAAAGTTTTTGGGAGAATTGAATCTTGCAAGGATTCACTGTAGGCTTCCATCACTGTAAGTTTCCTGAAAAGTAGTGTGCAAATAAAATATCTGAACATAGAACCCTATTTTAAATATGCTGGAAGTATGTATAGAAATACATACTTCTATATGCTTAGAGAAAGAAGGGAGAATGACAATGTCATTTTTGTCAAGTAAACTGATAAGAAAAAAGAAAATCTCTCACTTCAGGTACTAATGATATTTCAAGGGACCTAAATAATTTAAAATCATCTTTATCATTCATTCCAATTATTGACTTTGGCCCTTTACCAAGCAGACAAAATAAATCTTTTTGACGATCAGTTTTACTCATTGGCCCAATAGTGTCATGTTTGGAGAAAACATCATCATGGATTTGCTCCCATAATTTAAAAAATAACAAAATTGGTCTCTTTTTTCCACAAGTTTTCAAGTAATTAGTTCAAGTAAGCTTATTTACAGCTACTAGTGAATGTATGTGATGTACCTTAACCCATATTTTCCCTTTAGAAATCAGTCTCCCTTGAAATAGGACATCATGTTTTTTGTTTTTTGTCTCAAACTAGGTTTCTTTTAAATACTAAGTCAATTCAGTCATGTTTCTGTTTTATTGGGCAGATAAAGAGAAGAAACCAGCAGGTTATGTCCAAAGGCTGGAAAACGCCTAAATGCTTCCCAACTATCTGCAAAGATGTTGTACTTGAGGAACACTCGATGCTCCAAGCTGGTTGACAGGGTAACATCTCTGCTCATGATGTAGATGCCGTCGTTATGGAGCGCGCAAGTCAGGTTAAGACCCGATTTGGACGTGTTCTCCTTGAGGTAGAGCCACTGCCGGGTGATGGTGTTGTAGGACTGCACGGTGAGCGTGTCCTCGCTCTGGCTGCTCCGCCGGTTGGGCCCCGGTTCGTGGAGACACCCCCCGACGATGTAGATGGTCTCCTCCACAGACACCATTTGTTGCTTGCGAATGTGGACGTCACAAGTTTCAAAGAGTGTCCAGATGTCAGCAGAGGGGCAGTACTGCAAAATGTTCATGTTCCGGTCTGAAACAAAGAAGCCAAACAATGACACAGCCACCAGTAACACCACTGACTGCCGGGCTGCAGGTAAACGTTTACCTCTACATGGATCATTTCCTAACAAAGAGGCAAAATTGTTTCAGAAAAGCAGAAGTTGGGGAAACATTTAGGTTCATCCCCACCCACCTAGGCGTGTCCCCTCCTTGGGAGACTTAAGAATCAGTAAAGCAGCTGTGAGCGGCACACGGTACTCTCACACCTCCGAACCACCAGGTCAATGTAAAAGAACAAGAGCTGCAGAACCCGCAACAATAGCTACAGAATTACTGACTACTGAATACAGAAAACAGACTGTGTCTACAGGGGATCTATTGTTGACAGCTGATCCTAAAAAACATGACAAGTAGCAATTTCAAAAGTAGGATTTCCAGGAGCTATCTAGAAAGAAGGACACAAAGTTACAAGTCAAGAGAAATGCAAGAAAGTCTCACCTCAGGCCTCCAACAAACCATGGAATCAGTTGGCAATTCTGTTTCCCAGTTGTTAGCACCCAAGAGATACTTACAAAAGTCCCTCTCCCCTTGCCCATTCCACAACAGATGGTTAGTTGTTGTGTGAACAGAACCAAAGACTAGACGAAAGGCCACTCAGACGTTATTTTTAGTTAATAGCAATTATCTTTTTTATTTTTTTATTTTTACATTTTTAAGAGGCAGAGTGTCTCTCTCTCTCATCCAGGCTAGAGTGCAGTGGCACAATCATAGTTCATTCCTTGAACTCCTAGGTTCAAGCGATCCTCTTGCCTCATTCTCCTGAGTAGCTGGGACTACAGGTGCACACCACTATGTTCAGCTAATTTTTTAAATATATTTTGTCAAGACAGAGGTCTCCCCATGCTGCCCTGGCTGGTATCAAACTCCTGGGCCCAAGCCATCCTCCCACCTCAGCGTCCCAATGTGCTGGGATTACAGGCGTGAGCCACTGTGCCCGGCCAATAGCAATTATCTTTAAGGAAAAATGCTGCTTAGTCTCTTTTTGAAAAATGCTTGTGAAATTTAGAATATCTAGTTTTTCTTTTTTTTTTTTTTATTGTTCTTTTTTTTTTCTTTTCTTCTCTAGGAAAGAATAAATAAGTAGTTTAGCCTCAACAGGGAAAAAAAATGCTCTGAGTTATACAAAGAATGAACTTTCTGTTTGTCATCGTTTTTTAAACAAACAAATCTATCAGTGCAGGAGACAGCTCAGCTTGGGAACTGGCATACAACTAAAGACTTCAGCATTTCGACTGCTGCAGAAGCTGGTTAGAGAACACGGCTCATTTTCTAGAAAGGCTTATGTCTCCTTCAATACGTCTGCCTGAGACAGAAGGACCCACCCATAGTTAGCAATGCGTAAGGAGCTCCACAGCCAAAGCTGGTACCAACAAAAGTACCTCCTAAGAGGTCCGAGAGACCAAGTCCTATGTGTGCACATGTCACTCACTATGTCTGTCGAAATTTCAGAAGTGTTATAGCTTTAGAAAACAGTCCTTCTGAATTCCACCCACATTAATGCCTTTCCATATTTCTTTTTACTGCAGCTGTCGTGGTAAAGACCATTCTAGGAGATAGCCTAAGGAGAGTTTGGTTACTAATCTATCAAAAAGTGCTCCCTGGCAACCTGGCTTTCCACCGAATGAATAAAGGACTCATTCTGGTGAAGCTTGCACATATTTCTCAGTTCCAGGACTGAAGGTCTTTCCAGGTCTCCTGTAAATGTTTTCTCTCCTCACTCAACAAGGGCTCAGACCATGATGAGGTGGTTTGAGCTGGTGGAATGATCTCTTTATTTTCACATTTAAAGTTGATTCTCAAGTTCGACAAATCACTCTTCTTCCCTTGATGGTTACTATTACTTTCTATTGAATTTCTTTGAATTTCTTCAGTGCCTGCCAAAGAATTAAAATAATCAAATGGCTATCGTAAAAATCATGAATATTTACTGAATTTTAAGAGTCTCACCTAACTTAAATCAGCAGGCTAAAAACCTCACTTTAAGTCCTGATTTCTTTTTTCTTAACAATCATGATGACACGTTTTAAATACCGGAGACTATTAGAAAACGCTGGGAAAAGCCCCAGGAGAGCAGGAAGAGGGCTTCAGAGTACAAGGACCTGCCCTGCTCTGTCATCCTGGAAAACTAGTTTTCAGCCCTAACACAAACAGCCATCCATCCACATCACCTAACTGTCCCATCGTGGGCATTTGGCTCAGGGAGTCCAGGAGAGAAATCACAGTGGGTGGCCCAAGTGGAGAAGGTACATTAGCAGTGGCTTGTGAAGCTACAAAACACACAAGAAGGGTTTTCTAGGTCAAATCTAAAGAACGTTTGCTCAGCCAGGGTCATGGAAAAACTAGGAAATCTACCAGCAGAGTACTCTTCAGGTTACAGTGCAGCCTGTCACTGCTTAACAGCTCCTGGTTAAACGACAAGTCGAGAGACATATGTGCGTCAGCCTCAGGATGCATTCTGTGTCACTCAAACTAGGGAGGAATCAGAATTTTTAGAAATGTGCATAGGTAAATGGCTGTATTTAATTTCCTAGGAGAAAACACACACACACACACACACACACACACACAGAGGAGAGGGGAGGTACATACACACACAGGAGTTCTGGGGCAGAGGGGGCTCTATGCCTTAGTCTAAGAATATAAAGTTGGTCACTACAACCTGAACACCAATGTTGCAGGTAAAAGAAATGACTGCTAAGGCTCATAACTTTTTCAATTATTTGTTAAAAAAAAAAAAGTGGCAATTATCTTCAGTGGAGAGTCACTAGAGTCATCACTGGAATAGCTCCACAAGTGATGAAAACTTGAGTGGGGTGGGAGGAAGGCTCATTGCTTTCAGTGTACTCCTCTTCATCACTGCCTCTCCTTACGTGCATAAATACACACATCACCTGTGGTGGGTTGAGTGGTGGCCCCCAAAGAGATATGTCCACCTCCTAATCCCTGGAACCTGTGAATGTGACCTTATTTGGAAAAAGGGTCTTTGTAGATGTAATTAAGGATCTTGAGATGAGATCATCCTAAATCCAATGAGAAGTGTCCCTACAAGAGACAGAACAGAAGAAGATGTGGACACAGAGGAGGAGGCCATGTGAAGATGAAGGCAGAGACTGGCATTATGCAGCCACTAGCCAAGAATACCTGGAGCCACCAGAAGCCAAGGGGGCAAGAAAGAATTCCCCCTAGAGCCCTCGGAAGGAGCACAATCCTGATGACACCTTGATTTCTGACTTCTGGTCTCCAGAACTGTGAGAGAATACATTTATTGACACCAAGTTTATACTAATTTGTTATGGCAGCCACAGGAACTGAATATATTGCCCATCATAAGAGGTGCTCCAAGAAGTGTTTATCAAAATCTTTTGATGTTACCAAAAAAAAAAAAAAATCAGATGCTCATAAAATATTTTACGTTTAACTTCTTCCTCTAACAAAAATCCCCAAACCATTAATTCCATTATATACGTGTATGAAAACATCACATGTACCCTATAAAGACATACAACTATTATGTACCCATAATAATTTTTTAAAACCCATGCGCACTGTCTGGGGAATGGACACGCTTGAAGCTCTGACTCAGGAGGATGGGGGGGGCATGGGCAATATATATAACCTGAACTTTTGTACCCCCATAATAAGCTGAAATAAAAAATTAAAAAAAAAAAAAACAGGACATATTTGGATATGATGAAAAGAATTTTTGTCACCTATTGAACACTATTTCTGCATGTAGATTTCTGTCCTCTACGAAGTTACATATGGTCACTTGTGGCTTAATAGGATTTTCTTCACGCTTCTATCAGTCAGGGTTCGAATGCTCTGTCCTGCCCACATTGTACCATAAGGGAGTGTTAGGTTACTTCATACCGTCAAATATGAGGGCAACTCTAATACTTTAATGCAGTTAAAAGTCCGAAAAGAGTCCAGCTATACTTTTTCTGTAAGTCCTGGGCTTACAGTCAGACAGACCGAATGCAGAAAAACATTTCCTTGGCCAAGAGGTAACGTGGAAACGACTGCTTTGGCGGGGCAGGAGGAGGTACGAAGTCACC
Organism: Varecia variegata; assembly: GCA_028533085.1. Taxonomy (NCBI): domain Eukaryota; kingdom Metazoa; phylum Chordata; class Mammalia; order Primates; family Lemuridae; genus Varecia; species Varecia variegata. Next base: position 64,066,033 of record CM052440.1, read on the forward strand.
CCTCTGCTTGGCTGTCCACCACTGGCTGTCTTCCCACAACCGTGCTGTTTCTATCACCATTACCTGAGACGATTCCCTAGCAAGAACAGCAGTTTAAAACGTGCTGGAGAAAGTTTTTATTTCCAAATTATTAACTATAAAATGCCCACACATGTGCAGATTAATAAATAACACATCCCCCTCCCACTGCTGGTCAGGAAAGAATTCTCTGGTATTCATGTTCTTGCTCCTTCTGTGATATGTGAACAACGCCCTGGAGCTGGGTTTCTGGAACCTCTATCTGTTGTGTTTGTGCTCACGAAGGGAGAAAATGAAAACGAGGACCTGCAAGGACGCTCTGGCACCAATTCCACAGTGGCGGATGGGGGCGGATCTGGTGTGTGTTGGCAGGATGGGAGTTACCCGGATAACGCTCCTCTGGAGACCTACCAACCTCACAGAGAAGCCGGGAGACCCGAGAACCTCACACAGCAGGCCCGGCCCAGTCACAAGATGGCCGACCACAAGGCTGGGTTTTCAGAGCGGAAAGAAAATACGTGTTTTCTTCACAGCTCTCCCTACCCACTCAATTTTCATGCTCACACAAGGCCGTCAGGGGCCCCTCCTGTCCAAACCACTCCCGTCAGCAAGGACTCTCTTCCTTCCAGCTGTGTAAATATATAGGGTTTAATGCATACAATGACACTTGTGTACACCAGAGAGTTGCCTCTGTTGCCCTCCCGCCCTTCCCACGCTCCGGAAGCCTACACACGAGAGACGGCTTACTCGGCCGTTCACTTACCTCTGGTGGTATATCCTCCAATGACATAAACTTTCCCCTTACACTCACACGCAGAGAACTCAGCCAGAGGATTTGGTAAGGGTGCCACAAAATTCCACGCATCCTGCTCGGGATTGTAACACTCAACGTTAGAAACGGCCTGCCCACCAATGGCATAGAGTTTTGAATTAACAGCCACAAGTTTGAAGTTAGACCTGAAAGAGAGACACAAGGGCCCACAAAGTTAGTTCCTCTGGTCATGAAGAAGTATGAGGATGGCATGAACGACTACAGTGTAGACCCTGCTGGATACCTGAAGAAAATTAGCTCTTCAAGTTGGGGGCCATTCTGCCTGAGGACAAAGGGATGAAAGGATGTCTCTCAAACTTCACTCCTGTCCCCAAGATTCCACAGGAATGGCGCATCGTCCAAACGTGAGCAGCTGAAGATAAGCAGTTCACTATAACAAGAAGCCATCTTGCTCTGCCTTAGGCCAGGAACCAAAGACAACTGTATACACTAAACTCGGTACCTTCTTTCAGGGGCAGGTGTAAATGGCAAGGGAGGAAAGCACCCAACTCAGCCCCCTGACCCTCTCACCCCCATCTTTCTCCTCTCAGAATGGTTATCTCCCTCTTCCTACTGAGTGGGAAGGTTCCATCTTAGGGACACACCTACACAGATAGGCAGATGCAAAGGCTGGCTCCTGAAGAGTGGTTTGGGAGACCCCTTTTCCACCGGCCCTGCCTCCTCCACCCAGGGCATCTTACCTATTGCTTCACAGCATATAAGAAAGACAGTTGAAAATATTGTGATCTAGCATTCTTAGGGCACTCATGAATATTTAACTTAATAAATACTTATATCAACAAATGCTCACTGTCATAATAGTAAGTAACTTTAAAAAGAGCAATACATTGGTTTCAAGCCCCATAGTCGGTCTAGACTTAAATGCTGCTTATCAGCTTCCAACACTAAATAAGTCTCATGACTTTTGAATTAAAAAGTAGGCCGAAATTAAATTGTTCTGATGAAGCATGCAGGGAATTAACTGGTCCTTTGAAAGCCAGGAGGCTAAACATTTGGGGGTGCTAGGTGAGCCTGCTGTGATAAGTGCCACAGTCGCAAATCTACAGGAGTATGAGCAGCTGCATGACGCAACAGGAAAAGACCTGAGCACAAATCAGGAGACCCCGGTCCTAGGCCCAGCTCTGCTGATAACCTGCTCTCTGACCCTGGCCCAACACTTCACTTCCTCATCTCTAAAATGGAGATAACAGCCACCACAAGGCGGTTTACTTTATCAGAAAGTACTACCCAGAGATAAGACACTATCACTGAAATTTCTCATTTTCAAGTATTTGAAATAAAGTTGCTAGACCAAGTGAATTTCGAGGCCACATCTAACTCCAACACAATGATCTCTTCCACAATAAACAATATCCTAAGAAAGAAGGGAGGTAAAGGCTACAAACAAACAAACAAAAATTATATAAGAGGGTAGTTAAGAAGAAGCCGTTAACAAGCAGCCCATGCTTGATCTCCTAACAGGTGTTCGATAAACACTGATGCAATATGGTATACATAGCAAATATATTAGTAATAGCCACTTCCTAAAAAATTAAGATTTTTAAAAGGTTCCTATAATGTTTATATTAAAATGTGTTTTAGTTTTGTTTTTCAAATCAGAGCAAATAGAGTATTCTTCATCAATAGCCTCATCCTGTCCATTAAACCCAGCCAGCCATTCAGTTTTTCATGCCAACAGACTTCGCCAGGGTGGCAGTTACTGGGGGTCCCTGATTCATGCTGCTTACCTTTCTACTGCCAATGGTCCTTACAATCCGACCATGATGCCCTCTCCGTGTGTGCAAATTTGGGGAACCAAAGGAAATAAAGCTTGTAAATAAGCACTAAATTTTACCAGCCCACAATTTGTTTTTGCTCCCCAAAGGTACACAGATAGTAAATTTTGTGAGATCAAAACAGTATTTAGTATTTATCCAGCATAATCATTTGTCCTAAGCAAACACGTAAGGGGCTTCTTTTTGAGGCTGAATGAATAGGCAGGTTAAAAGTAAAAAATTCCATCTCTCTAGACCCCAACATGCTCAAATTCACTTGAAGAGAAACACTTTTTAATGCTGAATTTATTTTAAGATGAAATTGCCACCTAAAAACAGATCATTTATTAAAGAGGCATATTGCTGGCCGGGTGTGGTGGCTCATGCCTGCAATTCTAGCACTCTGGGAGGCCGAGGCGGGAGGATCGCTTGAGCTCAGGAGTTCGAGACCAGTCTGAGCAAGAGTGAGACCCTGTCTCTACTAAAAATAGAAAAAATTAGCCAGGCAACTAGAAATACAAAAAAATTAGCCATGCATGGTGGTGAACGCCTGTTGTCCCAGCTACTCGGGAGGCTGAGGCAGGAGGATTGCTTGAGCCCAGGAGTTTAAGGTTGCCGTGAGGTAGGCTGACGCCACTGCACTCTAGCCCAGGCAACAGAGTGAAACTTTGCCTCAAAAAAAAAAAAAAAGGCATACTGCTAAAGGCTATGAGCCCAGGCTTACACAGAGAAATCTCAGACCCACGGTTCAATAGCTGTGTGATCTTGGACAAATTAATGAATCTGTTCATCTGTGCCTCAGTTTTCCCATCTGTGCAGTGGGGATAAAAAGAGCAAAATATCTGCAATGCAGTGGAAGTTAAAAAGGATAGCATTTGCAGAAAGAAGTCATTCCCTGTTGGCATTCTAGGGAATGCTTCTCTGTGTGTCATAAGTCTAAGTTTCTTAACCTCAGGAGGGTCAGTTTCTCATTTGTCAACTGCAATGGTCACTGGCCGTGATGTACTCTGGAACTCTGTACAAAGTGCTCTCTCATCCACAAATTCTTGGCACTTAGCGCCTCATTTCCAACTTTCTGAAAATAACTCTTCCACTCTTCACCTCCTGAATGGTAAAGATATAAATCCAAGCTATCAACCACTTTTTAAATTTATTATCTCCACAGTGTTTTCTTAATATTGATCCCTGACTTTCTACATTCAGGAGGCAAAAAGAATTTTAAAACCAAGTAACAAGCCATTTGCCATAGCTATATACTTGATTTACTTGCAATAAATAGAAATACAAGTGAGGAAAAATTAGATAAAACAGCAACTTAATTTCAATTTTATTTAGAAAATATAAAAAGTTCTTTAAATACTTAAAAGCTAAGTAACATGATAAGTCTCATGCCTGTAATCCCAGCACTTTGGGAGGCCAAGGCAGGATTGCTTGAGGCCAGGAGTTGAAGACCAGCCTGGGCAACATAGCAAGACCCTATCTCTATTAAAAACAAGATTAAAAAAAAATTAGCTGGGCATTGTGGTGCACACCTGTAGTCCCAGCTACTTAGGAGTTTGAGGCAGGAGGATTGCTTGAGCCCAGGAATTCAAGGCTACAGTGAGCTATGATGATGCCACTGCACTCCAGCCTGGCCAAGACAGAGCAAGACCCTGTCTCTAAAAAAAAAAAAAAAAAAAAAAAAACCTAAGTAACATGAAACATGCTAAGCATCAGTGCACGGATATTAATGATTAACAGTAGCATACACAACTGTAGGGAGGCAGGAAAACACACAGAGGTCTGAGTGGCTTAGAGCGTAGCCCTGTGATTATGTGGGAAGTAATCAAACTCACTGTGCTCTTTGGGGAAATGGGGCCGATAAAAATACGTATCTTGTAGAGATGTTGTGAGCATGAAACATAAGTGACACCTAAAGTAGTAACCACAGTACCTGACCCAGGGTAAGAACGCAAGAAACGTAACCATCGTTACAACTCACTACACAGAGAAGTTTTGTTACCATCAGAGCAAAAATTAGAGTGCAATACCAAGATCCTTCCACTGGTCGTTTCTCAACCACTCAGAAGATGACTGTACAGTCTGCAGACCATCTAGGTCCTTCTGTTCTCTCCTTCCCCTTTGTCTGCTTGCCTTCTGCCATTTCCCTGAGTATTAACCTCCCCTGGGGACAAGGAAGGGGGAGGGGGGGTTAGAAAACAGAAGTAGGCATTGTTGCTATCTACTACCCCTACTACCACCTCTTGGAAATTCAAAAAGCCAAAATGCAAAAAGCAATTTAAACTGTTGGCCAAAATTAAGTTGGGGGAGATGAGATGAATAGATGTACAGTTTTCTTCGCTTTGCACAAATCATTCCCGGGCTCCACTGCAATATTAACCAGAGAGGACAAAACCTCTCAAGGGTTTCCCAAATCTAAAAATGCTCTGAAAACGTTAAATTTTGGCTGAGAGGATAAGCGACAGCTCAGGAAATGCTACATCTGACAACCATAACCCCATCTCTGCCAGGTGACACTCTCCCAGCCTTGCTATACTCACACACAGAACAGGACTCACCCCAACTCCATTTTCAGAGCAAAAGTGCAGGGCAATGGAAGAAACTAGTGACAACTTTAGAAACGGAAAGCATTAATGAACCAACTGCCACAACGGTGGCCAGTTCCTGCAAATTATCACTAATTAGAATGAGGCAGGAAGGCAAGCGATTTTGTGGTCACACAAGCTTTTACATGTGAAGAGACACATCCTGACAACTGGTGAGATCAAATCCATGTTCAGGCCCTCAGGACACTTGGACTTCAAAGTGCCCTCTCGAAGAGTGCTGTGTACTCATGTTGCCATCTTTAAGGACGTGGGCACAGCACAAACATTTGTTTTTCACCCACTGCTGGTCATATAGCACCTTTTTCTCCAGGGTGCAAAAGGCTTTATAAAACCTCTCAATCCTAGAGCTTCTGCTTTGTAAGATTCTGGATCACCTCGCTGTTCAGTCCCTGAAGCAAGTCAGCTGCTCTACATTGGGTCCCTTTATCAAAATAAAAGGACTGACACATCCCAAAGGCAGTCCCTGATAAAGGTGAATCGAAGTAGATATAAAATCCTGTACAGCCAGAGGCCAAAACCTGCCTTTCTTACTCAAGGTTCCAAGTTTCAAGGAACCTGTATTGGATGCACTGTCCAGGAACAATTCCATTCCAGGTTTTATGTTTATTTGTCTCATCTAAACCTAAACTCCTTGAAGGCAGCAACTGTGTCATCGGTTTCTGTATATCCAATAGTGACTAGGAAAAGGTGGACTTAAAGGCCGTGGTGAGGCTGAGGCAGACACAGTGAAATTTTGAAAAGCAGAACAGTACCACAAACTATCTGGGCTCTACTTCTTAGAAGGAAATCATTTTCTAAAAAAGTGGGAGGTCAGCACGGTGGCTTACGCCTGAAATCCCAGCATGTTGGAAGGCTGTGATAGGAGGAACACTTGAGGCCAGGAGTTCAAGACTAGCCTGGGCAACATAGCAAGACCCCATCTCTACAAAACACAAAAAATAAAAAAGAGATAAAATGTTTGGTATGAAGATGGTCACTGCAAGTTGATAAGCCAAAACTTGTAAATAATTTAAATGGTTATAATTAGTCAATGGATAGTTACATTTTGGATACTGTACTTATTATACATCCTTGAGCAATTTACTTAACTTTTCTGTGCTTCACTTGCTGTGTCTGTAAAATGGGAACCTGCCTAAAAGAGCCCTTGGGAAGAATAAGTGAGATAATACATGCAAAGCTCTAGAAACTGCACCTAGTGCAGAGCTCAGTGTTCAATTAAATGCTATCCATTGTTATTTCTCAGCTACTCTAAATAAATATAATGAGTGTTCCAGGTAAAAATGTTCACTAGAATGTTACAAAGAAGAATGTAAAATTATATATTCACTTTTATTACAATAATGTAAAAATATATTCCATAATTTAAAAAAAACACCCATGTATTTTAAGTACCTACTCCTTGTTAGCAGTAGGCATACACATAAGCATTGAATAAGTCCTAGTTCCCCATCGATCAGAAGGTAGAGAGACAACAAAAACAGAGAATTTCAATTCAAGGTGGGGCGTATGCATGAGAGGTTAGAGGAGCACAGCATCGAACATTTAGCCCAAAGGCGAGCTCAGGAAGGAACTTCTGGGAGAGATGATGTCAGACGTGAGGCAAAGCATGAGGAAGATAAAGAAAGGTACAATTTCCAACACCACCAATAATCAATTAAAAAATATTATGGAAAAAAGTATGTGGATAGGAAAAAATAACTACAAAATATCTAAGAATAATTCTAACAAAAAATATACAGACTATATGAAGATAATAAAGGAAACCTTTCCTAAAGGATCAAAAATCCTAAATACATACACGCACACATACACACCATTTTTCTGGCTACAAAGTATTATAAAACTGTCCTCACCTAAATTAAGCCATAAATACAATGTAATCCCACTCGAACTCCAAACAGGACTTGACAATCTAACTTTTTTTTTTTTTTGATACAGAGTTACAGTCTGTCACCTGGACTAGAGTGCAATGGCATCATCACAGTTCACTACAACCTCAAACTTCTAGGCTCAAGTGATCCTCCTGCCTCAGCCTTCAGAGTAGCTGGGACTACAGGCACGTGCCAAGAAGCCTGGCTAATTTTTCTACTTTTTGTAGGATAACCCTAACCCTAACTTATTATTTTTTTCCAACTCCAGCCTTGCTTTATTGCTCAGACTGGTCTTGAACTCCTGACCTCAAGCAATCCTTCTGCCTCGGCCTCCAAAGAGTGCTAGGATTACACAGGCATAAGCCAATATGCCCAGAAACGAGCTGATTCTAAAGTTTACCTGAAGGAAAAAATGTGCAAAAAATAGCCAAGAGAGGCCGGGCGCAGTGGCTCACTCCTGTAATCCTAGCACTCGGGGAGGACGAGGTGGGAAGATTCCTTGAGGTCAGGAGTTGGAGACCAGCCTGAGCAAGAGCGAGACCCCGTCTCTACTAAAAAGAGAAAGAAATTAGCCAAACAACTAAAAATAGAAAAAATTAGCTGGGCATGGTGGCGTGTGCCTATAGTCCCAGCTACCTGGGAGGCTGAGGCAGGAGGATCGCTTGAGCCCAGGAGTTTGAGGTTGCTGTGAGCTAGGCTGACGCCATGGCATTCTAGCCCAGGCAAGAGAGTGAGACTCGGTCTCAAAAAACAAAAACAAACAAAAATAGCCAAAAGAATTAAAATAGAACAAAAGGGTCTCGGTTCTATCAGACAATTAAATATATTACCAAACTACTACAATAATTTTAAAATGTGTTATTAATGCAGGAATAATCAATCTGCCAATTTGTAAACAGGAAAATTTAACATAGGACAATTGATTTTGCAAATCACGGTGAGGGTTGGCAGCTGTTGGAACATTCAGGAAAAATGTTATAACTTTACACTATACATGAAAATAAATCCCATACAGATCCAGATCTAAATGTAAAAAGATAACATTATAAACATAGAACTTGATACAGATGAGTATTTTTATATTCCTGGCTTGTAGAAGCCTTTCCTATGCAAGAGACAAAATTCATAGAATACACATGACAAATCTGACTACAAAAAAATTAAAACTTCTTCATACAAGAATATACTATATAAACCTGAACTTCAAAACTGGCGCTCACAAGGCCAGGGCTGGGCTGCATTTTGTTTGGTCTACAACAGGGGTCCCCAACCTATGGTGAGTTGTATAATCATTTCATCATATATTACAATATAGTAGTAATAGAAATAAAGTGCACAATAAATGTAATGCATTTGAATCATCCCAAAACCATGCCCCCACTCCCCAGTCCGTGGAAAATTTGTCTTCCATGAAAACAGTCCCTGGTGACAAAAAGGTTGGGGACCATTGGTCTACAGGTTTTTGATGTTGATGATTAATTTTTTTTTAAATAGAGTAAGCTGCCAACATTTAAAAATTGTGATATTTGGATGTATGGCAACACCATTTCCTCATTTTCACTTGGAAATAACCAGCTGTGGCTGATCGGTGGCGCCCTCTCTCTGTGGGGCAGTAGCGCTCTTGTTCATCATAACTCCGCCCACCCCTCTACTCACTGACTCCACCTGCCTGGCCTCTTTGAGACTTCATTTTTGAGCTCTACAGAAAAACAGAGGCATGGAAAAACATATGCAAATTACATATCAGATAAGAGATTAATATCTGATAATTATCATACTTAGAATTTCTACGATAAATGTGAAAAAGATATGCCAATATTTAGAAAACTGGAGAAGACCATTAACAAAAGAAATACAAATGGACAATAAATATGAAAAGAATAGTCTCTCTTCTAATCAGGGAAAATCACACCAGTGTTTTTGCCCATTAGATTTGAAAAAAAGATGATAATATCTTGTCTTAGCAAGAGTATAGGGGACTGGCAAGCTCAGACACCGTTGATGGGAGAGGAAATTAGAACGATGTTTTGGTTGGTGATTTGGCAGGAGCTACCAAAATTTAATCACGCATACACTTTGCCCCACATACCCAGGAATTACAGGAATTGGACATATGGAACTAACTCACATACACCTACTTACTCAGATACATACACACCAAGATGTTCAATATAGCATTGTTTATAATGGTGAATGGAAGCGACCTAAATGTTCACGTATAAGGGAAATGCTAATTATAGTACATCCATAGGCTGGAGTGCTACACAGCCATTAACTAGAGTAAGACAGATCTACATTTGTTGACACAGAAAAAACTTTCAGATACAATATGCTGTTAAGTGGAAATAGCAAGTGCCATAATAATTAACATAATCTAGTCAATCTTAGAGTACAAATAAGTATGTAGAAGGTGATACACACCCCCAAATGCACATGAATGTACATATATATTTTTACCCCATTGTTAAGCACTATCAACATACTTATACAGTTAACCCTTGAAAAACATGGGTTTGAACTGCAGAGGTCCACTTATACACAGATTTTCTTCCACCTCTGTCACCCCAGAGACAGCAAGACCAACCCCTCCTCTTCCTCCTCCTCAGCCTACTCAACATGAAGACAACCAGGATAAAGGCCTTTATGATAACCCACTTCCACTTAAGAGTAAATATATTTTCTCTTCCTTATGATTTAAATAACATTTTTTCTCTAGCTTACTTTATTGTAAGAATACAGTATATATAATACATACACAAAATATGTGTTAATCAATTCTTTATGTTATCAGTAAGGCTTCCCAGTCAACAGTAGGTTACTAAGAGTTAAATTTGGGGGGGAGTCAAAAGTTATATGCAGATTTTTGACGGTGTGGGGGTCAGTGTCCCTAACCCTCATATTGTTTAAGGGTCAACTGTATTTATATAAGTATATAGTTTATGTTTGTACATTCATAACACATAAATATAACATACATCTGTAGATACACTTATGCTTTTTATTCTGTAGTTTTTTGTGTCATCTGCAGTTTTTCTAAGAAGCATGTATTCATGCATTACTTGAAAGCTTTGTTTTTTATGAAGAGGACAGAAAGGACATTCTTAGGAAAAAAAAAAAAAAAGACAAAGATGACCAAGGATTTCTGAAGGAAAAAAAAGAACTCTGTGAGGAGTTTAGAGTTGTGGATCTCAGGGTGGCATGTTGAGTACCAACTGATGTCACTGGAGACACATGTTGAAAAGGAGACAAAGAACCCAGGACCACCATCCTTAATCTGAGCACCATGCATAACTACTGAACGTTTCTTTGTTGTTTCAATTAAAGCTCTCAGAATGTGTTTGATAATAACTTCTGATACCAAATTTTCAATACAGTATCATCTCAATGATGTAATTAATGCATTAAGAAGGGGCTGGAAGATGATGTGCCAACCTCTAGTTATTGCCTAGAGGAGGGAGGGAGGAGCAGGAGGAGGAGGAGGAGGAGGAGGAGGAGAAGGAGGGAGTAAGAGTGAAAGTCTTTCTGCTTCTTCATTCTTTTCCAGTTTTCTATAACTATGTATTATTCTTATCAGAAAAAGAAGCATACTTTCCAAAATGAAATGTATATTATAATAGAAATGAAGCCAACGTTCCCCAAATAATCCCTGGCCTAGGGGGACCCTCAGGTAACTGTGTGTAAAGGATTCCCCATTAGTGCTGAGACTCTGCCTAGCTCTGAGTCCCCCAACTCCTTGCTCCACACATCAGGGCAAGGACCATGGTGGGGCTTGAGATGGAAGCAGGTGGACAGGAAGAAACGGTATCCTGTCCTTTTTTTGGAGGGGTGGTACACTGATTCTTCTCCACACTTCTGAATGGCTCTCAGGCCTCCTGGGCCCTACCATCTTTATTTCCTACCAACTTTTATTGTATTTATTCTTTGTTCATGTTTTCATATTCCTTTCCTGATTCCTTTCCTTACTTCCCCACCCCTCAAGCTTCTCCTTTTCTTTTTCTTTCTTCAAGTTACCCATGCTCATGGCCGGAGAGATTTGCAGGATAGGAAGGGAGAAGTTTGGGGTGGGTGGAAATACTCCAATTCTGCAGTTGACCACTGCCAGGCTCAAGCTTTAGGTCAATGATGATGCCTGTCTGGGAAAGAAGTGAGAAGCAAAAGAGAAGATAAAAAATAAGAAAGGCAATCCTACGTGGCAAATATTAATCACTGTCTAATGAATATCTCCTGATTGTTGACTTGTGCCCAAGTGTGGAAGGCTTCAAAGTCACTGATAACAAAAACATCCCCCAAAGTCAGTGTCACACACTGTCCAACGTGCCATCATAATCAGGATCAGAGCCTAAAAACTGAAAAAGTGAAAATAAAAAAAATTAAGGAGTTTTCTTTTAAAGTATCCTTCTTTGAAACTGCAACGTCTTTTTTCCACTAGGATAATGGAGGCAAAGAAAGCAGTTTTGCTAAAGGCACAATACCTGCAAGGAAACCACTCAGCTAGCTGACCTCATTGGGGCCTCCTCCTTGTAAGTTCTAAGTTCACCGGGAACTTTGCCAGGGTCAAAGCCAGCAAACTCCTGACGATGTCATTCCCACCTCAGCACAATCTCCCTGACCGCTCAGTAAACACTGGGGGAATGAATTCATGAACAAGTGAATGAATGAGAAAGCAGTAGCACTCCGCAGGTGTGCTTACCTCTTCTGGTTCATGGAGGCCACCTGGAGCCACTCGTTGGTGCTGGGGTTGTAGGAATGCGCAGCAGAGATCTCCTGGCTAGTGATCCTGTACCCGCCCACTATGAAGAGGTAGTTGTCCAGGATGGCGGACCCATAACCCCTGACATTCACCAGGTCGGGAGGAAGGTTGTTGGCCAGCGGGAACCAACGCTCAGTCATCTCCTCGTACCTGAGCATGGACGGGGGCTCCCCCTGGTAGGGGTGCGGGGCCAGGGGTCCTCCCAGGAAGTCCCCCAGGGCCACAAGGACAGGAGTCCCAGTCATCCGGCCCTCCCGCAGTCTCTGCTTCAGGCTGACATCCCCGGGGGCTTGGGGAGGAGACCCCAGGAGGTGGAACTGGGGCTTGCACAGCACCTCGTGGAAGTGCACCACCATGAAGCGCAGGCAGGCCTCCTGCAGGTCGGGCAGCCCGTACACCTGCGCCAGGCGGTACATCTCCAGACAGTTGTTGAGCCGCACTTGGGACAGCAGCAGCTGCAACAGGGACGTGACCTGCAGGAAGGAGGCCACTTCCACGAGCTCGGACAGCAGGCTCACCTCGTCCATCTCCTCCTCCTCCTCCAGCCCCCCGCCCTTCTCCCCCCGCGGGCCCAAGAGCCAGCCTTCGCGGGCCCCGCCGGCGTTGATGAAGTCCAGCACCAGCCGCAGGCCCGGCGCGCTGAGGCCGCGCAGCTGCTGCACCTCCGGGCCGCCGGCCTCCTGGCTCAGGGCCTCGCGCATGCCGGAGCGGTAGAGGGCGCGGAAGTAGTCGCTCTGCTCGATGAGCTTCCTCTTGCTCACCGGGTAGCAGCGGTCCTCCAGGCGGATCTGCACCATCTCCTCGGCCGACATGGCTGGGGGCCCGGGGCCGCGGGGCTTCCCGCCGGCCGTGCGCGCAGAGGGATGGCGGCCCGGGAGGAGCGGGGAGGAGAAGGGCCGCCCGCGCCCGCGCTCGCCCGGCCGGTCTGGCGGCCCCTCCTCCCGGTGCCGGCGGCGGCGGCTCGGCCTCGCTCCGCCAAAGCGGCGGCCCTGCCCTTCTGGTCTCCCTCAGCGCCAAAAAAGGGCCGCTGGCGCGCCGGGCGTCCTCGCTCGGGCTCTCCCGGGCGGCGTCAGGCGGGGAGGGAATCCCAACCCCCAGCCCGCAGCCTCCTCCCCCGCCGCCCTTCGCACTTCCGCCCGCGGGACCCCAGCTGCCCGCTAGACCCGCCGACTGGATCCGGCTCTCGGGGAGGCCTGGGAGGCTGCAGGCCTCGGCGCCGGGGCTGCGGGCGCGCGGGCGGCGGGAAGCGGGAGGGCGCGCGTGCCCGCAGCCTCTCCGCACGCCGGGGGCGCCCGGGCCCCGCAGCCTACCAGGGGCTGCGGTGATGCTCGCGGGGTACGGGAGGGAGCATGAAGCCAGCCTGTTCTCTCTGCCACGCTGCTTCACAGCGACGAAAGGAAAAACAAACAAAAAAAAATGAGCGTTGGGGGAAAGGGACGAAGGCAGGCTCGGGACCTGAGAATCAAAAAGACATCAAATCTGGGGTCGCCCTCCTGGCCCAGTCTGACATCGTGTCTCAGTGCGCTGAGGCACGTAGGCCGTCTCTGGGCATTTTGGTGGCACCGAGAGCTGATTCTTCGGTAGGTCATTGTGTAGGAGCCATCTTACAGAAGGTCCAGGCAGGTGGCAGCAGGTTCTGCAGGGCCCGGTGCCTGGGTGCACCGCGCAGGGGTGGACAGGGTTGGGAAGCAGGGGAGCTTGCGTTTGCTGCTGCGGGTCGTTGTCCTCTCCCTGTTATTAAAAGAAAGAAGTACAGCTCAACTAACTGAAGTTAGATCACGTGCCTTTCTGTTTTAAAATCATATTTTCTAATGGCCATTGCTTTTCAGTTGGGTTGGGCTAGCCATTACGGAATGCTATCTTGGGCAGAAGGTGTGGCTGCTTTTGCTCGTATTTGCCTACGGAGGTGGCTTTTCTTGCCACCTCTTACTCTACCTGCTCGCCCCAAAGTCAGGACTACCAGGAGACACCGCTTCATTCCCACCTTCTCTCACTGAACATTGCAGTTAGAAGGCTCACCCCGAATAATAATAGGAAGGACCTGTGCTGCTCATGGATTAATCCCAGAAGAGAGGAGAGAAAAATACGTCAGACTACCTTCGGGTGGAAGGAGAGACAAAGACTGGGAAGAAGCAGAGGGTGTGTTCGCTCTTATTTTACCAAAAAAATCTTGAAGAAATCTTCCCCAGACGGAAGATTTGAGAACCATCTATGATAGCCTTTGGAGATGTGTTTGGATTCTTTTTTTTTTTAATTCTAAGCTTCAGGCCGGGCGCGGTGGCTCACGCCTGTAATCCTAGCACTCTGGGAGGCCGAGGCGGGAGAGACCAGCCTGAGCAGGAGTGAGATCCCCGTCTCTACTAAAAAATAGAAAGAAATTATCTGGACAGCTAAAAAAAAGTATATAGAAAAAATTAGCCGGGCGTGGTGGCGCATGCCTGTAGTCCCAGATACTCGGGAGGCTGAGGCAGAAGGATCACTGGAGTCCAGGAGTTTGAGGTTGCTGTGAGCTAGGCTGACGCCACGGCACTCACTCTAGCCCGGGCAACAGAGCGAGACTCTGTCTCAAAAAAAAAAAAAAAATAATTATAAGCTTCAGCTTTCTTCTTGAATGATAAGTTGTTAAATGATATTTTCTTCATAAGTACATTTCCCCTGTGCTGATTAACATTTTATATTAGGAAGGAGGAAGGGTTAACAACCAGAAAAGAAAGTCATAGATAAAACATAAATCCTTTCAACAACACATTGGTTACATTTGTGCTTTTTGTTTTGTTTTGTTTTGAGATGGAGTCTGTGTTGCTCACCCAGGCTAGAGTACAGTGGTGCAATCATAGCTCACTGCAGTCATGAACTCCTGTACTCATCCGATTTCAGCCTCCAGAGTAGCTAGGATTACAGGCGTACGCCATCACATCCAGCTAATTTTTTTATTATTATTATTTTGTAAAGACAGGATCTCATTGTGTTGCCTAGGCTGGTCTCGAACTCCTGAGCTGAAGCGATTCTCCTGCCCCAGCCTCCCAAATCTGCACCTGGCCCCATCTGTGCTTCTTACTATATAATTGAGTGGCTTCACAGTAAGGTGTTGTCATCCATTATTTTCCTTATAATACACCAGGGATAAAGAACTAAAATTTAAAACAGAAAAGAATTCTAGTAGATTCTGGCCTCCTTGTAAAAATCGAAGGAAACAAAAATGGATCTATGACTGGTCTAATTAAATGTCCAGCTCTTCACCTTGTTCCACCTGGCCTTTAAATCATTACTGATAAAACTCCATTTTCACATGGACCTCTCTCACACTTCCATTCTCAATGACAGTGCAGTGAGACATTATAAGCTTTGGGGGGAAGGGGAAATGACCATGGATTTAGCAGCCTCTTTGGGAAAGTAAAGTATAACATCTAGTATTAGGCATTAGGCTGGGGGACTTTTGCTGGGAGGTGCCCCAGTATCAAAAAGGCTTAGACCTGGGATTTGTTTGTGCCTCAATCAGTGACAAATGCCAGATTCCGTGGGTCAGCCATGAAGAACAGGCTCTTAGTCTCTCTCTGTCTCTAGAATCTTTTACTAATGGCTGCTTTTGTTTCCCAGCTGTCATAGATATGCCTCAGACTGGTATTTTCTTGCCTTTTAAAAACAGGCCAAAAAATCATGCTCAAAGAATGATGTGCTTTAGAAAGGCAATTCAAGCGTAGTAATATTATCAGCCCAAGATCAGATTGGACAGGGAGTCTGGGGTGTTAGTCTGACAATACTGGGTACTGATTCTGCAAGCTTTTTGGCTCCCAGCATGACAATAATGTCACTTAGGCCTGGGAGCATCTTAAATGATCAAATCATTTTAATAAATTACACAGTAAGTTTTCTATTAAACTAGAAATGCAAAGTCAAAACAATGTAAACTACTTACAAAGACCTACAATATTATTTCCAGACTTCATGAAAACATTATTTTATATCACTAGAGATATAATTTTATAGATCTGTCTTTGATCATTGAATACTAAAGAATACTAAAGATGGTACTATGATCAAGCACTTTATATCACCATCTGTTTTACAAAAGACTAAAGTCATAGTCAAACAAAGTCAGGCAAATTTTTCAAATTTTTGGGAAACATACCTTTTGACCTGGCAAGTGGAAAAAATCTTAGTACAAGATGTTTATCACAGTATTGCTTTTAATAATAAAAAACCAGAAAACAATATAATGTATAATAGCTAATATTTATTGAGTTTACTATGTGCCAGGCACTGTTGTGCATGCTTTACAAGGATTACACTATTTTTATAATATTTTACAGCATGACAGGGTGTGGTGGCTCACACCTATCATCCCAGCACTTTGGGAGGCTGAGGTGGGAGGATCACTTGAGGTCAGGAGTTCAAGAACAGCCTGGGCTAAAGAAGGAGACCCTATCTCAAAAACAAATTTTTTTACAGCTGAGGAAGCTGAGTTGCAGAGTACATTTTGGCATGGTAGATGGAAATACCATAAAGCCATTATAACTTTTAATGTAGATCTTTCTTTAGAGGCACTGAAAATTTTTATATTAAGTTGTTTTTAAAAAAATAGATTCTGGAACAGTATGATTCCATTTAAGTAAAACTATATACTGTTAAATAAAATTTATAGGAGGTCATTGGTTTGAACTGACTCCTGCACTAGACCCAACAGACCAAACCAAAATGAGGTTAATCATGCTAAAGTTCCTCACCACTGGCCAAAACTAAGATCTAATCAGAAGAGAAATAATAGCCAGATACCCAAACCAGCCAGTTTTAGCCAGGATGGTAAGGAAGGGCCCTCTGCTTTAACTTTTACCAAAAAAGTTACTTTAAATGACCAATCTGCTTTTTGTTTTCTATTTCTGCTTTCCTTGGCTCTTTTCTGTCAATAAATCTCACCTCCTCTGCTGGGCTTATTGGATTTTATCGAATGAAGTATTGCTCAATTCTCAAATCACAAGTAAAAGCAAATTAAGATCTTTAAACTAAATTTGTTATAATTTTGTCTTTTGACAGTTTATATATTTTTTAGTAGTGATATCCAGAAAAATGTTTACCAAGATGTTAAGATTGTAAGAGCTTAAATAGTTTTTATTTTATTTCTTTTTGTACTTTTCTCTATGGTTTGAATTCTTAAAGTGAACATATACCAATTTATTAGAATAAGAGCAAAAAAGATTTTAAACAAAAATTAATGACATAATTAAAATTTTGAAGCCCCATTTTTAAAAGTAATATCCATTAATTTTATCACAAATGAAATGGAAATGTTAAGTAAATAATATAATTTGCAATTTTAAAATAAGGGTGAAATATTGTCTATTTTCCAAATGTCTTTTGAATTTAGTAAACCTATGCTATTACTTCACTACCACTTAAAAATTATTTATCTCTGGTTTTTTTAGTTCCTCCAATATTCCTAAAACAACTTTACCTCTTTTTGTTTTCTAACAAGCAAAACTGAAATGCCTTCCATTCATCAAAGCTTATGAAGTGATTTAAGTGAGATAAAAGTAGTACAAGGTCTTAAAAATGGCTCTATTTAATTCAAGTTGAGCATACTTGTTAGGCAAGACTTCCATTTATTTCAGTCATCTATATCAGTGTTTTCCAAAAATATAAGAAATCACTTGGGACACTTGTATAAATAAGAATCCTGGTCCCTTCCTTACACCCCCAGGAGCTACAGAATCAGGCTGTCAGACGAGATAAGTGGTTTTAAGGTCTGAATCACATGTTTGAACCCCTCTCAAAAGCACTCTCTTGGAAATAAATATATTAATAATATATCACCACATTGCAAAGTGCCATGGTTCTGGGTATTTGATAAGATTTGTAACAAAGGCTGTATGTTAACTTTTGACTTAAAGTTGCAGTTGCTTCCTGATTTCTGCAATGTCATCTCACAAGGACAAGTTTGAAACTGTTGTGGGTTCCTCTCTCTGCCCCTGCATTCCATTTTCTACCATTCCTTTCCAAAATACTTAGCTCCAAGAAGTTACCCATTTCTTGACTTAATGTTTATGCAGTCACCACAAAAATATGTTTTTAAAATTTTGAAGCATGCTTTCACATTGGAACTTGTAGATCCTTTAAAATGAAACTTTGACCTCCATTTGAATATTATTTGACAGCAAAAGGGTTAAACAATTGTGGATTGTTCCATTATTCCTGCAGGGAACATGAGAACTTCAAGGAATGATATATTACACAAAAGAAGCTAAATTTAATGTGACTCAAAGACTTAGAGGTCATTAGATTAGAAAATAGACTTTCTAGTTTATGTCTCAAGGGCATTTTCTAATAGAAATAGCTATAGAATCTCACAAAAAACAGAGAGTAATTTTTTGTTACTCATCTGTCCCATGCTTTGCCATTAGAAAATGTCTCTTCCCTTCAGAACAGATGGAATAGTCTGACTCTTTGCAGGTAAGCAGTGAAATTTGCTTTCTATAAGAAGTTCATTAGAATGAAATATTTGTCATTCTTAGTGTATTTTATGTGTCTTATGCAAGTTTAGGAATTAGTGCATGATACAATTTTTGCTCAGAAGAAAGTGATATGTTTCATTTTTAAAGTTATTCAGTCGTAAATATTTTCTTCTTTATTATCGATTGTTAATATTGTATGTTTCTAAAAATCAAAAGATATGTGATAATTAGGTTGCCTATTATTAGGAAACAGGTGGAAAGATGAAAGTTCAAAGAATGTTAACATTTTTGTGTTAAGGAGATGAATGAGTCATTGTACAAAAAGGTATAAAAGAAACACAGATCACAGGTTAGAAAAAGTTTCTTTTTTTTTAAAGGAACAGTACTTCAATCCAAAAGCTGATCATCACTAATGCTTCATATAAAAATGGATACAGCAAAGCAACAGTCCTATGCTTTGAACTAATGTGTTACCTTGAACATCATGGGATATGGAACCCACAACCTTCACAAAAGCAAGAGGACATTTTTCACTGCCTTTTCAAATGTTTGGCATTGCAGTTGAAGTGATTTTATTAATATTTAGAAATTTAAAACCATTTCACCATTTCCCTAATGCATATTTCTTAGTAACTACTTCTGTTTCAATCAGAGATACTATGTATTTCATGAAGAAATCTTTATAGCTTGCAAATGTGAACATCAGAAAACAGATTAGACAATTGCCCACCTTGAACCCAGTCACAATTTTCATTGTAAATTACACTTTTTATCCTTGGTTGAACAGTATATACCTTAATGGGTATTCTATCTACATTATTAGCATATTCTTTTGGTGGAATCTTTACTCTTCTTTCAGGAAGGAAGCTTGTGACTGGCCTTTACAAAAAACACCTGGCCCCAAGAAGTAACTAGGGTCTATATTCAATGCTTTCTCAATCACTGTAAAATTAAAATTTTAAATTTTAGTTCATTTTCAGATTTTATTTACTTTCAAGGGCTTTTTGTTAGTAAGAAAAAAAAAACCCTAAACCAGTATACAAACTGATTTTCTTGGAACCTGAATCCCAGAACTTAAATTCAAAGAAATAAAGAAATAATTTTTTAAAAAATCTGCAGTCACAGTTCTTTAAAAACCATACAGAAGTGCCCTCACAAAAAGATGTCTTGTTTCTAGTGAAATGGATCCTGCCTTTATCTGACGTCAAGTGACTACACTATTGTTTTTCTCAGAAAGACTCTGGAGTAGGATTTCCACTTGTCTTTATATTTACTCAGCAAAAGGTGTCTGTGAGTATTCACTTTCAGAGAAAGAAGAAAAGCAGAGGAGAGAATCCGCGTCTTCAAGAGGCTAAGGGACAAAGTATTGAAATCGCCTGGAAAGTGTCCAGAAAGAACGGCAAGAAGTCAAATGTTCACCTCCGGCTCAATTGGGAAGGAAGAAAAGAAAAATCAATATGCAAAGAATGGCCTCATTTTTCTAGACGGTGTCCCTCCAGAAAAACCCCAAGGAAGTTCTCCCTTAGCAACAGCCCAGAAGTTCCAGAGACTGTCCTAAACCCTGATGTTTAGCTTCTACCTGGAAACCAGACTTATCTCTGAGTCTTCCTTCACACCAGAGAAATGCACGCGGCAGTGGTGGCAGCAGATGTGATATTGCTCCTAAGCATGGGGTGGACATCAGACTCTCTCTGCTCACCCACCATTTTTTACAGAGACTGCTGGATCCGTCGCTTCCCGGGGCTTCTGATCAATCTGGAGGAGTCTCAGAAGCTGGGAGCCCAGTTCTTGAAGTATTATTCGGAAAACACTGGCCAGAAGTGCAGCAGGAGCTGCTGTCTTAGGAAGGATGGTAAGTATTAATGATACGCTTGAGAAAAATAAGAGGAAACTTCCAAGACTGAAGACCTAAGTAAGGAGGACTAGGCAGAGGCCAGTGAATAGTTGAAAAGGACTAGAGAAAATGCCCTGAAATGAGGAATTGGGGAGGGAGGGAGGAGGAGAGAGAGAGGCCATTGAACCTGACTTTGCAGTCTGGGCCCAAGCAGGTTCTATTTACAAATCTATTAATGACCCAGAATGCTATAGAAACTTCAGGAAATAGAGAATCCTTTCTTCATCAAAGTGCTAAATGAAAATATTTCCTCCAGGGTTAATTAACAATATTTTTACAGCCCAAAATATAACATACATGATTTCAAAAATGTTTATAATAATTTCTTTTTTAAAGTAACTTTTGGTGATAGTAGTATCATATCAAATTTTTAAAATGTGCTTGCTTGAGTTAACCAAATGTGAAATGTCTTGAACAGGAATTTAGAGTCTGATTCATGTTTTGAAAGAAATAGGGCAATATATGTCAAATAGCAAAAAGAAAAACAATCATATTTTCAAATTTTCCTAATAGATGTTTTGTCTGTCATATAGAATCTGGGTGTAGGCATCACCCAGACAATATGATCAAGGGCTGCAATCAGGAAAACATTTCACTGTTGCAGAATTTGAAGTTACAATTGCCTAAAGACCTCTTTCATTTCTTTTTCATTTTTCCAAGATTTTAAGGCTACTTGAAAAGAAGCAACAAAAGCAACATAGCACTTTAAAATAATTCCCTTGGTTGTGCCACACTTTCTGTCCATGGCTTGACACAAACTTATTAATTGCCCATGCCTCTTTTCCAATTATGCATGTGAGATTTCCAAGATGAAAATCAGAGCTCCTTGGAGAATATAAACAGGCTGTCAAGAGACCACAATGTGAGAAGCTGTCATAAGTCAAGGCCTCGAAAGTTATCAGGCACAAGGAGAACAATTAACTTCATAAAGGGGAATCTTTTTCCAATTTCCAACTCCCAAACACCTTCACTGAGGGGAGCTGAGGGAGGGGCAGTACGGTTTCTGAGTCTCCCCAGGGCACGAATTTACCCGACTTTCCACACCAGGGAAGCTGTGGCCTCTGGACTGTCAGGGACACTCCCATGTAATCATCCAGAACAATCCATGATTTTAGAGCCTCTGTAACTTCCCAGTTGTGTGGCTTTCTTCCTTCACAACAAGAAAGGGCAGGAAGGCACAGCCCAGTTTTTATTGGAAGCCATAACTTTAAAATGCCACAATCCTGCTCAGAGCTGGCACTCTGAAATTTATATAAGAATGTAAAACATCTTTCAAACTTGTTCTCTACAGAATCAACTACTTCTTTATCAGAAATTTAAACGTCTTAAATTTGAATTTTTAAAAATTATTCCTTACCCTTACACTTTACAGCATAATCCTCAGGGAATGTATTTGTAAACTATAATGTATCAGCAATGTATTATTAACTAGCTTTTGCTCTATTCTTCTCCTTCTGGAAAAATAAAGGGTGTGAAACATGAGGATGTCTGAAAATTCCTTACACAGAAGCAGTAAAGGTTCTGCCAGCAGCAATTCCACAGAGCTTTAGGCGTGCTGAGGTCTGGTCATCAGGCGCCATCCCTCCGTAATCTTAGTTTATTAAAGAAGTCTATACCTTTTGGCCAATGGATATTTCACATCACGTGGTCCTACTGCACTGCAGCTGGATTAAAATCTGTGTTGAACTTTAGGGAGGACAGATTGAAGATCTGCACTTGACAAAGGTGACTTCAGGTTTCCCATAAATAAGAGAACATGTTTTAAGTAGCAAACTTGTTTAGACAAGGGGAGACAGCACAAGACAGTTGTGTGCCCCCATCCCCTAGAATTCCACCTGCTAACATCCTTGCCTACCTACTCCCTGCCTCTTTAGAGGACACTGACTAGGCTCTTCCTTGGATGGGGTTTTGCACCTGCAGTCGGGGGCGAGAGAGACGCTCACCTGGCCTGCTGCACCTGGGCCTCTCCCAGGAGTTACACTTTCGCCCTTCCTGTTCCTCCCTCTTCTTCTACAGCATTTATCCCTTTATTTTCCTATTTCTCTCTCTGTGATCTCCAGTCCCTTAGCAATCTGAGAGGGCGCTGCACCTAGAAACCTGATATGTAAGTCCCGAGTGGGTTTGGTAGCTAGTTGAAGTTTTCATGAATGTAAAATACGGGGACTGGAAAATAATGCTTCCAGGTATCCTGTGTGGAATGGAAGGTATGAAAGATTATTTAGAGGAAATCAGTAGATACTTTCTTTTAAAAAGGCATTTTCCATATTCATAGAAGCAGGTACAGTAGTCCATAACATTCTGTAAAATGTCTGAACATAGCCCTGCCACGTATTGGTTATCCGGTGTTCCTAAAAGATTTGTAAGTTACTCGGAGCTCATCACACTGGTAGAAACCAAAACCATCTGCAGATGTGCTTTGCCTGTTTCCCTTACAGTTTCCTGTAACTTGGCTGTCTTCTACCATGATCCTATTCATGACAATGTCAACTGCCTGCATGTCCACTGCCCGACACTGGAGAGCTGCATATTGGAACCTGGAACCAGTGCCATTTTGTACAACGTAACAGACGGTAATGACTCTATTTAAAGACTTTTGAAGAATGTTAGTAAGATATGTAGCCTAGAAACTGGCCGCCAGTAGCCATGTATAAGTCTCTAAATCATTATTTTCCAGTAAACTCTGTCTGGAATAGTTTTGGACAACTAGGGCAAAAACCTGAAAGAAAATTCCCTTTAGTTTGGCATGTTCAGCAATGAGTTCATTCCAGATGATAAATCGTATGTGATTAAACAAGAGCTTACTCACTGTATTTCATGTATCTCAAGAACCCTCCATAAGAGCCAAAGTAGGCATTTCTACTGCAGTGGCTGAGGGTGCCACTAGGAAATAAAGAAAATGCTAAATGGCAGTTTTGAGGGCCATGGACATTGCATCCAAGGATTCTGCAAAGATGGGTGTCAGGGACAGGGAAACTGACCGCCACTTACTGAAATTGGCATATCCTTGGTCCCAAGATAGCCAAAGTATTTTATTTTAGAAAAATACATATTTAAGTGTCCTTCGCCCATGTATGTAATCTCAGGGTGCAAATTAGTCACCACAAAAGAATAGACTTTGCCATCAAAATCCAAAGGAGATACATTTCTTAACAGTCTGTATTTATGGAACACCTAATGTTCCAGTCTAGTCTCCACACTGCAGAAGATTGCAGTCATCTCTCTGCCCTCAATTTCCTTTATAATCTAGATGATGAGACAAGTCTTACAATTAGTGTAAAACACATGACTAAATGCAAAAATGTGGGCAACTGCCTCAGTACAAAGGCTCAAGAAGGGGTGAACAATGAAAACTAGATTATTCAGGGGAGGCTTCATGGAGGAAGGCAGAGACAAGGTAAGGAGTTCTGTATCATGGTGGGAAAGCAGGAAAACGGGTCTGGCTACAACAAGGGGACATTTGGAGTTGCAATGAAAATATGGCTAAGGTAGGGTAAGGCCAGGTAGCAAAAGCACTGTGGTTAGAGTTTGGGGTTGACTTTGGCAGAAACAGGGAACCACAAAGACATTTAACGAGAAAACACCATAAAGTGATGTCTGGTTATCTTTATCTGGGATAGACTAAGTCTTATCTTAGTCTGCATTACTATATGCAGGACACAGAGTAGAAACTCTAGTCAGGGAAGCCTAAGGGTCTGGATGAGGTGCTCCTAGTTGCGACAGCGAGAAGGATAATTACCAGAACACTGGGAAGAAAGCGCAAATAGGACTTGGTTACCTTTTGAATGAAGGAAATGAAGGAGAGGAGTCCAAATCACTCCTCAGCACAGACTCCGGCAGGGGATGTTAGAATGGTGATGCCAACGAAGGAGACAGGAGGCCGACGTGATGGTTTGGGCTTTGGGCATATTCAGGTAGAGATGATGTGAGATGTCCAGGTGGAAATGTCCAGTAGAGCACCGGAGAAATGAGATCAGAGCTCAAGAAAGAGTGAAAAACTTGGCGATATGGATTTCAGTGCCTTTAATGTCATGGTGACAGTTGAGGACAATCTCTTTGTGTGTGTGTAGGGGGAGGGGGCGGTGAAGAGAAAATAACAGCTGAAGACCAAGGAGTGAAGATTGCGGAAACCGCATAACCAGTTAGGACAAGAATAGAACTAGCAAAAGAAAGTAAAAAGGAGAGGTAGGCAACCTGGGGTAAAATGCCAGAGGTGGGTCTGTGGTCCAGGGAGTCCTGGAGAAGAATCTGAAGGACAGGATGGCCAGAGGTATCAAGGACAAGAAAGAAGCCAAAGCAACGAGACACAAGTGATCAGGAAATGAGGACACAATTCCCTCAGAAGCAATGGATATGGGCATGTTTGCAGGAAGAGAGAGAGAGGGAGGGAGAAATGGTCGCCAGCAGGGACCACTGGAAAGCTGCCGGGAGGTTTTTTCTTCCCCTTAAAGACAAAGCAGTTTGCGCGCATGTCTGAAGTCCAGGGGAAAGAACTTAGTATACAAGAAGGGAGAAAATACTAAAGGCAAATCAGGACCCTCAAAGACTGAAAGGGGATGAGATTTAAGGCTTTGCTCGTAATTTGGAATACAGGCACCCTTCTCAGCCCCTGTTTCCTTTAACTTTATTTAAAAATGCGATATTGTATCTCAAATGTTTACTGTTTCCGCAGCTTTCACACTAACACTCCCTGTTGCGCAAAAGCCCTGACAGACACAAAGCCTTCTCCTTGGGTGTAGCCACATTTGTTCATAACAGAAAGTGCCCTGGAAAGTTCAGATGAATTCAATGTAGCCACTATGTTTCCAAGCCTTTCAGAAGTCTGCAGC
Organism: Varecia variegata; assembly: GCA_028533085.1. Lineage (NCBI taxonomy): Eukaryota > Metazoa > Chordata > Mammalia > Primates > Lemuridae > Varecia > Varecia variegata. Next base: position 64,091,030 of record CM052440.1, read on the forward strand.
GGTACAACTTGAATTCAGCTTAGTTCAGTAACTCATAATGGCAAAATCCAACACTTCTCCAAACTGTGCTTTAAGGTTTTCTGTTCTAAATTAAAAATAAAATAATTGATGCTTTCTTTATCTTTCAGGTATAGATCCAGATTTGCTGGTTTTTGGACAATCCCCTTCTACATACCTAAATACCCGCTCTTCCTCTGATAGGTGGGACAGACTAAGGATTCTAAAAGCTATGAATTTAGATAAACAACAAACCACCGTGATAAACCCTATGATGACATCAATAGAGGCTCCATCATCAACCACACATCAAGATTTGGTTGTAAATACAAACAATACCAGTTATTCCAAGGAGTTAACCACAGATCTTGGGGCAAGATTCACTTCCCTGAATGACTCCATTACCACAAAGGTAAATATGGTGTCACCAAGTACTGATTTCATCAACAATCCAGATAACAAGACTATTTCTCCTTTCTTTGTGCCCGTAGGCACCAAACTTTCTCATAAACCTATCCTATCCCAACTCAACAGTAGCAAACAGTTAGTGAACAAAACCAAGGGGTACAGCAGCAGAAACCACACGTCTGCGAATGGAGACGACACACCTGATGGGGCATCTGTGACTGCAAAGGCCTGGCTGGTTCCCGTGGCCCTTTGTACCTCTGTCATCTTTCTTTGCTGTTGTATGGCCATCCTTTCTTCTGGTTGCTGTCAAAAGCAGCAGGGCCAATATAAGCTAGGACGGAGAAAGTCAGGATCCAGGCAAATTAAAAAATGTAACACTCTGAAGGAGAACTCTTAAAAGTTGTAGCGAGACTGTAAGCTTTCAAGGGTTATCATTTCTAGTTTTCTGCAAGACAAGGGCAGTTTGGTTTAAAAGTACTACATTAGGATACCCACTCCCGCCAATCTCTAAAAAATGGTTGGTGCTTGATAAACATAACTGCTTTTTTGATTATTTCCATTTTTAAGGGACAGAGTCTCCCTCTGTTGTCTAGGCTGGAGTGCAGCCTCGAACTCCTAGGCTCAAGTGATCCTCCTGCCTCAGCCTCCTGAGTAGCTGGGACTACAGGCATATGCCACCACACCTGGCTAATTTTTTAAAATTTCTTTACAGACAGGGGTCTTGCTATGTTGCCCAGGCTGGTCTCAAACTCCTGGCTTTAAACAATCCTCCTGCCTCAGCCTCCTGAGTGGCTGGGATTACAGGCATAAGCTACCATACCCAGTTCTTTTCTATTTTTTTGAGTAGTGTTCCTTTTGCCAAAGTTCCAAAATTCTCACCCTTGCAGTCGTTATTTAGTGCCAAGTGAGAGATACTGTTTGTTCTCAGTGCTTTAGGATATTAACTTACTGAATCCTTACAACTCTGTGAGTTAGCTATACAATTATTAACCATTATACTATTATCACGTTACAGATGAGGAAACTGAGGCGAAGAGAGGTTAAGTACTTTGCCTAAAGTTACACAGCTATTAAGTAGTAAAGCCAGGACTTAATTAAACATAGGCAATCTGGCTCAAAAGTCCATGCTCAAAAATCACAGTTAGACTAAGAACCTCTGTTTTCTCAATAAGCATGAAAAAAAGATACCAGGAAGAAAACACCATAACATAATTACATTAGTCTCCCAGTCAAGGTCCAATTATTGTCACATATGTTAATAAAAACATTTAATGGTTTGCGCAAAAGAGAACTATTACCCTTACTAACCCATAAGAAAATGTTTCCTGATTTTTCTCTAGCTTTCAAGTTTCAGTTGATTAATTTCTCAGTCCCAATCCGTCTTCATCCTCCTTTCAATAATTTTGGCACTGAGCTCTTTTGAGTTTTCTGTACTGATTTCTGTTTAATAAAGCTTGGGAGTTTTAGTTTATATCTATCATTTGTATACATTCTGTTTGCCCAGGTATAAATATCAGCTCTAGGTATTTCAGCTCCGCCCAAATCTTTCACCAGATTTATACCCTAAATCTTAGCTTCTTACATGTAGAATACTATAATTCAAGTCTCTAAAGAACTTAAACTTTAGGCCCTTCATCTCCATCCTGAAACCTGTTTTTAATTTGAGAACAGATATTAAAAGCCAATAAGAATAAAGAATAGATAACAGGAAATCCTACTACAAGACTTATAAACTAGTACTATTTCCTCCAATGTTAAAGCAAATTGGCTTAGGAGATATTTCTTTTTCTTTCCCCAGTATTGATACTGGGTAGAAAAAGAGAATGTCTCTTTCTTTTAATATAAAGGAAATATAAAAAATTTCTATCAATGGAATAGTAACCACAAATAAAAATCTGACTTAAAAATGTAATCAATTTATCTAAACTTACTAATGATTACCTTAGTTGTCATAAATTTTATTAATTTCTTTCCTAATATATTAGGGAAAAAACATGCTGTTTGGGGGGAGGGATATCAAGAATTAAAGTTATATTTAAATAAATAATTCAGGAAACTGTCTTTATAAATTTTCATACATAGATTTTAAAAAATTATTTTCTTTTAAGTATATATGAATTGCTTAGAGCTCTTCCAACAAACTAGGGCTGCTAGAATAAAAAAGTTTTTCTTCCTTGGAGTTTCTCAGAATTTTACTCGTTCCTTGAAGTTGGTAGTTTCATAGAAATGACCATAATTAGGGCAAACATATTTACCTTTGTAAGAAAACAAACATACTCCTTCTCTTTGTCAGCCCCTACTTTTGACTATCAGTTAAACTGAGTAAACTTGGACTAGAGAGACAACAGATCAGTCAGTCAATAAGCAAAAACAACTGGGGCTAGAAACTACACTTTTACTGGAAGCCTAAGGGACCAAAGAGAACTTCTGAATAAAACTTTATTAAGAAATAGGGCCTGGCCCAGTGGCTCACGCCTGTAATCCTAGCACTCTGGGAGGTCGAGGCAAGAGGATCGCTTGAGGTCAGGAGTTCGAGATCAGCCTGAGCAAGAGCGAGACCCCCATCTCTACTAAAAATAGAAAAACTAGCCAGGGGTGGAGGTGTGCACCTGTAGTCCCAGCTACTCAGGAGGCTGAGTCAGGAGGGTCGCTTGAACCTAGGAGTTTGAGGCTGCAGTGAGTTATGATGACACCACTGCACTCTACCCAGGGTGACAGAGTGAGACTCTGTCTAAAAAAAAAAAAAAAAAAAAGAAAGAAAGAAAGAAAGAAAAAAAGAAACAATTTCCAGGCAGGGTGGCTCACACCTGTAGTCCTAGCTACTTGGGAGGCTGAGGCAGGAGGATTGCTTGAGACCAAGAGTTCGAAACTGCAGTGTTATGATTGTGCTGCTGAACTCCAGTCTGGGCAACAGAGCTAGACCCCATCTCTTTAAAAACAAAACAAAACAATGAAAGATCTCAGGACCCAGTCAATAACTAAAGCTAATAAGGTAGTTACTCCCATGTAGTAACCATAAAATCTTTCCAATGCTGTAACTAGCTAGATCCTTTTTTCTAACAATAAAAACTCTGTAACTGTCTAGTATTATGAAATACCAATGTTGGAAAGGAATTATGTAAAGAAAGAATTAAAGCACCGTACAATTAATGAAAGATATTTGATCTGTATCTTAGTTGCCTAAGTGTTTAAGCAACTTCTGAGATATACAACTTGAGGCTAGAGTCAGAAATAACTGCATTATCAATACAGCAGTGTCCCCTGAATCCTCACTATAAGGATGAATATGATAACGTTCATTGTATACATTGGATCAATTAAGATTTTAAAGGAAAGGATTTCCTTTCCTTTCCTGTCATAATTAAAATGACAAATAGTGCTGCTGCGTTGGTCTGAGTGCAGTGGTGTTTACAACTAATTGATCACAACCAGTTACAGATGCCTTTGTTCCTTCTCCACTCCCACTGCTTCACTAGACCAGCCTTAAAAAGAAAAAAAGTGCTGCTTTATTATTGTTGAAATTACAATGACAGCACCTGTTATATTTTTGAGGCGTTTTGTGTTCATCTTTCAGCTCTAAGATTTTGCCATTAGGCATCAATGACTGCAACCCCAGAGCCTTCAGGTCAGTCGCTTGGAGTTGGCCAAACTGCAAGAGGGCACAGTCCTCCACATCTGGGGTCCCCAGCCCCCAGGCCGCAGACCGGGCCACAGACTTCCCCCCACCACTCCCATCTGTGGAAAAATTGTCTTCCATAAAACTTGGGAACTGGGCCACACAGCAGGTGAGTGGTGGGTGAGAAGCAGCATCTGTATTTACAGCCATTCCCCATCAGTCGCATCACCACCTGTGCTCTGCCTCCCCCCCACCCCACCTGCCTATAGAACAACTGTCTTCCATGAAACTGGTTCCTGGTGCCAAAAATGTTGGGGACCGCTGCTCTACATGATTGCCTTCACTGCTAACATCGACTGTGTAAGTTTGGTGGTCATCCCAAAAACACACTCAGGTTCAAAAATTCACTAGAGTAACTCAAAGAGCTCAATGAAAGCTATTATTCTTAACGATTATGGTTTATTACAGGGAAAGGATAGAGATTAAAAGCACCCAAGGGAAGAAGCACATAGGTTGAAGTCCAGGAAGGGTCAAAATGCTTAGCTCCCAGGATCAGTGTGTGACCATATGGATGGAGTACTGCCAACCAGAGAAGTTTGCCCAAGCTTCAGTGTTCAGAGCTTTTACTGGGTTCCATTATGTAGGTATGATTGACTGTCTGCCTGGCTAGTTGATCTCAGCTGCCAGGTGGACTGATACCACGTGACCCAAAGCCGTCATCCTAAATCATGTGGCTGGTTTTTTCTGGCATGGTTGGCCCCATCCTCAGATCTTCTGGGGCCAGCACCCACCCTAACTAAACAAAGAGACTCCTATCAGAGAGGGCAAAGGCCAGAACTCTTTGGTCAAATTCTTTATTACAGATCATTACTCCCTCTGCTCTCATCTACACTATTATTACACAGGATGGACCACCCTAAGCTACCACTTCTTCACATGTTCCCAAGTGACACCTCTTCTTAGCTTCTACTCTTTTCAAAATGTTTCGGTCTTCAATCTTGTTTCTGCATCTGAGTTTTCCTTAACTGCACGGGTCTCTAAATGAGCTGATATATTTCTTAAAGTATATTCAAACAGGATCTAAAAATTGTTTTACCTATTTTGCTTTTCATTCACTATTTCCATCAAATGGAATACAACATATGTCTCCTTCCCTATTGTCCTTTATATCCTATAGAGCCTTGGCCTTACTAATACCAAATCATACCTTCTCTTTTTATTTTGAGATGCGGCGGGGTGTCTCACTATGTTGCCCAGGCTGGTATCGAACTCCTGGCCTCAGGTGATCCTCTTGCCTTACCCTTCAGAGTTGCTGGGATTACAGGCAGGACTCATTGTGTGCCCAGCTCAACCTTCATTTTATGCAAATGTTTTAAGCAACTGTTTTGAAATTCCTTTTGTGGCTTTTATTTATATTCTCTAATTCTGTTAGGCAAAATAAGGCTGTTAGGCAAATAAACTGTCAATAATTCCTTTATTTTGATTTTAAATTAATCACTTGTCAACAACTGTGGAAGTGGTAAGAAAAAGTTTACAGGTATACTTAAAAATACTGAACTGACAGTGAAATTGAATGGAATATATCTTAGGGTAGTTCTTATTTTGTCATTTACTCCAATTAAATTCAAGGTCCTATATGTCACTTCTTTCTGAGCTGTGGCAGCTCTAACTGGGGCATCCAAAGGGATGAAAACCAGCTAATCTCCACTTCTACTTTTCTGCAAGCTTGGGCCTGGCAAAATGAGCCTCACAATATAGAAAGTAGAATGCTTGACAGAGTTGAATCAACATAAAGTGCCCCCAAAAGGGAGGGATGGAACAAACATTTCAGGTTAGAAAATACTCCTGAGGACCTGTTTCTGACGAGAATTGGCAACTGTGAAAAATGGATCAGCTAGATGGCAGCCATGTGAACCAGTACTGACCTGCAAGTCAGGGGACTGGGTCCTGGGCCTACCTTCCCAAATAACCAAAATCATTACTAGAAAGCAACCACTGAATGCCAGCTTGTGGGGAAAGAAATGTGGCAGGTGACAAAATAACAATTAAGTATGTATATATATATATATATGCATACTAAAGTTACTGTGTAGAAATAAAATCAAAACACTTTACCATCAGAAGAAATCAAGATCTAATTAGTCTAATTGTGCCAGTGTACAAATAATAAAACTTTGGAATATTGCCAGTGAGCATTAGTATGAAAGGAATTAATTTTAACTCTGACATGATTTTTTAACATTTTCAATTTTATACCCAATTAGATATTGATTACATACATCATCAAATTAACAAATAAAGCAGATTTTTCTACTTTGTAATTCATGTCAAGTTTAATAGTCTCTTCACTGATTCTTTGTACTGAGAAAGGGTATTTTCATTTTCCCCCTCATTCTTCAGAGTAACAACACAATTTTTGTAATCTTCAACTTCTTTAGTACCAAGGAGTTTTTCTTTATTTACATCCGTGTTTTTCTCGGCAGCTTGAATCTGGAGAAGTGTTTCCAAGACATTTTTTTCTGAGGAGCTATTTTTCCATACATACTCTTCCATGTCTGCTTCAGTCTTATATTTTTCCCATTCTTCGGTTTTCTGAAAAGAAAAAATAATTTCTGAATTCTGAGAAATATTCAAAAGACAAAGGTTTCTTGTTTGTTTGTTTTCAGGGGTAGAGAAGTTGGCAAAATGTGGCCAGCCCCTGGCCAATACCTGCGTGCCCTCTGGTTGACCCTCTTACCGAGTACTGCCATCCACGGGGGGCAGCTGCTTCCCGGCTGCACGCTGTTCTGCAACACCGGCCTGTCCAGCTCTGTTACCACTCACTAACGCCAGCCACGTCATTTACAATTTATCTGCCCTGCAAATTGCATTTATAAAGCTATACTGTTTTCCAACATATAGAAAACTCATTTTTTGCAAGGCAAAAATTCTTGTTCCCTAAACCCCAACACATAAACATTTCACATTTCTGAGGTTAAAAAAAATGAGAGCTGAGAGGAGAGTGTATTTATCTTTGTAACATGCTTGTGGGGAAGACACAGAAGACCAAGTATTATAATAAAATTAAAAATATGAAGTATGTGTACATGATTTTTAGTCATAATGACTTCATGTATCCTAAAAGCTTGTTTTGTTATTATCTTTACTTTCTTTTTTTTTTTTTTTTTTTTGAGACAGAGTCTCACTCTGTTGCCTGGGCTAGAGTGCCGTGGCATCAGCCTAGCTCACAGCAACCTCAAACGCCTGGGCTTAAGTGATCTTACTGCCTCAGCCTCCCAAGTAGCTGGGACTACAGGCATGCGCCACCATGCCCGGCTAATTTTTTCTATATATTTTTAGTTGGCCAGATAATTTCTTTCTATTTTTAGTAGAGACGGGGTCTCACTCTTGCTCAGGCTGGTCTCGAACTCCTGAGCTCAAACAATTCACCCTCCTCGGCCTCCCAGAGTGCTAGGATTACAGGCGTGAGCCACAGCAGCTGGCCTATCTTTACTTTCTGTTCTCATAATAGAAACGATGTATTGTTACTACTTGTTTTTTCTTACAAAAATCATTACCATGCTATTCTAGGGAACACCAGTAGGTTTTATAGTAATACAGCATAATTCAGATTTATGATTTAAATGGAGATGTAACATTATGTGAAAAATCAAGCAATACAGCCAATAAGAAATATGCCCTGGTTCAAAGAAGTGCTCAATGCCAGCCACCTTCTTTCCAAATTAACACATAACAATATTCTGAGCTATAAGCCACGATGGAATAGTCCACTATTCTGAGTAACTTCTTTTAAAGGTGGTAAAGTATTAAAAGAGAAGTATATTTGTAAGGCTGCCAGAAACAATATTCTACCTCCGAAAAGTCCCCTTGAAAGAGACGCCAGCTTGAGAGGCACCAGACACAGCTCCAAAGCTCCGCAGAGCTAAGTGAGCACCAAGAAGCAGGTACGATTTCCAGCCGTGCCACCCTCCCACTCCCATCTCCACTACAAGTGCCCGTGAAAAGAGAAGAAAGCACTGGAAACATGTCCCTCAAAGGGTAAAGAGGAGCCCCACCAACCACAAACAGGTCACTGGGGATGACACTGAAGCAGCAAACCCCATTCAGATCACTGAGGCCCAAGGAAGAGACCCCCAAGAAGAAGAAATCCTCCTTTGAATCCTTCAAACTGAGCACCTTTCCTTCAAGAGAAACCAGTAAGATACAGGGTATTGGGAGGAGGAAGAGAAAGAAAAAAGAAAAAAAGATACAGGGTGTGTGTCTCCCTTGCCTCCCAAATTCTTGAACCAAGTTGGGTATTTGTACTCAAAATTCCTGCCTGCTTGCCCTCCCTCCCTATACTGAATTTATGGATTTATGGCTGAGGACAGTGTCCCAGCTCATGTTCTAGAAATACCCAGTTGAGAATCAACTCTATGTCCCTTTTTTATCTGGTAGGGAGGCTTTAGCCATGGCAGGGTGGGGGGCAGGTGGCAATAATGTGAAACTTTCTTACTGTGTCCCTCCCCACAACCCTGTTGCAAATAATTTCTAACAGTCAAACTCTGAATGTATACATTTTAAAAAAAATAACTGACAAAATTATCCTACCCCACCTGATTTTTACTGTAATATTTGGGGCAAGAATAGATGTCAGCCCCTTAGAAAAATCTAATGCTCTAAATTAAATACATTATTGGTCCTGTCCACTCTTGGAAATGTTTTAAATGTTTCAAAACAATGTCATAATTTCTTCACAATTCTAACTTACAGGTGAAGTATATTCTAGCTTTAGGATCCAAACTCTGCACAGCTGAATACAAATTCCAAGATAATGATAAAAACATTCCCAACAAATTGAATGCTTACTATATACCAGGTATCTCAAATGCTTACATATATTAATTATTTCATATAATTCTTATTAAGACATAGTGGGATAGATTTTAACATCTCTACAGATAAGAAAACTAAATATTATGGAAGTTAATTAGAGGGTCACGATCTCTTGGAGGGTTTCAAATTTCATAACTTTTTGTATTCTAGAAAGTTAATGTGCTATGCACATATATTTTGTAACACTTCCAGAAGGGGTTTACAGCAGCATCCTCTAATACATTACAATTTTTGTAGCAACATATATGAATATTCACATTAAATGGGATAAATAAAAAATATAAATAAGTTTCTCATCCATTCAGGTCACATTTGCCCCCAAATAAGTTATAAAAAGACTTTCAATTTCCAAACCTTCTGGGTTTTAGAATTACATTTAGAGGGCAGATAAATGTTTCACAGATTAGATTTAATTTTCTCGGTTAAACACTTCTTCTTTTTTATTTTTTGGAGACAGGGTCCCACTCTGTTGCCCACAGCGGAGTGCAATGGCACAATTACAGCTCACAGCAACCTCAAACTCCTGGGCTCAATTGACCCTCCTGCCTCAGCCTCTGGAGTAACCAGCACTATAGGCACAGGCCACCACGCCTGGATTTTTTTTTTTTTGAGACAGGGTCCCACTCTGTCACCCAGGCTGGAGTGCAATGGCATGATCATAGCTCACTGCAGCCTTGAACCCCCCTCAAGTGATCCTCCCACCTCAGCCTCCCAAAGTGTGGGGATTGGGGCCTGAGCCACCATGCTTGGCCTAAACACTTGTTCTTAAACATAACTAGGTTATCTCCAGTTCTCCTGCAGTCTCCTTTGGGTGGAAGCTTTTTACGTCCTAGCAAATTTAGATTAGAAAACACACACATACACACGCACTCTCACACTACTGACAGCATGCCCCTGTTACGAAGACGATGGGACTCAAGATTGTGCACCAGGCTGCTGCTATGATTAATAAAGACATCTGATTTTCTGAAGTCCCATGGTAAATGTAAGAAAAGATCTTTACATCTTTAGAATTTGTTAGTTTTTCAAGCAGGAAAAATTAAAGCTAAGCATTATCACTATATTTGCCTTTTGATAGAAATCTTTTCTAGTCATTAATCTGTAAGTTTTCACAGATGAGTGTCAACCAAATGGGTCTTGTCAGTGAAGAGAACAGAGCTAATTGGAAAAGCTGCTGGTCTGGAAATGATGTCTTAAGCTATTCCAAAACACCTTCTAGACTTTGTCAATGACATAAAGGCAATAATATTTTCCATGAAAACTTGTCACTTTGGAATGTTTTTCATTTAAGAGGTACAAATATAAAATGCTTGGGGGAAAAAAACTCCAAAAAGTTTTTCTTTTAATTTTACATTACATCTTCCACTTTCAAACAGAATGTAGTAGGTCACAGCATGGCTGTACTTTTGCTATAACTGGAAAAACCCAGGTAACTGACCAAAACAAAAAATCCTAAGGACCAGCCTGAGCAAGAGCGAGACCCCGTCTCTACTAAAAATAGAAAGAAATTATCTGGCCAGCTAAAAATATATATAGAAAAAATTAGCCGGGCATGGTGGCGCATGCCTGTAGTCCCAGCTACTCGGGAGGCTGAGGCAGGAGGATTGCTTGAGCCCAGGAGTTTGAGGTTGCTGTGAGCTAGGCTGATGCCACGGCACTCACTCTAGCCCGGGCAACAAAAGCGAGACTCTGTCTCAAAAAAAAAAAAAAAAAGAATATTTCAAACATATACAAAAGCACAACTGCCACATATCCATCACCCAGTTTCAACAATTAGCTTGTTTCATATTATATATGCCTCTACCCACTCACGGCCCCTTCCCATGTCTTCATTGAACCATACTGAAGGAAATCTTAGACATTATCATTTCATCCATAATGTTATATTTTTCTTTAAAAAAATATGGATGGTTTAAAAAATAATACCTGTAATCCCATTATTAGTTTGGTAGTATTTTGATTCCCAAGAGCCTAAATTAAGTCCGTTTATTCATTCACAATCAATTAGCCAGCAATTCCAACCTGCAGTTTACTGGCTCCTGACAGCTGTTTCCCTGCTATATATCACTTTGCCTGTCTGACCACAGCTACTGGACAAAACCTGACTGAAACAGAGTACTTTCCTTGGAGCTTGAATCCAAAGAGAGAATTTAGCTTAGTTTAGTTTTTAGTTTTGTCTCTCTCCTTGTCCCCTGCCTCTGGGTGGCTAGTCCTATAAATTCTGAAATAGTCAAGGTCATGCTTTCTGACATACAGATTGGAGGAGGAGAGGAAATTGGTCTACAGAGAGAGAAAAAATTAGGCAACTGCCTATAAAGTAACAAAGCCCAGAGCCTAAGAACCCTCACATTGTCCTAGTTTCCGTTCCTGCCCGTTTCTGACATAGCATCCCTGCCCTTTTATCTTTTCTGTATAAGCTAGCCTGAGTGAGTTTCTATGACTCACAAAAGGGGGTCTCAACTAATACAGAGTGCTCAGGAAAGAAGATGGGGAAAGAAAGAGTTTAGAACTGTCAATATATACATGATAATTCACATCATCTGAGAGAATATGCAAAATGAGGAAAAAAGGAAAAGGACAAAATTTGGGAAACAACTAGATTTAATTCATTTGGACTTAACATATAGCAGACATTTCTAGAAAACACAACACATTCCAGTTAGAAATTGTGCAGTTAAAATGGCTCAGTACTATTTGTAAATAAGCAGTATGTTGTAAATAAGCAGACGTTATACTTAAAAATAACAATTTTGAAATAAGATTTTTATATTTATGTGGCTTAAAATGGACTTTTTGTAACAGTTTCCTTTTTAAACATTTTTCTTCAACTTCAATGCCTTTTTGCAAAAAGTTAAATGTCATAGTAGGAGCCTCTAAAAATAAGGGGATTTGTACTAAAGGGATAATAATCCAGAATTGAATTGATATAGTGTCAGCAGGTTGCAATTTTAGAGAAATCTTTATAGGAAAGATAGAAATTACCAAAAAGTAGAAGAAAAAAAATCATCTATAATTCTGTCACCCAAATATAGCCAATCCAATACTGGTAACACTAGCTGTATGTCCTAAATGCATTTTTTAAAACATTGCTATGATGAAATTTTATTTACAATTTTGTGCCCTTATAATTTACTCTCAAATTTTTAGCTTCTAAAACCACACCAGCAGTGAAGTGGTCAGTTTAAGAACTTCTTTTTTGAAGTATGGATGTAATGTATTGATTTTTTCTTTTCTTCTTTTTTTTTTTTGAGACAGGTCTCATTCTGTTGCCCAGGCTAGAGTGCAGTGGCATCATCATAGCTCACTGCAGCCTCAAACTCCTGGGCTCACATGATCCTCCTGCCTCAGCCTGGGACTACAGGCATGCACCACCATGCCCAACTAATTTTTCCATTTTTTGTAGAGATGGGGTCTTGCTATGTTGCTCAGGCTGCTCTCAAACTCCAAGCCTCAAGCCATCCTCCTGCACTGGCCTCCCAAAGTGCTAGGATTACAGGCATGGGGCCCTGTACCCAGCCTGTAGAATGTATTAATTTTAAAGCACAAACAATAGCACATCCCAATTACAGGGGGCAAGTAAAAATACCATTTTAAGCTCAAATTGATTATCATTTAGGCAGAGCTTGATTAATTTGTAGACTCCTATTTTAATACTTCAAGCATTAAACATTTATAATTTCACCATTTAATTTGTAAGTATGTATCTCTTTCTCTCTCACACACTCTCTCTCTCTCACTCTCACTCTCACACACACACACACACACACACACACACACACTCTCTCTCTTTCTTCTCCTCCCTGCCTGAAAAGAGAGAACCTGCCCTGACCACAAACAATGAAGGGGCAACTTTGCATTCCATGAGATCCTGTTCTCTTTTGCAGTTGGCTCAATTATTCATTTACTCATTCATTTAGTAAATGCTTATTGCAAAACGACTGTGCCAGGCACTGCGTTCTCCTGGAACTTCCAGTCTAACAAGAGACCTGAAGTTAGACAGGAGCCGGTCGGATGAAGACTGTGATTCCAGTAGAGGAAAAAGCATCCACAAAGGCTCTGAAGCAGGAAAGAGCTTAGCACAGTCAAGGAAGTGAATGAAGGCCAAAAAGAGGGCAGTGGCACGGGATGAGGCTGAACAGCTATTAGAACACTCACCACGTGCCAGGCATATTCTGAGTGCCTTACATGGATTAACTCATTTAACTCTCACAACAACCCTCTGTGTACTATTATCTGTTTTGCAGAACAGGAAATTAAAGCCTAGAGCAATTGAATAATTTGCCCAAAACCACACTGCTTGTTAGTGTCTGAACAACATGTTCTAAGGAACCTAGAGACATGTTAAAAAGAATATCAAAAGAACAAAAGAATAACTTAATTTGAACCTATCATCTTTTTGTCTCCTTGTAAACATAAATTTAATACAAAGAAAAACATAACCAGCTAATTCATGCAATGGCCAGTGGATTCTGATGTAATAGAAAGCAAAGAAATATCTGTTCCACTAAACACACATTTGTCAACTCCTACCATCTTATTTACAATTCCCTTTGCCTAGGACATGAATCATAGTAATATTCCACTTCTCATGATTACAAGTAAGGCCTTGTGCTCTATGAGAGAAAACAGTTTAGCCATTAAAAAAAAAAAATCCCAAGTAATTTGAAAATCATAAAAAATGGGAAGAGGCAAATATACATAAAAAAGTGGAAAAAAAATTAGATCAGTTTTTAAAAACACTTACTGAACGCAAATATGCCAGACACTGAAGTAGATGCTGGAAATATAAAGATGAATGAAACCTACAGTTCTTGCCCTCAGTGATCTCACAGTCTAATGGGGAGAGCAGACACGTACACAGGCAATTACCATAAAAGTAATAAAAGGAATGCTAACTGGAGGAGGGAAAAGGGATGGCAGGAAACAGGTAAGAGAGGTTACATTTGAGGTGTATTAAAGGATTCGTATGACTTTACAGGGCTGATCAATTTGAAAAAAAGGATTGCAAGCAAAGAGAATAACATACGCAAAGTTATAAAAGAACACATTATATCCATAATGGCTGAGGTACAGGGTACATAACCTGGTTCCTGAGCAGCTGGTGATGAGGCAGTAAACTGCTGTGAATGACACACTGAGGAGTATAGACTTTATTCTAGGGAATGGGGAACCACTGAAGGATTTTATGAAGGACTGTGGTACCACAGATAGTAATATGGAAGGTGGATGAGACCAGGAAATCAATCAGAAGGCTATTACAGTTATTTGCGTAAAAGATGATGAAGACCTACACTAGGGCAGTAGCAGTAGGGATAAAGAGGGGGAAATAGTTTTAACAGATATCTAAAAACTAAAAATTGAAAAGATTTGGTAACTTATCAGGTATCAGGAGAGAAAGAAAACAGTATAACCCTCAGATTTATGACTACTGGGTGGGAAAGAAGAACATGAGTTTTTCTTAAAGGTCTTTAAACAATAAAAAGAGGTCTCACCTGAAGGCAAAGAGGTATGAGACTGTCACCTTCAGTGTAGCATCATCCCACCCCGAGGGTCTACAACAGCTGCCCACCACCTAAGTCTAAACTCCACTGCACGTATGAGAGACAAATCCCTCCATTTCTTCCTGCTCCTCATCCTAATTCCCACCCCTCACTCTCAGCTGATACTAGATGCCAGTCAAGTACCCCTTATCCGAAATGCTTGGGACCACAAGTGTTTTGGACTTCGAATTCTTTTGGATTTTGGAATATTTGTATTATACTTACGGGATGAGCATCCCTAATCTGAAAATCTGAAATCTGAAAGGCTTCAATGAGCATTTCCTTTGAGCGTCATGTTGGTACTCAAAAAGTTTCAGATTTTGGAGCATTTCAGATTCTGGATTTTCAAATTAGGGATTCTGAATCTATATGTGTACAAAAATCACCTTGAAGGTGATATGCCTGAAAGGATTTTTTTTTTAAAAAAGTGATATCCCAACTTTCTAATCAGTTTCCTTATGAACAACACTTAAAGGCTGAGGAAATTATTCACAATCAGGGCTCAGCACCAGAATCACCTGTGGAGACTTCAAACTGTACACACCTGATTCTCACAGCTACAGATTCTGATTCTGTATTTTCAAAAGCATCTGCATTTTAAAAAGCTTCACAGGTGATGCTGATATAACCTCAAGCTGAAAACAGGTTATAGAGATAGACAAATTTTCAATTAGTCAATCGCTAAGTTTTAGAAGAGAGCAAACTAAGCAGTTAAAGACAGATTTGATTTCATCTCTTATTTCATAACATTCTGAAAGTCAAAGTTGAACAAAACTAAGTAATATGATACCATGGAAAGAATATGAAGCTCTGAAACTGCAGTTCAGCTCTCTGTTCCTCCACTAAAAAGCTCTGTAACCTTGGGCAAAGTACCTAAATCTTTCCTCTAAGTCTTAATTTCCTGAGGTATAAAATGAAGAGGTTATACTAAGATAAGTTTTTTAATTCCTGATCTTCAAAGTTAGCACTAATTTAAAATGGGTGGCCACACGAAATGCTTTGTGTTAAAAAAAGAAAAAAAGTACCATTTTGAAGCACTTACTTTGAAGCACTTTTAAAAGATGGAACAACTCCTACACCTCACCCCCTTTTTGGTTTCCTTTTTTGTGTTAATCAAGGTGATCATTTGAAACAGCACAGAAATTCAAAAAGAAAGTCAGAAAATCAGAAAGTCAGACACAGAGAGACAGCTGACTCTCAGAGCAACACCACAGATCCATTTTTAGAACAAAGGCAGATGTATGTGTCTGGAATCAAGTAAAACTGTAACATGGTGTCACTCTTTACTGTTACTAGTCAAAGGAAATTCTATTAACATTGTCAAATGTAAATTACATCATGAAAGAAACTCATGGAAATAAAAATTTATGGACAACCTCCAAAACAATGTAGTATTACAACAGTCTCTTTTAAATATTTTTAAAAAATAATCAAATGAAAAACAAACCTTATCTACACATAATCCAAATCATACATTTATGAAAATTGTTATCTCAAACTGTTGCAAAGATATTTCTTAAAACTGAGTAAAGTTTTTGACCATTAGTAATAATTTTACTAATAATTATTAATAATCTATACCAGTAAGTTCATTATTGCTAACATCTAACAAGTGTGCTCCATTTTATATTACTGAAAAGAGAATTTATCTGTTGATTTGTCACCTTATGTTAGAATATATGTAGAGTTGAAAACCTTCTATTTCAAAAGTCTATTTAGGTAAATTCAAAAGATAAGCAATGTTTCCATAGCTGTTATTAAACATTTAGTGTTCTTACTTAGCACTGACCTAGCTACTATGAAGTACAAAATATAAGGTCAGATCCCTATTAATGAGGGCCTTACAATTAGTTAGAAAAACAAAACATACATAGAACAAAACAGTGACTAAGACAAATGCCTGTAATCAAATGCTCTAGTGACCAATAATTAGAAAGTAAAATAAGGTAGTTTAACTTATAAACCCTATACAAAGTACGGGTTAGACAAAGAATAAGAGGCTCAAGGCAGGTTAAAGCCTTGAAGGATATGTAAGAAATGAACAAGTAGAGAATAAAAAATGATATAGGGAATTAGACAACCCTTGCTATAAACTAAATGTTTGTGTCTCCTCCCCTCAAATTCATATGTTGAAACCCTATTCCCCAATATGATGGTATTCGGAGATAGGCCTTTGGGGAGGTAATTAGGTCATGAGGATGGAGTCCTCATGATGGGACTAGGGCCTTTGTAAGAAGAGATAGGAGAGAGCTTGCTTCCTCTCTCTCTGATCCCTGCCATGTGAGGACACAGCAAGAAGACAGCCATATGGAAACTAGGAAGAGGGCCCTAACTCTAAGGCAACCATGCTGGCACCCTGATCTCCAACTTCCCAGCCTCTAGAACTGTGAGAAATAAATTTCTGTTGGTTAAGCCACCCAATCTATGGTAATTTGTTATAGTAGCCTGAACTAAGACAACCCTTAGCACTTTTGCAATATTTATTACCAAAACCCACTTACTTCCACTACAGTGTTCGTCAATTAGGGATGTTTTTCCCATTATGTACTAACCCCCATATCCAATAACACCAAGCAAATAATAGGCAATCAACAAACATCTGCCATTTTTAATGAAAGTACACTTGACATTTGACATAGGATGGTTTACTTTTTCCTAAGCACTAAAATAGTGAAAAAGGTACATTTTCAAACAACTCATAAAATGCTACATCAGCTCAACGTTGCCCTCTGGTTACAAATCTACACTCTAAATAAGCTACACAAGGGGTTTCACAATCTGCCTCTCACTTACTGCCAGTCTCATCCCCTGCACCTCTGCCCTGTGAGTCCTATGCCCTGGTCACACCAAACTTCTGCCATAAGGCCTAGAAAGTTCTTCACCCATTTCTCTACTGCATACTCCTACTCATCTTCCAAAACCAGTCACCACTCCTATGAAGCTTTCAGGGAGAATTAATCCTTGTCTGTGCCTCTCATAACAGTATGTGCCCACTTCCATTACCTAGCTCAATAGACTATATTATAACCATTGATTTCCCTCCAGAAATCAAGGCACATAAGGGCAGAGGGTCATTACCCTTGAGAGTTTTACCAACATCTAGCACCATACCTTGTACACAAGAACTATATAGTTGTTGAATACAAGAAAGAGTAAACAACATAGCAAATGTTGCTCAAGTGTTCTCTAATAGACCTTGGAAAGCATGTGTGTATGAGCATATACACACAATCACAATGAACTCATAAATCTAACAGATTGAACAGTGATTATAGCTCTGCAAAAGGATTCATTTTTATCACAAATATTTGTAATAAGTTCCCCTTTAAAAATGAACTCTTAGTGAGTATACAATTATCTTAGAAATTTTTATAACATGACTTTTCAGAATCACTTTATTACAAAGGTAGATAAAGTTTTGGCAATAAGACTGTCATGAAATCCAAATAAAAGAGCCAAAAATTTAAAATTAAAAAAAGCAACCATCAGTAATTCAATATCAAAATCATCTAAGGACCTCTGAAATTGTATTTCAGATCTCTGAAGTAGGTGCTTTTCCCTTTTCCCAGTGTTTGTGTTTTAGTCTATCTTTTGTGTAAGTCACACTGCAAAATGTTTCACTCAATCATTTCTTAACCTAATCCCTTGTGTATGGTTTAAATTAAAGAATATCATGAAAAAGTTAAAATTAAGGAAGTTTTGTGATTGGTTATGTCAGATTGTGAGTAGGATACATGTTCAAAAAATTTAAATACAGGAAGGTACAGATCTGACTTTACTTGTATAAACTCTGTCAAATTAAATGTAAGTTGTATATAGAAACTGGGAATAAATGAATTTGAAATTCTAAGAAAAATTTTTTTCTTCATTTTAGTATTATTAATGATATTAATAGCCATTTACTGAGAGCCCACTATTTGCCAGACACTACGTAAATTCTCCTTGGTCCACCCAAAAAACGTTAGAAGAAAACTGAGCCTCAGGGGTTAAATGGTTGACTGTTACACAAGGACTAAGTAATGGACCTGGAGTTCAAATTCACATATGTATGGCTCCAAAGGCTAAAACTTAATTCACTCCTATGCTAACCACATGTAATACTGAAAAAGTAAACCAAATTTCTGCAAGTCTCTCTGCTTCTTTAAACTGCTGAAGGATAACTGGTCTAGTGAACATTTGTCTTTTATTACCTTCCTAGCACTGCAATAATCATTCTTTGAAGAATTACCTAAGCCTGTGTGCCTAAAGCCTATGCTTTGTGAAGTTTATGCTTATTGAAGTCTACTTTGATACCTCTTTAGTTAAATTGTTTTAAATAGTATACAACAGAAGCATCCTTATACTGACGTTTAGATGAACATTTTTTCAGAGGGGTTTCGGGACTGTGTGCTACATAAAACTACCAACTACTTTCCTTTCAATGTTACATAGAGGTAACCTCCAGGGGAAAGTTAAAAAGCCCAGGGAAGCACATATTTGGGTATTAAATGCTCAGAAGCTAGCCTAGGAAAAATAAAGCAATAGATTAAAAGGGGGCTCTCTAAATATTTGATTAAATACCAGGTGGTAACATCAATTTCAAGTATGAATTCCATGTTGGTGAAGAAAAAAGAATTTCAATTCAATAAAAATTCTGTTCCACCAGCTCTGCAAAATTTCACGGCTCATCTACGTTCTCTTAAAGCTTCTTTCCGATGGTACTTGTTTAGAAAGGACCAAGAGCCAATTTTAATATAGGAATTCTTTAATTTTATCTGCTTTGGACAGTTGTATGTACTTACTTATCCTGGCATCAATGTAATTAGCATTAAAGATCAAAGCCTTCTTGAGTGAATCCAGAATACACGCTTGTTTGGATTTTATGTCATGGAACCACAGAAAGAATCCAATAAATCAACTTTCACTGAATTTATTTATGCCTGTCATTTCCTTTGGGGTAAATTCATTTTACAGGCTGCTGGCAAAATAAGAGACTCAAAACTGGTTGGTTTTTATTGTTTGTTATTAACTCCTTAAGCAACAGCCATAAAGTTGTAGCTACTTCAGCCATATTGCTGGTTCAAAAGAGAACTTAATCATTTTAAGCCAAAAGCATTTCTAAAATCAACTGTACAGGAAACAGAGATTAACTGCTATTATGATGTTGCTTCTAAAGTCAGGAACTACAAAATCCGGAAGAATTATGATAATGAGAACGCCTCAAAAGAAGAGAAGGACTACCAGCTACTTTTTATTCTTCACTTATTTTACAATAAGGTTTTTTTCCTTTCACTTCCCACTCATCCTCTTGTGTTAAAACTGTTCTATTATTAATACCAATGAAATGCTGTGAGCAGTTTAGTGAATAGCTGCATGTGTTCACAGAATCACAGTATCTCAGGGCTGAAAGGAGGTTCCAAAGGCTTTGTAATCTAACTACCTATCCAAGGAGTATGTTTCTTTTACCTATCTCCACTAAGTGGCCAATGAATAGAACATTTTCTACCTATCAAAGTAGCCCCCTTCATCTTCCATGGCTCTCTTAGGAAGTTCTCACTTATTGAATTGAAATCTGTCTCACTATTATTTCCACCTTGTTGTATCTCTAAGAATCATAAAAGCATCAATCTAAGCTCTCTTTCGTATGAAGTCCATTGAACATCTAAAGAGAGTGACCCCCTTCTCCAGCTATTTCTACTCCTTCAAATGTTCCTAATATGAAATGCTACTGAGTTCGCTGTCCTGAGTTCACTGTCTATGTTGGGCAAACTATAAAAAATTTAATTTGTATGCATATCTAAAATAGTTTTAGTTTTTAAAATTAATATTTAAAACTTTGAGTTCCCTAAACATATTAGTTACCAACTTTAAATCAGATGAGTTAATGCTCAAACATAGCAAAATCTTGCTTATAAATGTATATACTTAAACTAAAACCCAATAAATTCAGGTACAAGACTATTTTTAGTACTATTTAAATATAGGTTGAGCATCCCCAATCTGAAAACCCAAAATCTGAAACGCTCAAAAATCCAAAACGTTTTGAGCACTGACATGATGCCACAAGTGGAAAATTCCACACCTGACATCATGTGATGAGTTGCAGTCAAAACTTTATTTCATGCAAAAATGATTAAAAATATTGTATAAAGTTACCTTCAGGCTGTGTTTATAAAGTATATATGAAATATAAATAAATTCCATGTTTAGACTTGGGTTTCATCCCCAAGATGGCTCATTATGTGTATGCAAATATTCCAAAATCTGGAAAATTCCAAAATTCAAAATATTTCTGGTCCCAAGCATTTTAGATAAAGGATATCAACCTGTCATTAATTTCCTTTAATTGTCCCTAACAAATGTTCACATAAAAAGCTAAAATACCTTTTATAAAGTTCTGGAGTTTTGTTCTACAGTTTACTTAAAAAACAGGATGAATTATTAATATAAATTCTTAAATCATACAGATGATGACAACTCTCTTCATAACTGAGAACTTTCACCCAAAGTCAAACAAAAAAACCAAAGTCAAAAACTCTGAATTTTAAAGGCTTTAGGCATATGTTTGTTTTTTTTTTTTTTTTTAAGAGACAGGGTCTTGCTATGTCACCCTGGCTGGAGTGCAGTGATGCAATCATAGCTCACTGTAAACTCAAATGTAACCTCAAATTCCTGGGCTCAAGCAATTGTCCTGCCTCAATCCCCTCGAGTAGCTGGGAGTACAGGTATGCACCGCCATGCCTAGTTAATTTTTAAATTTTTTTGTAGAGACCAGTCTTGTTATATTGCCCAGGCTAGTCTCGAACTCCTGACTTCAAGTGATCCTCTCACCTCAGCCTCCCAAAGTATGGGAATACAGGTGTGAGTCCCTGTGCCTGGCTTAGACATAGATGATTTCAGTAAGGTCCTCAGGTGGACTGAATAATCTATTTCAAGATTCTCACCTTTAATATCAGTAGAAGCTACCTATGACACTTCATATATGCTTAGATTCATAAAATACTCAATAGAGTACTTGCCACTCAGAATATTTTGAAAGGTTGACATCTAACTTACACTAACAAAATCATTAAACACTCACACACACTTACCCAAGACTCGTGGTATAAAACTGTTAGTAGATACATTGCATAATCATAATTTTGTCTCCTTAAAGGGCACCTTTAAAGAGAAAGATGGAAGAAGTCAAAACTCTAAAAACTTAGTATATAGAATAATTTGCAAAATATATAATATACTACATACAGAAGATAACATTTTCAGGTATTCTCTCTCTGCTTCAGGAAAATTCTGTTTTTATAATAAAAATATTCTACGTAGTTCATTACTTGAGGATACTGAATACTGGTGTTACTTTTATCTTAATTTAGAGTATCTCTTTGCTTTCATATCAGTAATGGAGTTATCTGTATTGATAATAGCTTTATGCTATTTTTTTTTTTTTTTTGAGACAGAGTCTCCCTCTGTTGCCCGGGCTAGAGTGAGTGCCGTGGCATCAGCCTAGCTCACAGCAAACTCAAACTCCTGGGCTTAAGTGATCCTACTGCCTCAGCCTCCCGAGTAGCTGGGACTACAGGCATGCGCCACTATGCCTGGCTAATTTTTTCTAAACATATTTTAGTTGGCCAGATAATTTCTTTCTATTTTTAGTAGAGACGGGGTCTCGCTCTTGCTCAGGCTGGTCTCGAACTCCTGACCTCGAGTGATCCACCCGCCTCGGCCTCCCAGAGTGCTGGGATTACAGGCGTGAGCCACCGCGCCCAGCCAATTTTTAATATGATTATATCCAGTCCAAGTTTCCTTCACCATCTCAGTGCTAATAATCTACCAGACAGCATGAACATACCTGATGAGCTCATTTAAAAGGTAGACATAAAGAGATGATAGATGCTAACCTAAATGTTAATCTCGATTTCCCCAGAGGTGATTCTTTTAAAAATGAATTACACTATACAATGCTACACTGTTGCTGCTATATTTAAAATGGAACTAATAACCTAAAGTTAGGTAAAACTTCTACATACATATGAGATGGCATGTTAAACTTTTAGGGTAATAAAATAATACAGAAAAGGAAATAATTCTAATCATTTGAAATATAAAATAATAAAATCATCATATGACAAATGACTCTAACTGTACTGTTTATTGTATACATAAGTTTATTTAAAATTTCTCTACTCTCAATAGTTATTACTATAAAACACACACACACACACACACACACACACTAATACTTATAAACCTAGAAACAAAAGTGATATTATTGTATACTTAAAGAATTTCAAACAATAACATTTTAAAGGTATTTTTTAAGTTGCACAAACTAAAAACACAACATTATCTAAAGATAGTAAAGGACTATTCCCAATATATTTCAAATCAATTTTTCCCCATATGGCAATAATCAAAAACCGTGGTTCCCAAGCTTTTCCTGCCTCCACATGTTGCCATCTCTGCATGTCTGTCAGCCTCCTCCTTCCCACCACTAAGAATTGTGATATAAGACCTAATCGATATCGAGACCTCCAAAAGCTTAGAAACTAGGATAGGCAAGGAGAGAGTAATCTGCCCACTTGCTTTTGTCTAAAGGCAGGTCTTTTATATTTTGAAATAATTTAGAAACAACCAAAGTATAATTCTAGAAATATAGCAGCCATTTAGTAAAAATATACCAATAACCTTTATCTCAAATGAAAATGATCTAATTTATAAATGGATATACGATAAAATTGAATACTGCTTTTACAAACTGGCTCTGAAATTCTGCTTATTTACAAAAGTACCTTGAAAATTTTCCACATAGATCATTTAATAATTTAAATTTTGGGCTATAAGATTTTTATATACATTGACTTTGTAAACACCCATTTAATCATTAGCAAATCATACTTCTATCTTCTTTTAACATCTTCCCTGAGTTTTATACACACAGATATATTAAAATCAAGATTAAAAAATAACATCAACTTGACTTAGTTAAGCAAGCCTCTCCTTGCATATAAAGATCACAGCAACAGTACGCAAGTGTGAGGATATTAAAAATATGAAGTATACAACATCTCTGACCTACTAAGTTGATATAAGAAAGGGCTACTCCCATCTTCAATGTAATTTCTTTACAAAGAACTGCCAGGGGATTGGAGGACAATAAGGGACCACATGTGGCTAGTCTGCTGAACTTTTCTTTCTTTACCTATCTGTTTTGATGGTAAGCACATCTGTGGTCTTGCAGTATCGCTCTCCTACAAGTTTAATAAGTTTCTTCTTTGCATGGTCATCTAAATTCAAACTGGAAAGTTTAACCTTAAAAACACAAAAGAAAAATTATTTGAAAAAAATTATTTCATATACTTTGTTTAATGAAAAAAAAGTAGCAATGTTATTTATATTAACATTAAACCCACTAAAAAGAAACTTCAAATTCCTTTCTATATGGAGTTAGCAATTGGCACACATTGTGAAGCCTGATCTTACTCGTGGGAAAAAAAAAAAAAAAAGGAAGGGAACACACTGTTTGAAGTTCTTTGAAAGTTCTGGGCATTAGTACCTTTCCTGAAAGAGCTAATGACATGTCTTTTAAATAAATGAAATTATGGTGCTTATGAATAGCACTAATGGAATTAAACTCAATTAGTGTTAGTAAAGCTGGAATATAGAAATAAATGGATAAAACATAAGAGCTTTAAAGAATTCCTACCATGTAATTATGAGACCTATATCACTGCAACTAGATTAGGTACATTAAAAGCTACAGATATCTCATGGAGGCTAGAATATAGCATCAGGGAAGGATCAAAACATCAGAAACAATTCAGCTGAACATTTCTCAAATTCTTAGTCCCACAGGCTAAGAATTTTTTTTTTGAAGTGTTTTTCTGTTGAATACATTTAGGAAATGCTGAGTTAAATTGGGTTCTTTAAGCCAGTAGGGTTTGGAACGAAAATATGCTAATGAGCACCTTGAAATGTCAAGAAGCAGTTTTGTATGCAAGGATTTTCAAATTTATTTGAAACCATCTTCAAACCAAGAGATGAATAGGTTTCACCTAGGAAAACAGGCTATGTTACACAGTAGAATACAGTTATTTAATAAATAAGGTAAAGCATAGATTAACTTTCCATGGAGAGCATTAGCATAAGAAAGAGCTATAACCATATAAAGAAAAAAAAGACTAAATACAATTTTGAAATTCCATTTGGTTCTTCTCTATAGCTTCAATAACCCTGCACTTCCCTCAAGACACAATAGTATAGTACCTATTTATTTTCCCACTTTTCCCACTGAATCAAAACTCTTGAGGACAAGAATGATGTCTATTTTGTTCTTGGCAATGGACAAGCACTTAAAAGACATGCAACAAATATTTGCTGAATGAATACATAAATTTTAAAAAGGGAAGATAAATTGTTTTTTAATAATACACTGTGTATTTTTTTATCTGAAGTAGAGAAAGTAGAAAATAAATAAATATAAATGTACTTCTAAAAAGAACTCAAGTAGTATGAATATTGACTATTAAGTACTAATCCAAGAGAATGTTTATGAGTTGTAGACAATGTAAAATACCATAGTGCCCTGGAAAGAATATGTATCAACAACCAGGTTATCGGCCTGATAGACAAAACAAGCCATTTTATGATAACTCCTATTACTGACAATATGGAGAATTACTTATAAGGAAATAATAAAATGTACCTACATTATTATTATAATCATGCAAATATATGTACTCATGCATGTATACAGAGGTAGTACAGAAAGACAAATGAAGTTTTTACATTAGGATAGTGAGAATGTAGTGATTTTTTCTTTTAAAACTCCCTTTAATGAAATCATAAGAGTGTTTAACAATAAATTTAAAAAAATTTTAAACTTATATATTCTAGCTTTTTATGTAAGAGGGGCTCAAAACATGGCAGCAATGCTGATCATTACAGTAACAAATGCTTTAAAACTCACATTCACATTAATGTTTTACTGTTCAAAACTACATGGAGTTCATGCCAAAAATCATAAATATTTCAGAAACACATGCTTGGTACACTCACGCCACCTGCTAGCACTCAAAGGCACTGCAAAATTGTAGTCTTTAACCTGGACTAATACTCTGACTTTCAAAGTTGAGTGGCATTCATCGTCTTTTATCAAAATTCAAAAGAATCCTTAGACTTTTTTCCCCAGGTAGCTATATTACAAAGAATGTGCTGTTAACATTATCCCCAAAATAATGTTGACATTTCAAATCATAGGAGGTTGTGGTTATATATATGTATCTTCAAATGGCTGTATTTTAAAACAACAAGAGCTACATAAATTGAGAAGTGTCTAAACATGTGAAATATTTGCTCTATATGCAAGTATAGTGTGGTTAAAGAATTCTGGTATCACACTTAAGAATTGGGTTTGATTTCTAGATTTGCCACTTGCTATGTGACCTTAAATGAATCATTTTACCTCCCTGAGACTCAGTTTCCTCGGGACCACTTAATTCACAGGACTTTTGTCAGGAATAAATGAGATTAATAGAAGAAAGCACTTTTAAAGTAAAGTCCTATACATATATAAGTTGTTAATTCTAAACCACTTTTATGACTATCAAGAAAAACATGCTTTATTTCTTTGAAATTAAAAACTTTTAGTATCTCTAAATAGTATTTTATAATATTTGACTATCTTCACAATGTTGCTTTAATCATGCCGAACTGCACATGCTTTAGCCCAACTGTTTTACCTACTTTTACCCTTGAGCTACACGGTATCACCCAGGACACCAACACTGAGCCTCAACAGTCAGCGAGTAGTGAAAAGAGCCCAGTGGGGCTGACATGAGTCAGCAGAAGGGGGGACAGAAAGAGCAATGAAGGTACCACATGGTGGCATGAGACACAAAAAGGAGACAAGAGGGAGAGCATGATGTTGTAAGTGATATCTGGTGCCATACTACAATAAAAGCAGTGAGGTTATTTTTGTGTGAAATAAAATAAGCAAACTTAGAACCGGCAGGGACTCCAGATGTCTACCCTAGGACTGAAGACTGTGGCCCACAGTAAGTGAGGCAAACAGTGTGAATTAGAATCTAGGTTTCCTGACTCCCTGTTCAGAGTTTTTTCAACACGAAACAGAACTCAACAACTGTTGGTGGTGGTTATCATTATCATGAAAAACAGGTAACGTTTAGTATGTTCTTAAAAATATATCAGGTATGATTCCATAGGAACTTTATATTAAACTGTGGAATGATAGCATTGTAGAATTTTAAGTTCTTTTCTTTTTTCCTTTTGTCTGGATTTCCTAAATTTTATACAGTAAACATGTATTGTCTTTGTGATTTTAAAATACTTTCAATCTAAAAACATGAATATATTGCAATGGTATTTAAATTGTTCTAATAAAAAAAGGCTGGAAAGCTTTATGAATTTATTTCATAAAGATGGCATAACTCTGATACCAAAACCTAGCAAAGAAAGAAAATTACAAATCAATCACAGCTATAACACTGAAGAAAATTTTTGAAATTAAAGATTGTCTATTCATTAGCACATAATGTAAAAATGGCTACATAGATTTTCAACATATTTTTGCAGTATACTTAGAATGTTCTGGCTTAAAATATAGGCTACATGAAGTACAAAAATTCATTTTTTGAGGGTCCTACAAGGCACCTCAAAGAGGTGGGCAGTCATCCTCCAGATAAATCAAATGTATCAGTCAGGGCTCCTTGGAGAAATGGCTAATTCTAGGACTGGGATGGAGACTATGTAAGATTAGCCTAGAGCATTTTGTAGTGTTAGAAAATAAGGAAGTGTTCAAAAAACAAAATGGGGGCATGGCAAAGGAACAGAAGAGCCAATTAATAAAGTTCTTAATGGCCAATTTTATTTTATAATTTAAAACTTTTATATTTTCCAAATTTTCTATAAATACATACACATGTTATAGTTTTACAACTGCACATACCAAATGCATTTTAAAATAATGTATTATAGTGATTCTTATTTTTATTTATTATTATTTTTTTTTTTAGAGACAGAGTCTCACTCTGTTGGCCGGGATAGAGTAGCCTGGCATCAGGCTAACTCACAGCTACCTCAAACTCCTGGGCTCAAGAGATTCTCCCGCCTCAGCCTCCCGAGGAGCTGGGACTACAGGCATGCACCACCACGCTCAGCTAATTTTTCTATATTAAGTAGAGACGGGGGTCTCGCTCTTGCTTAGGCTGGTCTCGAACTCCTGAGCTCAAGCAATCCTCCCACCTTGGCCTCCCAGAGTGCCAGGCATGAGCCACCACGCCCAGCCTGATTCTTATTTTTAAAAATAATCTCTTACCCTTAAGGTTACTACTCGTGCTTTGGGGTTTCGAATAGACGGTCCTGATGAAACATAATCAGCAGTGTCAATTTCAATTGGAAAATGCTTTTCACATTTCTCATCACTGTCTAGTGCAGCTGGCCACTCAGTGCAAAAATCTGAGAATTAAAAAACATCATCTCAATTATAGTTTTGCAAGTAAATTCTCATTGTAATGCATACTACCAGACAATACCAAGGATATACTGAGGATCACTTTTAGGTCACATGAAATGAAAGAACAGATTGTCTTCTGCACTTTACATATATACCAACATCCCTCATCCCTTTTCTTATTAGGTGCATCCTAATTAGGGAATTTAAAGAAGGGAATGATTGGGACACTGCAGGTTTGGTGGGGAGTAGTATGTTCAGTTAAAAGGGAACTGTACCTTGATGAAGGCTTATTATAGCTTTGTACAGACCTGTTATGGGACAGTTTAGTTCTTCCTTACCAACTAAAAGAAAAACAGTTCATAGTGCCCAGAGCATTATTGTTTTTGAACAGGCAACAGATAATATCAATTCACTTCCAAACAAAGGTTACTAAAGATCAGCTAAAGGGAATTAAAAAAAGCTTCCAGAAAAGATCTAAGAGGGGACTGAGAGTTGTTCAACAATATTCCAGAAATTGAACTGAACAGAGCTTCGACTCAAACAGGTACAAAAGCCTAGTTCATCCCTAAATGCATTCTTATGATAACATGTATTTCTTCTATGTGACTTCTATGTGCCAAAGGGGCTAAATGGAAAGAGGTATTTCTTGTCCTCATATTCAGGCAAGACAGCCCAGAGAGGAGGTGGGATTAGGTCTGAGACCTAGGCCACAACAGGAAGCTCCAAGCAGTGTGAACATGGTTCTCTACCTCCATAGCACAGAAGTATAAACTCAAGACCCAAGTGGGGGGGGAAAAAAACAACTTTTAATGGAAAAGAGGTAGCTCATAGCCTCCCCCAGGTATCAGCAGCTGATTTCATCTCTCCCTGTTCCTATCAAGTTAGTATGGTAGAGGGCTGCTGACTTGGGATGAAAACTTTGGCACTTCCAGGCTCCCCTCAATGGAAATTTCATTTTTTAAATAGCCTCACACTAGAAACAGCTGAAAGTAACTGGTTTCTTAGGTCAACATGTTGGACCTCATGGATCCATGCTTCCTCCAAAATAGCATAATCACAGGCAGATGTGGGAGCTCTAGGTGATAATCTAAGAGATAGACAGAGGTACTTTGCCAATAACATTTCCCCAAGCTAACCATTTTCTTACAGTAGGTAATATATTTAGCTCCCATTTAGGCTTTAAAATCAGAGTCAGCAAAGTCACTCCAGGTTACAAAGACTCTGTGATATCTGACTAAAATACATGTTAGCAAATTAAGTATAGCTCATACCATTTCCTAAATACTCTGTTTAAAAGATCAATACTCAGTCACTTTGAGGGGAAAGAAGTATCTTTGCAATGAAGAACATTTTGACATTAAAAAAATGAACAGAGCAAGATTATTGAGGTTAAATTTCATTCCCAACACAGACTAATTCCAAAATTCTACACTATGAGATGCAAACACTGCCAAGCACTTTATGAGAGAAATTAGTTTGGGGAACTTTATGAGCTCTTGGGTTTGCACTGAATGTTTTTTTTTTTTTTTTTAAACTGTGAATAAGTCATTTCAATCACTAGATGATAATTACAGTTTTTAACTTAAATTACCTAAATTATATGTCTAAAAACACAGCCAACTGGAAAGTACATAATAGACTTCTATTAGCCTTTACTCATCTGATAGGTAGAGCAATAGACTAGACTTTGGAAGACCTTGGTTTTTATTTAACTTCTGCCGCTGATTATTAAAGTTTTGGTAAATTACCTAACTTTTCCTGCACTTCAGATTTTCCATTTGCAAGTTAGATATAAAATCTGAACTGACCTACTTTGAAAGAAAACTGAGAAGAAATATTCGAAAAGCCTTTGAGTTATTTGGAAGACACAATCTAAATCCAGAGGCTGGCAGAAGTATAAAGGCATAATTAAGGAAAGATTAAAATACTCATTTAAGTATTATAAAATACATTGCTATTCTTCTGAATGTGCTGTATGAAAGCCTTTCATTTAGAAATTAGGATGTATTATAGCAATATTTTATTAAAACACAGAGTTTCTAGATTGTAAACACACATTTAAAAATAATGTTTAAAAAGAAGAAAAATGGAATTTATCACAGTGTAATGCATTTGTTAACTGGCTTTACAAAGGATCGAACAGTGATATATGATTTGTGCCAAATAAGACACAAATTTAGAACACTGATCAGTTTTAGTCCAATTCTGGACACAAATGAATATAGAAGCATACACTCTAAAGGGACAGAAAAGCATCCCAAAATAAAAAACTGCATAAATGAAAAGAAATATATTTTTCTTCCAGTTATTATTCCCATATTTTAGGACCTCTTTATATCTTTTTCTTTATATTTTAAATGGAAGGCCTTTCCAAAAGCTCAAATTTATTCATAATTATGTTCACTATCCTATTTCTCCTTCCAACATAATCAGGCTACCTGTGAAGTGTTTCCAGCTTTCATTTTATTTCCTGAAAAGCCTTAAAAAGTATACTGAGCATTTATACAACACCTTGAAATCAGCATGAATATATTAAGACTTTATCCAAAGGTATTCACTTTTGAATTAAACTATATAATCAATCACTAGTATCTGTGAACTTGAAACAATTCAGATGTGCTTATTCTATATACAGTCTAGTGCAAATCAGACCAGAACTTGAAATATGTACATAATTAAGAAAACATACATAGAATTATGAACCAAAAAATGTTATTTCCCTTTACCTCCATGCATATTGGAAGGAGAAGTAGTAGCAGTATAAGTGCATGAAATCTATGTTTCTATCTAGGAATCAATAGATATTGTTCAAAATCAATAAATCCAGAACTGGAGGTATAATCATATTTTAGTGATTACTTCTTTTATATATAAAACACATAGTATATATACACATACTACATAGAGTATATATTATAAATATAAGTATAAATAATACATTCTCTATTCTCTCTCTCTGGAAGTAATTATTAGAACTAAATAATGGGGATTAAAAGAGAACATTTCTGGGATGGGGTTTTCACTATAAGATCTTCTACTATTTGATTTACACATGTATGTAATCACTTAATTTTTTAAAAAATTTTAATAATTTCTTCAAGATAACTCTTCTCCATGAAGTCCCCCATTACTGAACCTACTGACTATTCTGCTAGTCAGCATCCTTTAACACTATCTTCAGTTTGGATAACACTGAACTGTATCTGTTGGCAAAACTCTGTAGTATTTTCTTCAATCTTTTTATGTATATGCTTTCTATAACTCAAAGGTAAATCCCAAACCTATTTGTGAGCAAGGGTTATGGTTTCTAATTCTATTTATTATTCATGGCACCTTGTAGAGGGGTGGGCAAAAACAATTTGCAGGTTTGACATCCAAGAATTCACTGAAAACAACTTGAAAAATCCTTCAGAAAAGGAGAAACTGACAATGACTCAGAATATAAGGCTATATAGTATATTAAAACTGAGATTCTTAATTTTATGGTCAAAGTCAATATAAAGTTCATATAAGAAAACAACCACTTACCTTTAAGAGCTTCACAGTGCCTTTTAATTGCTACAGGAGTCAAATGCAGAAAATTGGGGATCTAAAATAGAGAAATTTAAAGGACAAATTAGATAACTGTATTAAAAATATAAAGAAGATAATTTTCTCATAAAACTAAATCACAGGCCCAGCAAACCATGTAATAAATAAAATATGATAGGTTTTTTACAATATTAATTCTACATCACAGATATTGTCAATTCAAGAAATGAATTTCTTAAAATATAGATTCAGTATCATGTAACTTATGATGATACTCTGATGTGTCTTCAGATTATAAAAATCTATCTTCACCTTTTACTTAGTATCTTATGATGACAATCATATTGGAAAAATAAACATCATTTTTACAGTATTTTTCCTGCTATGAATCTACAGGTATACATATATATTTCCCTTCTAAAACTAAAAGGACTTAAGGACAAAAAAGACTCTCATCTAGTGGAAAACACGGTTCATTTTTCATTGTACAACTTTCACTATATGTTTAAGCAGTGGTCCCCAACCTTTTTGGCACCCTTTGGCAGTTTCATGGAAGACAATTTTCCCATGGACCGGGGCGAGAGGGAGATGGTTTCGGGATGTTTCAAGCCCATTACATTTATTGTGCACTTTATTTGTATTATTATTACACTGTAATATATGATGAAATAATTATACAACTAACCATAATGCAGAATCAGTGGGAGCCCTGAGCTTGTTTTCCTGCAACTAGACAGGCCCATCTGGTGATGATGGGAGACAGTGACACCCGAAGTGTGTTGCTCATGTCCAGTCTACTCTGTAATCTTGTTTTGGTTGCTGTCACTGCAGAAAACCCTGCTTCACAAAGATGAGATGTTGGAAATGGAAGCAGGCTTTTCAGTGCTTTTGTGGCGATCTCAGGATATTCCACCTTGACTTTAATCCAGAACATATGGAGATTCGAAGTTGTCTCCAACACACTTTTAAGGCTACCATCATTTGTGATCTCAAGCAGTTGATCCTCTTCTAACACGGACAAAGTCGATTCACCTGGCTTATTCACAAACGGGTCACGGATCCATTCCTTCCCAGTTCAGGGGTCTTTTGTGGTTGGGAAGAAATGCTCAAACTGTTTTGAAAGCTGAGATAGGTGATCGTGTACCAGCTGGGGGAAAGAAGGCCCTGGCTCAGTCTCTTTCAAAATCTCTGCTAATGTTTGAAACATGTCAAAAATCCCAATGTTCACTCCTTGTGCCCATAATTCCAGTTTGGCTTTGAATGCAGCCACTTTATCTGCTGGCTTGAATACAGTTCTCATTCTCCCCTGAGGTGACAGATTGAGTTTGTTGAGCAGGTTGAATATGTCACACAGGTAAGCAAATTTTGTGAGCCATTCTGTATCACTGAAATGTGCTGCCAGTGGTGACTGTTTTTCTAAAATAAATCTCTGGAGTGGCTCTCGTAACTCCAAAACTCTGGCCAGTGATCTACCTTTATAAAGCCATCTCACTTCTGTGTATAAGAGAAGACATGTGTGCTCTGCATCCATCTCCTCACAGAGCTATGCAAACAGATGTTAAAAGCATGTACTTTAGCCTGGATGATTAAACACATCCTGCAAAACGTTGTTTTTAGTTCAGGTGACATTTTCAGCTAGCTAGCATTTCTCCATGGATGACACAGTGCATAGACTCACATTCAGAAGTGGCCTCTTTGACCCAAAGAGTGAAACCAGAAAGCCATCCAGTCATGGCAGCCGAATATACCAACACAAAATGACCACTTCAGTTTTCCTAATGTGTAATCATTCAAAGACTTGAATAGTTCTGCAGCTGTGGTGTTGGTTGGCAACAAAAGTGCACATAACGTATCATGCACATCCTCTTGAAAAATATATCACAAAAAAAAAAAAAAAACAAGCATTGTTGCCTTGTTGTCAACATCAGTAGACTCGTCAACCTGGACTGCATACCACAGTGACTTATTAATCCTCTCTAATAATTGTGTCTCAATATCCTCTGCTGTTTTATCAATTTGTCTAGTTATGGTGCTGGTCGAAAGAGGAACATGTGCCACCTTTTGAACTGCAGTCTCTCCTAAAAGTTCACGGCAAATGTTCTTGGCAGTAGGCAGGATCAACTTTTCACTAATAGTAAAGGGCTTCTTAGCTCTAGCAACACGGTTAGCCACTAAGAATGATGCTCTCAGTGCAGACACGTTGATGAAGTAGTGCCCTTCAATAATTGCTTCTGTTCTTTGTGATCATGTTTTTTTCTTTTGAAAAACTCCAAAGGCCTGTCTTTTAATGCAGGGTGCTTGGTCTCCACGTGGCAAAGCAGTTTTGAAGGTTTCATGGCTTCCTTGAATAGCCGGTCACCACATATCATATAAAGCAGGCTTGGAGAATGTGAATCACCTGTTGCAATGAACCCGTAATTTAAGTAGGACTCTTGGTATTTTCTTTTATTAATAAATGCAGCTTTCATTTTGTTGGCAATCTTAGAGTCTTCTGCTGTCTCATCATTGGGTCTTTCCCCCTTTTCAAAGAAGCTCTCCAGCGACATTTGTTATTTACACATTTTTGCTTTGGTTAGCTTGTGGGCTTACCAAAACTGTGACTGAAACAAGAGCGGAGTGCAGAAAAGCGGTGAGGATGGAAGTGGTAAATAAAATAATGGGGTGGGCCATCCATGGACTAAAATAAGTATCAGATTCTGATTTAAAGCCTGCCACCAGATGCAGCTTAATTGTCACTTGTCACTCACTGATAGGGTTTTGATATGAGTCTGCAAGCAATTGATTTATTATCGTCTCTGTGCAGTCAGACCTCTCTGCTAATGATGATCTGTATTTGTAGCCACTCCCCAGTGCTAGCATCACCGCCTCAGCTCCACCTCAAATCATCAGGCATTATTCTCTTAAGGAGCCTGCGACCTAGATCTCTCACATGCACAGTTTACAGTAGGGCTCAGGCTCCTATGAGAACCTAATGTCAACGCTGATCTGACAGGAGGCAGAGCTCAGGCAGTGATGCAAGCCATAGGGGGTGGCTGTAAATACAGATGAAGCTTCACTTGCTCGCCTGCTGTTCACCTCCTGCTGAGTAGCCCAGTTCCTAACAAGCCACGGACTAGTAGGTTGGGGACTGCAGTGTTAAAAAACACCATCTAAGATATGCGTTCCCAGATTAAGCATTTATATTTTCTTTTTAAAACCTATAATTCATAAATCACTGTAGATTCTATCAAATGAAGCATTTACTGTAACCTATTTTGCTTCAAGAAATATAAAGAAGGAAAATTTGGTGGATTATAATGATACTACTAAATAATATTCTATCTTTAAAAACAAAGTTTTAAAATTCCTTTTCACCTCCCAATTCTCACTCTCAAATTAGGTGATTTCACTTTTCTTAGTTCTACTGGAAAGATACACATAGGACTCACTAATTACATTCTTAAATGCTTAGGATTCTTTGAGTCTTCTTTACCATGGATAATCAAAATACAATATCCATTATGACCTGGACAAATTTTTAAGTTAAAATACGATAAGCTGCTAGATACCAAGCCTTGAAGTAAAGGAGGGTGGAAGGGGGGAAGATCAGCATTTATTTAGCCAATAAACCAACAACTTATCTTACCTTTAAAAGTTCTAGATTTCCCTCCTTTGCCAAGGGCACGCCCCTTTTTACTGGATAACCCATTCTAACAGGAAGAGGTACTGCAGAAGGTTTAAATGGCGCTGCAGCAGGGTAAACACTAGGCCAGTCCTGGTCAACAGCCATTTTCTCTGTCCTAGGAGGTAGTGCCTAAGAAACATAAAATAGTTTCATATTTTAAATGGAAACATTCTTTAATTTTGAAGCAAAAAAGCAATTATAAGAAATTAAAGCAGAACTACAACCTATGTCGAATCTAACCTCTCACAAAGCTGCTGTTGTTAAAATGAAGCAACACTAAATCTATTTAAATATCTCTGCATGCTCTCCTCAGACCATCTGGCAAGGATCCCCTTTCCTTTTACATTTCCTTCACTAAAAATTTCTCTATTTATTTAACTAGACTTTTAGCAAAATTTTTACATTTTATTTATGAAGGAGTGAGTTAATATATTTTTGAAATAATCTCTAAAAGTGCTTTGATGGAAGTCAATATATGAGGGGACATTAAAAACTTGGAAAATAAAGCATAGGAACATGGAAATAAGTAAATTAGGGTTACACTGATTGAATAAATGCATAATGAGAAATTATATGTCTCCTAGGCTCAGAGAAAAACTAGTACTTGATAGTTTAGTCAATCACATTTTCTTTTAATTGTAATAAATAGGAATGGATGGCCAGCATACAAACGTAGGGTTTAAAGTAGCAAAATTCAGCAATGCCCATCTGAGCAATATCAAAACCAGTGTTGTATATGTCTTAGAAGCAGGTAATATTCCTGTGAAAATGATTGGTCTAAATGATTATAATTTGGTATCATTTAACTTCCAACTAATATGCCTTTGTTCTGACTCCATGCTCACCAACTGACCTTATAATTTGGATTTCTCCATAGAGATGCCCACAGGGTGAGACTAAACTGGTTAGATTCATGCATACATCCCAGGCTGCAAGGCTTTTAAAGCCATCGTCAAAAACAGTTCTATATTCTGATTTATACACCTGTTTCCTAGGAGTATGTGAGTGAGCCCACCTCTCAAAGATGATCTATTCTTTGAGTATTGACCAAAAAAAAACAGTCAAAGATTAACCCCTGCCAGGGCTGGAGCCTGTAAACATGACCTTGTAAAGCTTTCTCTGAAAGCACCCTTTTGCCTCATAACGAATACGTGTCTCACGTTAGAACTCCAGGAACCATTAAGGTAGTATATAGTGAAGTGTAAATATTGTTTACCTTTCTTTTCGACAGCCTTTCAGTTTTGGATGTTCTTTCTGTTGTACCCAAAAGACAACATGTTAGTTATAGAGAATTTTACAACATATAGTTCTTCAAAATCATTCATGATCCCATTATTCTAGTATTAATACAACTTAAGGTATTTGGTGACACAAAAATGAAACAGTAACCCATTTCGTGTAAGCTCAAGGACTAAAACCATCTTAAGGAAGACAAAAAATTAGAAGTAGCTAAGAGAATTCTCTAGTTATTTAAATATAAAGTTTATTGTGATTGCTGATATAGTGAACTCATTATCTAAAGAAATATTTTCAATAAAATTTAAGGTTCGCTTAAATAAACTCACTCTCCCAAGTTAAAATATCTAGTTAGAAATTAAGTATTTTTAATCTTTAAGATACCTGGTTTGAAATGTTCTAACTATACATATACTTGTTCATATCTGGAATTGCTCTATTCTTTCTACCAAAAAAACCTCCTTCAGTTTTTCCTTCCCTATTGCATATTAGAATTGCCAATGTGACAGTAATATAAATAACAAAAAACACAGCCATTCCTAAAAAATCACACACGACTGTAGAAGAGGGTATATTACTTACTTACATACAGTAAATACCTTTTAAAATATTATATAACCTTTTGCCTTTCTAAATAAACGCTTTGCTATACTAAAATAATAATAGATATATTTACTGAGCACTTTCACATGCAGATACTGTGCTAAATGTTTTTTGTTATTACCTCATTTAACCTTATTCATTACAATGAATACAAGTACTATTATTATCCTTATTTAGAAGTCAGTTATAGTCACGAAAACTAAGGAGCAAGGATTAAGGAGACATTAGCACAGTGTACACAGCTCATCATACTGGAAACCACTATCTCTACCTTCACCTCCCTTTAAAAGTCTCCACTGTTACACTGAGCTTCCAGTACCAGGTCTTTTATTCTTTCTCTGAACTTGCTGTTCTCTCTGCTTCCCTCCCATCTGCCTAACTCCTGCCCCCCAAATACACACCATTTCTTCATCTGACAAATTCCTATTTATCCTGCGATATTCATTCATTCATTAAAAAAATCATTTGATACTGCATACCAGAAAATAAGAAGGCAGCAATGAACAAGACATAGTCTTTACTTTGACAGAATGTAGACTACTGTCATATAAGACAACTTTTTAATAAGTAATTTCAATAAACAGTGATACGTATTATGGACACATAGAGCAGGGAACGGAACCTCATTAACTAGTTGATGTGATAGTTTATCTTAGGTGTCAACTTGACTGGATTAAGGGATACCTCCGTAGCTGGTAAAGCATTACTGCTGGGTATGTCTGTGAGGGTGTTTCCAGAGGAGAATGGTGTATGAGTTGGTGGATTGAGTGGGGAAGACCTGCTCTCACTGTGGATGGGCACCGTCCAATCAGTTGGGGGCCCAGATAGAACAAAAGGCAGAGGAAAGGAGAATTCACTCTCTTTCTCCTGGAGTGGGGATACTCTTCTTCTGCCCTTGGACACCAGAACTCCAGGTTCTCCAGCCTTTGGACTCTAGGATTTACACTAGCACCACAACCAATCCCACCCACCCCTGACTTCCCCACTGGGCACTGGGGCTCTCAGGCCTTTGGCCTAGGGACTGAGAGTTACACCATCAGCTTCCCTGGTTCTGAAGGCTTCAGACTTGAAGTCAACCATGCAACAGAATCTCTGGGCCTCTAGCTTGCAGATGACTTATCAAGGGACTTCTCAGCTTCCATAATCATGTGAGCCAATTCTCCTAATAAATCCCCTCTCATATATTTGTGTATCTCTATCTACATCTATATCTATTCTACTGGTTCTGTCCGTCTGGAGAACCCTGACTAATACAGTGGGGAAAAATCTCCTGAAGAAATTAACCTTAAGCTAAAACCTGAAGGATGAGCACCTACCTTACCGAGCCATGGAGACAGGTAGGTAAGAAAAAGAGTTTCAGGAGAGCAAGAGAACACAGAAAATCAAAGTAAGTACACAAATTCCCTATGGCTGAAATTTAAGAGTAGAACAGACAGTCACTGAAACAAGAGGCAAACAATACTTAATAGGTTTCTCAACTATAATACATCCTTGGCAGAGCTCTTGATTTCCTTCTTCCAGTCTTTCCAATCCCTGTAAATGGTATTGCCATTCATCCAACTGCTCAGGACAAAAATCTCATAGGCTTTTTTGAGACTTATCCTCAAACCCCACATCAAATCCATCAGTAAGTCCTATCATCTCTACCTTCAAAATATATCCCAAATCCAACCACACCACCTTCTCCACTATTCACCCAATCCAAGTCACCATCAACTCATTTGGACTACTGCAACAGCCTCCACACGCTTCTCTGGTTCCATTCTTACCCCAATAAAGTTAGTTCTCCACATAGCAGCCAGTGATCTTTTGAAAGCGTAAACCACCTTATATCACTTCCATGTCCTGTTCAAAGCCTTCCAATGTAATCCCAAACTCAGAATAAAATCCAAGCCAAAAATCCAAACAGAATGCCTACAAGCCCTTATAAGATCAGGCCATGACTTAACTCTATGACGCCTTACACTATTACTCTCTCCTTTGCTCAGCTCCAGTCACGTTGGCCATCTTTCTGTTCCTTGATCACACCCCTATGCTTGTTCTCACTTTGGGGCCTTTGCACTTGCAGTTCCCTATGACAACAGTGCTCTTCCCCCAGATCTCTGCAGGGCTCTGGGCTCTGCTCAAAAGTCACTTTCTCAGAGAGATCTTTCCTGACTACCTTATCTTATCCTACCCTATAGCCACTACTCCCCCAATCCATCATTCTCAATACTCTGTTTTATTTTTCTTCATAGCACTAAACACTACCTGATATTTTGTTTAGTTCTTTACTTGTTTACACTCTGGTTTCCTAAAAGAATGTAAACTTCATGAGATTAGAGACCTTGCTGTATATCCTTAGTGTCTACACTGCCTAGCATATAGTGAGAGTTAAGTATTTGTAGAATGAAAGAATGAATGAAAAATAAAAAATAAACAAGTGTTAAGACTAGGAAGAGCCACTATGAAGCATTAAGGAATTTATAATTTATCTTAAAACAATAGAAACCATTTATAAATTTTGAACAAGAGAGTAGCAAGACATGATCTGCATCTTGAACACCTCATTCTGGCTGTTGTGAGAATTCAATTCAGGAGAGCAAGGGGGAAATAGGAAACAGAATGGAGTAGAAATGAGGGATGGTGGCCTAGACTAGGCTGCTGATAGTATTAAAAGACTAAATTGGAGATATTATAGGAAGCAGCACAGATAGGACCTGCTGATATACTGAGGTGCCCACCCCTTGGCTGAGTCTTTCCAGACTCTTGCCAGCTCCTCCTCAACGCTCGCGTCACTCTTCACACTTCCATTACAGCGCCTCTCACTCTACATAGTACTTCACCGTTGAAAAATCTGCCCTTTCCACTAGACTTCTCCGGGGCAAGCACACTCTCAAGCATCCCTATAACCTGTTACATAAAGGTCACCCCATTTGCTGGCCCGGAATTCAGAGCTGCAGTTTGTTCTGGCACAGCCACATGCCTCTCTTAATGTACGGGAAAATCCATGGTTCCATCCTGTACGATAAACACTACTGAGGCACCAGCAACTAGAGCGAGAACCCCAGAAGGAGCAGTTCCCGGGGGAGGGAGGGTGCAAGCTTTCTGAGCAAGCGTCCAGAGGGCCCAGGGCAGAAACCAACGGCTAGGAGCAACGGGACGCGGGCGCAAAGGACAGACCCACATCCGCAGCTTTCCTACTGGCGGGCTAGCAACAAGCTGAGGACGTACCGGCCTCCCCAGGGCGGCGCGGGCTCAGCCACCGCCGCAGCCATCGTGGGGCCGGTCTCCCGCCCTCGCACCTCCCCCACAGCCCGGAGGCAACGAGGCAGACACTCACGCGGGCTAGGAGTGGCCTGAGATACGGCGGTGGAGAATGCACGCAGGGTCCTGGCTCCCGGCTGCAAGGCCAGCAACGCCATGAGAGCGGCGGCAGCCATGGCTGCGCGGACGGCGAGCCGTAGGGGACAAACGTGTTCACCGCCAAGGGGGCGGGCCTGGGGCCGGAGGCTCGGGCTCACCGGCTCTTGCCCCGCCCCTAGGATGAAGAAACAGGAAACACGTGAGTCTGCGAACTGAGCGCGGGAATCAAATGTGCAGGAAGCTGCCCAAAATAGGAAAAAATAATGACTTGAAAACAAAAAGGAACTTTAAAAATTGAATCAGTGAGTTCCAAGACAATTGCAAAGGAGGACTGTAAGGGATGGGGGAAATGTGGCTCACAGAGGTCTGCGTCCAACCTCACATGACCCAGGAGTTAGGCCCTCTACCCCGGGGCCCTGATTTTTTGCAGTTGCTACTTTTCTACGTTTATTTGGATTGAAGAAATCCTAAACTAATGCAAGTGATATACGCCAAGGGGAGAGACGCAGTATTCCTGTAGTAGTTAAAAAGATTGTCCCTTGAGCCAGACTGCTAGAGTTTGAAACTTCACCATTTCTAGGATGTGTGATCTTAAGCAAGTCAATGCCTGTAATCCTAGCACTCTGGGAGGCCGAGGCGGGAGGATCGCTGGAGTTCTGGAGTTCAAGACCAGCCTGAGCAAGAGCGAGACCCCTGCCTCTACTATAATGAAAACAGAAAAATTAGCTGGGCACGCACCTGTCATCCCAGCCACTCGGGAGGCTGAGGCAAGAGGATCGCTTGAGCTCAGTAGTTTGAGGTTGCAGTGAGCTACGATGATGCCACTGCACTCTACCCAGGGTGAGAGAGCAAGACTCTGTGTCCAAAAAAAACCCAGAAAAACCCCCAAAACTCTGGGTACAGTATTGGCATACAGTGAACATTGTGTGCACGTAGCCATAACTTAATGATTTGGTTAGCTTGTTCATGGTCAGGTTAGAATTACAAAAAGTCAGAACTCATCAGGACCTAGAAAATAATGTTTATCCTTTAATGAACGCTCTTCTCTTATTTTCTACCCTAGAATGGATTAACATACAACTGTTAATAAAATTATCCCCTATTTTTTAAATCAGAGTACAAAATTATAATAACAAGAACTGGGAATAAACACAACTGACTTAGTAAGCATACAACTAGTAGACCAGAGGTACACACATATCCCAGAGTATTCTAGCTGTGAGT
Source organism: Varecia variegata (assembly GCA_028533085.1). Classification (NCBI taxonomy): domain Eukaryota; kingdom Metazoa; phylum Chordata; class Mammalia; order Primates; family Lemuridae; genus Varecia; species Varecia variegata. The sequence goes on from CM052440.1 coordinate 64,132,516, forward strand.
ATTCAGTGTGCCGTGGGCACCATTCAGTGAGGAGGGGGATAAATGGCATGAGATGGACAAGAATTTTTAATAATCACCATCCTCATCTTTTCTGGACTTTTCCCATCCCATTATTGCTCCAAAGCGGAAGCATTGTGTATTGGTTTCCTAGGGCTGCTGTAACAAGTACCACAGAATGGGTGACTTAAAATAACAGAAATTTATTCTATTACAGTTCCGGAGTCTAGAAGTCAAATTCAGGTGACTGCAGTGTTAGTTCCTTCTAGAGGTTTTGAGGGAGAATCAGTTCCACGCCTCTCTTCTAGTTCTGATGGTTGCTGCCAATCCTTGGTGTTCTTTGGCTAGTCGATGCATCACACCAACTTCTGCTTCCATCCTCACATGGTGTTTTCTCTTTTCCTCTAACTATTCTTAAGATTAAAAGAATGACCTTTTTGATCAGTTTGAATCCAATATCTGCTTCTTTGTGATGTTGGGCAAATCCACCTAACCCCTCTGAATTTCAATTTCAAGGAAAACGGGAACAATATCTTTCTCAGGACAGTTGTAATTAAGCAAAACATGTTTCAGAAGGCATAATATAAATAAATGGTGGTCATTGTAATTAAGCTAAGGATCAATGCAATAACCTTTTTTTCGCTGTCAAGTCTGTATATTTTAGTAGATAAAATGCAAGCACTATACCATAGAAATTTAGGGGCAAAAGGAATATGATTATATTCAGAGACTTCTTAATTTCTGAGCAAGATGTTAAGAGACTTAAGTTTCTGTTCTACTTTGCTGTGGTTTCTGTCTTTTGTTTTACTCTCTCCCTAAGACTAAAATGGATTGATGGCCCGAGGTAGAGGAGCCAGAAAAATACTTCTTATTGTTTTCCCTGGCATCACTCGCAGTAAATTTTATTCTATATTAAAAGTTAAAAACTCATTTATAATGCTATCAATAGGCAATGATATCTGTGTGGTGTAAAGAGTAAAGCTTTTACAATCTTGCACATAGGGGTTGCTGAGAATTACATACATTTTAGATTGGGAAGGACCTTAGAGGTGCAATCATTCATTCCTTCATGATAAAAATAATTTCTTCAACCTTAATGACCAAATAATGCAACATATCGTAGAAGCCAGGCTGGCTTCATGAGCATATGATCTACACTTAGAAGGCCTTGTGCTTGGCTTAATGCTCTGCTGTCCCTGTCTTAAAATTCTTAATAATTTTTTTTTTTTTAGAGATGGTGTTTTGCTCTGTTGTCCAGGCTAAAGTGCAGTGGAATGATCATAGCCCACTCCAGCCTTGAACTCCTGGGCTGAAGCTGTCTTCCCACCTCAGCTTCCCAAGTAGCTGGTACTACAGACTTGACTCACTGTTTCTGGCTGAAAATTCTTAATAATTTTTGAATGGGGAGCTCTGCATTTTCAGTTTGCACTGGGCCTTACAAAATATGTAGCCAATCCTGTGTAGAACAATTTTAAATATTAAGCACTTTTACTATATTTAAAATCTGGATTAATCCAATGAAAGCTACTTTTTCTTTAATTTTTTTTTCTTTTTATAGAGATGGGGTCTCCCTACATTGCCTAGGCTGGGCTCAAACTCCTAGCCTCAAGTGATCCTCCCGCCTTGGCCTTCTGAAGTGCTGGGATTACAGGCATGAGCCTCCGCGCCTGGCAGAGAGGTACTTTTAATCAGAACTAACATCTTTATAAAAAGTGGGTGAACAAATTATGTCTATTCGTGAGTATGGTAGGCAGTATGAAAATATCAGGTATGAGGATGGACCTTGCAACCTAAATGTCCATCAAAACAGTATTGGTTTCTAGAACCTAAAGAGGCCTTCCAGAAAAAAAAAAGATAAGAAAGAAAAAAAAACCAATATTGGTTAAACATATTACTGTGTATTCTTATAATATAGAGTACTAAGATACATAGGTTTCAATCCTGGTTGAACATTAGAATCATCTCAGGAGATTTTTAAAAACAATTGTCTAGACCTTCTCCCTGATTGAGAAGTTGAACCATTGGTCTAGGTGTGTTTGGAGCTTTGGCTTGGGGGTTTTTTTGTTTGTTTGTTTGCTTGTTTTGTTTTTTGTTTACTTCTTAAGTTCCATAGGTGAGTTGAATATTCAGGCAGGATTAAGAACCACTGGTATCAGCCTTAAAAAGGATTAAGGGGATATAAATCCATTAGTACAGAAAATTCTCCACAATATATGGTTTTTTGAAATGCAGATTATAAGGCAGTTATGGGTTATTTAATCCCATTTGTGTAAAATATTTTTTATATGCAATACAAGTTCTGGAAGGGTAAACAGTAAATTTGAGGAAGTGGGTATGAGGGTGGAGGTGAGACTCCTAAAGATTACGCTTTCCACATGCTTGTACTTGTATTTTTACACCAAGAATGAAGCTTTTAAAAAAATTAAATGAGAATGCAGTATTTTTAAAATCAGCAAAAGCTTCACATTTTTGTTTCACTTAGGAAAAACAATGTGGTATGTCTTTGATTTATGCCTTCCAGCTATTTATAACAGGAATCTTTAGAATTTGTACCAGGTTCTCTGAAATTTTGGTAAATTGAAACTTTACCATATTAAATATTTTCACCACCTTTGTCCCCTTTGAAATATAGTCACATGCCATATAGTGACATTTCATTCAATCACCAACCACACATGACAGTGGTCCCATAAGATTATGATGGAACTAAAAAATTCCTATTGCCTAACGATGTAGCTGTTGGAACATTGTAGTGCAATTATTTAATTTTTGAATAAATTTACTGTAGCCTAAGTGTATAGTGTTTAAAACTCTACAGTATTGCACAGTAATGTCCTAGGCCTTCACGTTCACTCACCACTCATTCACTGACTCACACAAAGCAAGTCTCAGCCCTATAAGCTCTATTTATGGTAAGTATAAGTGCCCTATGCAGGCATACTGTTTTTTTTCTTTTACACAGTATTTTTACTATGCCTTTTTTGTGTTTAGATATGTTTAGATGCACACTTACCAATGTGTTACATGTGCCTACAGTATTCAGCACAGTAACATGTTGTACAGGTCTGTAGCCGAGAAGCAATAGGCTGTACCATATAGCCGAGGTGTGTAGGAGGCTGTACCATCTAGGTTTGTGTAAGTACACTCCATGATGTTAGCACAATGACAAAATCACCTAACAATATATAATATTTCTCAGAACACATCCCTATTGTTAAGCAATGCATGACTGTAGTTGAAGTTATTCCTATTTTCCAGATAAGAAAACAAAGGGTTAAGCCACTTGACTCTGCTCTTATGAGAATTGAGACTCAAATCCACATCTGATTCCAAGTTGAATGTTCTACACCACCACCTTCTTGATAGCTTACTCTACACAGCATTTCCGCAGACAGGGGTCACTGTACACCAAGAAAACATTGACTGGATACTGTAACCTTACAGAAGCATTCGAAGTGGGAATAATTGTTGCTCAACTATGTAAAGAGATGCTGCCTGGGCCTATTCATGCCCAATTTACTGAAGGTGAGGGCTAAAATGCTTTTCTTGATTTTATGGTTTCTTGGGATAAAAAATGTTAAAGACAAATTATTTCTACCCTTGCATATATTCTTATTATTTAAGACCTTTGGAAATAAAGTATCTAATTGTGGCATGTTTCATATCCCTCATCCAATCATCGGCAATTGCTCTGTGCTTTACCTTCAACGATGTCCTAAATCTGACCTCTTCACCCCTTTTCTACCACCTTGGTCCAGGCCACCTTTTCTCTCATCTGGATTACTGTAATAGCTTCCTAGCTGCCTGTCTGGGCTCTGCTTCTCTTTTTCTCCCTACAATCAGGTCTCCACCCAGCATTCAAGTGACATTTTCAAAGTGTAGGTCAGTCAAGGCATTCCTCTCCCTATATAGAATCAAGTCTGGAGTCCTTGCTTTGGCTTACAAGTTTGATCAGCTTGACCAATTTTCTGGCTACTTCTCCAAACCCATCTCCTACCAGTCTCCCCCCAGGCTCACTCTGCTCCGTCCACACCAGTCTCCTCTGCTATCCACATATCACCCCCACCCCCACCCCTGGCCCTTTGCATTTGCAGTTCTCTGTGCCTAGAACACTCTTTCCCAGATACCTACCTTGATGCTCACTCTCTGCACTCAGATCTCTGGCCAATTGCTCCCTCCTTGCCGAACCCTTCCTTTACCACCCAAAATAGTACCTCCTGCACTCTCTATCCCCTGAATCATGCTTTTTCTTTGCAGCACCTCTGACATTTTTAAAATATGCATTTAAATATATATGCATATGTTTATTGTCTGTCTTCCATCATTAAAATAGAAACTCCCTGACAATAGACACTTTTTTAATTTTTAA
>CM052440.1:64136981-64168470 GCA_028533085.1 Varecia variegata
TACAGGCATGCGCCACCATGCCCGGCTAATTTTTTCTATATATATTTTTAGTTGGCCAGATCATTTCTTTCTATTTTTAGTAGAGACGGGGTCTCGCTCTTGCTCAGGCTGGTCTCGAACTCCTGACCTTGAGCGATCCACCCGCCTCGGCCTCCCAGAGTGCTAGGATTACAGGCGTGAGCCACCGCGCCCGGCCAATAGACACTTTTTTTCACTGCTGGATTTGTAGGGCATAGAACAAGGCCTACATGTTATAGGCATTCAGCAATTATGTGTGAATGAATCTATCTTCCATTTATACTTTTAAGTTTTTTTTTGTTTTTTTGCAATATATTAACCCAATTGCAAAGGTTGAGCTTGACTCTATGCTATTGGAGACCTCACCGACAGGAAGAGGAAATGGACTTCTCCATCAATACCACATCATCTTTTGAGAAAATAATAATTATTATTTGGGACAGAGTCTCCATCTATCGCCCAGGCTAGAGTGCAGTGGTGTCACTGTAGCTCACTGCAACCTCAAACTCCTGGGCTCAAGTGATTTTCATGCCTCAGCCTTCCGAGTAGCTGGGACTACAGGAGCGCACCACCACACCTGGCTAATTTTTTCTATTTTTTTGTAGAGACGGGGTCTTGCTCTTGCTCAGGCTGTTTTTGAACTCCTGACCTCAAGCAATCCACCCGCTTTAGCCTCCCAGAGTGCTAGGATTTCAGGGATGAGCCACCACACCTGGCCAAAATAATTATTTTAATTGACAAATAATTGTGTATATTAATACTTCATCTTTATTACAATATTAAACCCTACCTTTTATGCTAATTTCCAATGCAGGACAACCACAGAGCTGCAGATGTGCTCTTCCCCATTCCAGTTTCCTCAAGGAGAGGGCTATGGGGGTGAATAAGCACTGAGAGGAGGGGAAACAAAGCCATTTCTTGGAGGCTGAAGAGGCCACACACCCTCTGTAGCAGGAGGCATCACGGGGATCATGAACCTTCCCTTCCTCCCTTTCCTCCAGGACTTCTTTGGGTCATAGAGCTGAGGAGGAGGGATTTGGGGGCTGGTGTCGCCTAATGTTGCAAGGCTTCTTCTAATTTGAAGAACACCAGGCTCAGAGAAAATGGTAGCAGGCTCTTGTGGCTAATTCTAGACTGAAGTTAACGATGCAGATCTGTGTTCTCCGTGAACCCTGTTTATTGCGCTGGGTAAAGAAAGAATCAAGGAGTGAATTTGGATTCTTGTACTAAGCACTTTGAATACTCTTAATTTTAGATAACTAATAGCAGTCCTATGAGGTAGGTATTGTCATCTCCAGTTTTTAGATGGGAAAATCAGGAGGCATTAGGGTTCCAGAAAAAATCGAATGGCACACTCAGAAGGTTTAACTGAAGAAAGAGGACTTCTACTGACAAAGGATGGTGAAGTACCCAGGGAACTGACAAGGGAAGGGAGCCGGAGTCTTGGAGGAGGGCCAGTGGAATAGGAGTGTCTGGAACCAAGAGCCAGGAGGCAGGGAGAGTCAGGTAATACATCCCTAACCTCCCCGCTTTCTGATTTTGAGCACTCCAAACTCGAAAGTTCTCAACCCTTCCACCATGACAGAATTTTTACAACTCTGGGTCGTGACATATTACTGGTCACATACCAGTTTAGTGACTTTCAATCAGCATTTCAAAAAATGACGTACAACAGAAACTATCAGAGTGTACCTTAGCATGTTTCCATCCTACAGACCACAATGAATGTATTTCTTACTTTGAAATACACTGCCCAATATCATGTTGCCCTCCTATATCTTAATTCAGCCTCACAGAAATGTGCCCTAAATTCCCAAACACAGAAAGGGCCATGGTCATGGGAAGACTGTCACAAACAGAAAATGTTTTAAGAGTTTGGATGCAGTTGACAGGATTCAGCCCATGTTTCCAAAGTGCTGCCTGTCAGTGAACAGGTTGTTCAGCAACAGGAGAAGCAGCAGATTAAGGCCAGGAAGTGGAGAAGAAATGAGCAACAGCACCCAGCTAGCATCTTCACAGGCGAACATCTTTGCGTTCTCAGCAATTCCAGTAGTTTAGTCAAAGTATTTTCTTTACATGACTCTAGAAAAGATTATGGGCTTTGTAACTGGACAGACTTCACTTTTTCTTGTTATGGGCCACTTCTTTAAATGGATTTAGGACCTTGGGAATTAACCTCTTTGATTTGTCAAATAGAAACCTCTTAAAGAGTCGTGGAAGAGATATGTAAATGCCACTAATCGATGTGAAGCATCTGACCAGGCATATGAGTACAATAATGGTGATTCCACTTTGTACTGTTATAATCCCAGATTGGTTTTTAAGTATAAATAGTTATTTTATGTGAATGCACTTTCCTTACTGCAACCAGTAATCTATTATAATACTATAAGGAATTGTTATATGGGTAACTTTTTAAATCATAGGTAAAGCTAACACTCAAGTGAATCCCAAAGTAAATTCCACCCAAGTCCTCTCTGTGCAGGGGAAGCAGCTAGGGAGGGGCTGGAGCAAGGGCTTAGAGCAAGGGTTAGAGGAGAGGATTGATGTGAGTTTTGCACCAGAGTCCCGAACTGAAATTGGTACTATGAAAATAATTAAACCTGCTCTGTAGCCTTACCCACCACCTCACCCTACCCACCTCCCACCAAAACACATTTTATGCTTTTGAGTGCCATACTTATTTCAAGACACTGGTTTTTTGCAAATCAAACTTTAAGTATGACTTTATTATTCTCTCCTCCCATTTTTATTATTGAAAAAATGAAGACAAGATTATAAGTTTGAATTACAGCCAGGGTCTATTTTTTCTCTCCACAATTGTGACACAAATATGCTTTAACCCTGGTAATCACTTTCAATCAATGACAAAAGAAAAACAAATGTCCCACAGTGGAATGATGCAAATAGATGAGCTTATTAGAGTAAAATTTCTTTTCATCTTACAGGCCAGTCACATCACACATGTCCAGTTCAGAGGATGCTAATATAAACCTTGCCCACCTCTCTTAGCCCATTTTTCTTACTCAGACAGTTCCCAAGCAACTCTTTGATGGAGACACAATCTTCAGTTTCCAGGACAAACTGAGCCACAGCCTTCCCTCCTGGCAGATGGTTCCTCACCGTCTGACTTTTGACACTGTCCAGGACAACTCCTCTGATGTCTTTAGGCTTTCCCGGCACACCAAAGATGATAAACAGGCCCAGACAATCCTCTCCTATCAAGCTACAGAATTCTTCCAGCTTATCAAATCTACTTTCCTTCCAGGAAGACTGCTTTACCCTTGGCTCTGGATTGGAGAGGTCACAAGACTTAGATTCCACGAGAGGCAGCGAAGACATCTGCAGAGTCTGTACTGCCAGCTGAAGCTTTATTTGCTTATCAGATCCCCAAAAGGTCCAAATCCAGTCTGCTCCAAACAGTAAGGCTTGGTTCTTGGTCATCTTGGTGGTGGTAAGCCACTCATCCACTCCCTTTTCTTGGCAGAAAGCGATGAAGTGGATTAAGAAGATCTCATTCAGAGTATTTGCGGCTGGGCAGAGTTTACTCAGAGGATATTCAAATCCAAGATACTCCTTCAGTTTCTGAGCTGCGTGGACTATGGCTCCACTGACCACCTCACAGATGCTGAGGACCTCGTTGCTGTCCTTCAGAGCCAATTGTTGTGATGCTTTTTGCCCCATTTTCTCTGCACCCAATTAATACTGTTTCCAAGTATCAAACATGTGAACTTGGTTCAGAATTAGCTTTTTCAAAGCAAAAGTTCTGCCATGAAGTCACATTTATTAATATGGTCCCAGTTTTCTAACTCTACAGCTGACTTGGTGTAGCTGCGCATATATACATGCAGCTAAGCAAACATGTTAGGTGTCCCTGTTTGTCAACTGGGTGTGTTGTATTCATAGACTCCTGCTGGCTTAGAGATATTAAATTTCACACAAAACATCTGTTCTATCCAGATTATAGTCCCTACTTTTAATCTTTGGTAATCTCTTCCAAGATATGTTTCCTTTTTCCCAATTTAAATTAAATTAAATATAGTGTGCTGGTTCTTTAAAGACCCATACACCTCTTTCTACAATTGCTTTCTTCAAATTTGTAGAGGTGAATCATTTGTTTACTTTCCCTGTAGCCCTTGTGCCATGATTCCTTATTCCCTAGTTCAGCTGCCTATTTCCTTTCATATAAAAGTTTCTCAAAGAAAGCCCTCAAACTCTATCTATTGATACATGTTATGAACCCTACTCAAATGAATCTATGGCCACTTATAAATTATAAAGAGTCTGTGTTATTGTCTCCTATAACAGAAACAAAGGAAAACGAAGTAACCACAATAAAAATGAGGCAATTTTATCAATTGACTTTATTTCCTCTCTTATGGTAATCCCAGCAGTATATGATATTTTGTAGATAAAATACATCATCAATTTTTTAACCTTATTACAGATCATCAGTTTTGTTCCATTGTCTGGAATAAAAAATATTTGGCACCTGTAACAGTCTCCTGGTATTTGCAATCAGGTTCTAACAATAAATTGACATATAGTCACATTAAAATAAAACCCAAATACAGTAAGAGGCCAATACAGTTACCAAATAATGAATGGTAGGATTCAAAGAAAATTATTATTATTAGCATTAAATCATTTTAGTTATGAATAAATAGTAATCTAGTATTAGAAGTTCCTTGATGAATAGCTTGGTAACTTGCTGGTAACTTAAAAGATAATACCACTGATATTCAAATATAGTTTAAAACCAAGTCCACTGGCATATACTGAACTGCCCACTTCCATTCTAATTGGTGAAAACCTGTCTTTTCCATGGTTGGCTACCATGAGTAATTATGTAGCACTGAATAAAAAACAGAATATTTTTTCTAATATTCCTAAAAAAACATTAAACAGCAATTTTTTCTGTTGCGGCTTTCTGTTTTCTTTACAAAGAATTTTTGGGCCCATTGCTAGCTCCAGAAAAACATGACCTATATTTTATCACTGCAAAATAGCCATCATAAAGCTAATTTTGCACCCTCAGTTTTTTTGAACGCTAAAACAAAATGTTCAGACAAATATTTAGCTTTTTAAAAAGCTCCATTCATTGAAAGCCTGAGAAATGTACGATATGTTTAGGCAGACTGTTAGTACTTCGATGTGATGATGTATTTAAAAAAGGAGAAAAATAAGAAACTTAACACTGTAAAGGCTTTTGTTTTGTTTTTGGATTCTTCAGAAATTATTTCTACAAATTTTGTGGGGAAGGGCTTGTCTTCTGGATGTATTCGAGTTAATAGTATATTTATATTAATGTCCCTCGAGTTCTTCCTTATGAGGTAAAAGGATCCAAGATTAAAGCTGAAATTCTTAAACTGTTCAACAATTTTGTGGTGCATCATCAAAAAGGGGATATTTCATATATATTAATTTAGCCTCAATGATCAACATTGTTAAAATTCAGTTGCGGTGAAAGAAAGATCATTCTGACCTCTTCAGGAACCAGCTGGCATATGGAAATTTTGATCACCATATTTTTTAAAAAATGTGACCTTTTCACCAACTTCCTTATGTCACAAAATAAAAGTTCTATTTTCTATGTACTGTATATATACATATATTTAGAAAAATATATAAAAAGACAGTAAGAGGCAAGTAGAGGTATGGCTGGCATTTAGTGTGTGCACTGAATGCTTTTTAAAGGAATTCCACATACTCATTTCGAAAGCACATAACGTCCTACTTGGATGGCTGCAGTGAACACGGATGTGACAAAATCATGCACACACTGGTTCCTGCTCCCCAAATCCTCCGTACTGTGGATGTGAATGAAAACACTGTGGTAAAGGACTCATCTTAAATGCAACACTTTAAATAGAATATATCACAGATTTTTACATTAAATAGAGGAAAAACAATTACACTCTCATTTGCCAGTGTCTCATTTTGCGTGGCACCTTCAGAATCGGCTCGTCTCCCCTACCTTCCCGTTTCTACTTCTCAGTAAGCAGAAGCTGGATGGATAAACAATATACAGACCGTTGCTTGTGTATATACTGTGAGAGTTTGGAGAAGAAAGTGGAGGAAAGACTAAGAGCTCCTCATGTTCACCCAGGTGCTAGGGTCAAACATTTGAGTCTTCGTCTGTGATGCTGGCACTGGGGGAACGGGCGGCAAAGTCTTTAAACATGTCGTCTTCTTTTAACATGTGCTGGAAAACAAGGAGACGGGGAGTCACACACTGAGAACCAAGAGCTCAGGACTATGCATTCTCCAACATGCACGCAGTCCTTTGGGGTTATTCTAAAAGACATTTTTAAAATAACATTTTCAATTCATTTTACCAACTTACCGTCAGATTGTTGATGCCTTCAGAGAATGCACCTATCTGTCTCACTGTTCCTTCTGAATCTTCCATCTGCAAAGAACAAACCACAACGTGACATATTCATTTTCATAATTTCAAGGAGAGCGCAGCAAAATGAACAAAAGTCTAAGAAGAAATAATGGAAATGGTATTGAATGGGGTAGGAGCAACAGAACACTTTTGATGATAATCTCCTCTTGTTAATGCCGTCAGAGGAGAAAAATTAGAAGAAACGTTTTACTGACATATCTAGTCTAATGACTTTGGTAACAGTACCAAAGGTATATGCAGTCCTGTGACTTTAATCTGAAAAGGTTAGATAGTATGATCTGTCCATTCCTGACTTGTTTTAATACATAGATTTCCCTAATACTGAGATGGTATAAGATAGGTAAATAGCACAGGCTTTGGAGCCAGCCTGACAGGTTGGAGACCTTGGGCAAGTCACTTATTTCTCCATGCCTCAGTTTTCTTGTCTTTAAAATGAGGATAACAATACTCCCTATGTCTTAAGATTACCATGAACATTAATACTAACATATAGTAAGTGCTTAGGATAGTACCTGGAATGTAGTAAGTGATCTGAAAGTGTTTATTATTATTTTATTATCTTTATATTTAGTTATTTGAAGAAAACATCCTTGATTAGCAGACACAGTGCACAAAGTTTCCATTTAGTGTTTGAGTGCTGGAAGCACATTCAAAGAGGTATATAGGCTTGTATTTACCTGCTCTAATCGGTCCAAATCATCTTCATCATACAGGCGCATGTCCAAACCAGCTTTAAATCCTTTCTTAGATGCACTTCCTGATGCCTGTCCCAATTCCATTGGACAAACATATTCTTCACCATCTTCTTGTTTCTTCTTTCTCAGATTCCCAAAATTGCTGAAGGTAAGTTTCTTTGGCTTTAAAAGAAAAGCAAACAAAAACATCCAGGGATTTGATAAAATTCATATGACAAAGGATAGATAACATGTAATTTTTTTGCACCTCCCCTCCCCTACATGTATGATTATTCACTCTGTAATATAGAGAAAAGCAATTGGATGATTAAATTCATATAACAAAAACAACAGCATCCTAGCCATATAAGTGATGCATCCAAATATGATAAATGATCCTTGTTACAAATCTCAGAAGATTAATCTCATTCTTATCCACACCAACTAGCTAGATAGTCATTCTGATAAACGAAATATCCCAAGAACCTTAGTTTTGATTATACAGGACTTAAAGCAATGGGATTTCTCAGGGCTGAATCCAATTGTGCAAGGTTTTCCAATCTAAGATCAGAAAAAGGAAAGGGTCCTTACTATATTTTCTCTTTGGGTGAGGCTATGCTTATCTTATATGCCTGTTCTGCTTCCATAACAGTACCAGTACCTGCTAAAAGAATTCTCACTCTTTGGAGAGAAAACTTCCAGTGATGCTTAGAAGAGAAATTCTATCTTAGTCAATGGATGGTCCCTGAGACTATCTGTTAAGGAAATGGTGATCAGGCTAATGACTGAAAATTTAACAGACTCTTGCTGAGGTTTCAAACTGGCAGCTCTCTTAAATCAGAAAAGGATCCAAAGACAAGATTCTCAGGCAGATAGAGGGGCTTAAATAAAAAAGAACCTGGTACATATATCTGGAGGAGCAGTAAATCCTATCTCCACGTCAAGTTTGTTGAGATAACATGTAGGAATGATTTCAAAGAAGAAATAATAGTCTGAATTTGGTAAGATCCACAAATCCAGGTAAATTAGGAAATAATCCAGTCTCTGCTGATCATCCTCTTCAATCATTTCTTTTTTTTTTTTTTTTTTGAGACAGAGTCTCACTCTGTTGCCCGGGCTAGAGTGCCATGGCATTAGCCTAGCTCACAGCAACCTCAAACTCCTGGGCTCAAGCAATCTTTCTGCCTCAGCCTCCCGAGTAGCTAGCTGGGACTACAGACATGCACCACCATGCCCAGCTAATTTTTTCTCTCTCTATATTTTTAGCTGTCCATATAATTTCTTTCTATTTTTAGTAAGACGTGGTCTCGTTCTTGCTTAGGCTGGTCCTGAACTCCTGAGCTCAAACAATCCGCCCGCCTCGGCCTCCCAGAGTGCTGCTAGGATTACAGGCGTGAGCCACCACGCCCGGCCCTTCAATCATTTCTTAAGTATCTTTTCCTTACTTGAAATGCTGGTCAATTATAAGCCAGACAAGCTGAATCTGTGCAAGGAGAAATCTTCCTCTTATATTTGACTTATCCGTAGGGAAACAGTCAGTATTTGGACCCACGTCATGGGCTTTCTGCGTTAGCAATACATCCATCACAGAAACTAACATCATGCCCTTCATTACTGTTAACCCTAATAAAATAAATGACTTGGTAGAAACCTTCAAAATGCATTTTCTCCATTACTCTTAAAGATACGTATACCTTCAACTTATCTATAAAACTTAGTAAACCTCAGAAGACAGAATAACCAGGTATTGGTCAAAACTGAGTCATCGTTTCAGGCAATTACTAAACGGTATGAGCTTGAACCGACCTTCACTTTGGCAGTAGCTGTTAGTAGTACATAGTCTGGTAACTCCATGGCATCTCGCTTCTGGCGTTGGGCCTCAGCACCGATCAGAAGGTTGAAATGAGTGGCCAAATGCCTTCGCAACAAAGTCTTATTTGGTGGGATGTTCAATAACTGAGCCATTGTTTCCACATTAAAACGAGGTTCTAGAACCTGTGAAAGAAAAAAAAAATTCGAATTGTTCAAAGGCACCATAGGTCATACGTGTTTGTATTTTGCTGTACAATTAGCAAAACTCTTTCATTTTGATTATCTCCAATGACCCTGTCGACAGCCCAGTGAGGTAGTCAGGGTATGGACTATGACCTTTAATTTACATATCTTTTCTTCATTTTGCCGGAGTTAATAAGTGGTAGAGCTGGTCTTGAAATCCAGGCTTCAGGCATTACTAACGTCAGTCCTTCTGTCTCTTTGGGGTGCTGCCTTTGGAAGCCAGCTTCTTATGCAAGCAACATCAATACGCAGAAATACAATCTGTATCTTTGCAGGGGTTTTAAAATATGATCGTATGAGACACAGTGGCTAGATGTTATTCAGCATGAAAGAGGACAATGAGAACTGGGCTTAAATGCAATCTAGAGTTATGTGCCATAAATAAAAATACTCTGAAAGGAAAGATCCCCTAGAAATAATGCAGGAGGGGTTGGGCCAGATGATTTTAGAATCATGACAAACAAACTGGTAACATCCTATGCATTAGACCGAAGGAAACAAAATGAGTCAATATTAAATTGAAACAGAGTTTTACCATGAGCCCACCATGGACACCACTGCCTCTGAGGTTGGGGGCATATTCCGCTAAGTCCACGGAGCGTAGCCACTCCATCACTCGATGGTTGGTCCACTGCTGAACCTCTGATGGGGCGATGCTATTCTATGAGAACAAACAACCACGAAGAGCTTCAGTTGTTGACCACAGGATCCTAAATATTAAGCTGCATGTTCTGTCTAAAAGGTCTGCCCCATGGAGCACAGTGACTCAACATCTCACTCAATGCTTAAAGAAAGGAGAAAAAGTGTTTGCTAATTTGAATTCTCTTTTAAAGAATTCATGTCACAAGGTTTCAAGCTTTCCTGCACACTAATAAAGCACTGCTTTAGGAAAGGAACTCATTACTGTGATATTTATGTGTGTGGATTAAGGAGGCAGGAAAAAAAATACACCCAAGAAAAGGAGGAAGCACCACTGAAAAACCATCTTTGGCTTTAGTTACACAAGTGGAACCACCGTGCGAGGGTGGGGAGGAAGGAGTACAGAAAAACAAAGTCTAAGAATAAATGTGGCTGGATTGAAGGCTGCGAGGAGGCCAGCTTCTCCTGCAGACTGCAAGAAGAAACAGGTCTTAATTTGACACACATGGACAGACACATGCGTGGAAGCGCAGCCTGTAAGCCTCGCTCTTAAATGCTACCTCGTCAGATGGGCGCCTCCGGAGACAGTTTGGTTCAAAGTTATTGATCCTCAGGACCTGGATGGCCCTTTTGATGCTGAGCTGGTGTAGCACGCTCACCACCTTCAAGGACAGCAGGTCATCCTGTAAAAAAGAACAGAGGGAGGAGCTCATTGTGCTGGCCTATGGCAGGGGACTTTCTTAGGGAATCCCAGAAAACTGCAATAGAAGTAGAAGAGCCCCTCAAACCAACATGCCCCAAGGGCTTGTCTGTGTTTTCAAAGTTTTTATTTAGTAACAGAACCCTTTTTCCTGTTCTGAACAAAATCCTCTCCAGAACCCCAAATGAATGCTGTTCCCAATGAAGCTGACTCCTAGTGGTTTCTCTCTCCTCCAGACACGCTCTGGAATTCCTTTGTTTCCTCCTGAGCTTAGAGAACTTTATCTGCAGATAAAGCACATCCTTGGGCACTGGCCAAACTGCCCTCTCTTTTTCCTTTCAGCCGATAGGTGAGAACAAGCGATGCCCATTGGTGATCAAGGCTTGGTTTTTCTGAACTAAGGTACATCACAGTTTTGGGGAAAATCACAATAGTTGCTCTTGTTATACTATTCACTGGCCCTAAAAATTCTCTAGTTCTAGAGTATCATGCTTTATCTAGCAGACATTGTGAACAACTTTGGAAAAACTATGTCAATCAGTGCAAAGGTTTTGGTGGGAGTTAAGGAGAGAAGAGAAATGAAGTTATACTTATCACATATATGACCAATCAACCCTGAAAAACTTTCACCAGTCTGTGGCTATTGGGAACATTTTCAAATACACCAAACACACCAAAACAAATTATTTCAGAAGAAGGTGATTTGGGGGCCTGTGTCAAGATAAGCACAGTCTACTTCCAAATACACCCAGAAAATAAACAAGGAAAACATCCATTTTAGACACACCTTACTGATAACACATTTCTTATGAAAAATAAAAAGGAAAAAATCCACCACAGAAATACATTTAAAATAAAAATATTAGACAATCAGTTTAAATTCTTTTTTTTTCTTTTTCTTTTCTTTTTTTTTTTTTTTTTTTTTTGAGACAGAGTCTTGCTCTGTTGCCTGGGCTAGAGTGCCATGGCATCAGCCTAGCTCACAGCAACCTCAAACTCCTGGGCTCAAGCAATCCTCCTGCCTCAGCCTTTTGAGTAGCTGGGACTATGGCACTGTGGGCACTCGCCACCACGCTGGCTAATTTTTCTATTTTTAGTAGAGAGGCTGTCTTACTCTTGCTCAGGCTGGTCGCAAACTCCTGAGCTCAAGTGTTCCTCCCACCCTGGCCTCCCAGAGTGCTAGGGTTATAGGTGTGAGCCACCATGCCCGGCTCAGATTAAATTCTTGAGGCTACTGAGCAAAAAGTATTTCCTGAATTTTTTCTGGATTAATTTCTTAAAAGTAGTGTCTCATAAGTTAAGAAAGGTATTTGGTATTTACTTTTTCTTTTTTTTTGAGACAGGGTCTTGCTCTGTTGCTCAGGCCAGAGTGCAGTGGCATGATCATTAGCTCACTGCAGCCTCGAACTCCTAAGCTCAAACAATCTTCCTGCCTCAGCCTCCTGAGTAGCTTCGACTATAGGTGTGTACCACCACACCTTCCTAATTTTTCTTATTTTTTGTAGAGGGGGCATCTCACTACATTGCCCAAGTTGGTCTCGAACTCCTGGCCTCAAGCCATCTTCCCATCTTGGTCTCCCCTAAAGCGCTGGGATTACAGGCATGAGCCACTGTACCTGGCCAATATTTAACATATTTTAATCTAAGATTGGGATACCCATTGCAAACATTTCAATGTAAACAATTTTCATCTAACTAAAGTCTATCAGACTAAAAAAATGTATAATGTTTATAATGTAACCAAAATGTTAATTATTTTTGACATTCTTTATACTTTAAAGGATCTTGAAAGACTGTTTTCTTTTAAATCAAAACAGAATTTTTTGTGATTTTTTTAATTTTTTGGATTTTCAAAAACTTTTTATTTTTAAATAATTTTAGATTTATGGAAAAGTTGACAAAGATAGTATTCTATATACCTTTTACCCAGCTTGCCCTAACATTAACATTTTATATAAGCATGATACGTTAATCAAAGCTAAGAAATTAATATACACAATAGTGCAATCAACTAAATTGCAGACTTTATTCAGATTTCACCAGTTTTTGCACTAAGGTCCTTTTTCTGTTCCAGGATGCAATCCAGGATATCACATTAAAACAGACTTTTTGTGACCTAGAACTTCTGGGGTTAAATTTCCCAAAGTAAGTTACTCTTTTATAGCCATGAAAGTTATACATATGCTTCTTATGATTTTAAGCCTGCATTTGCTCACATTCCCAGGAGAATGTATTCACAGATTGGTAAGCAAATATTTACTGAATTTGTTCTAGGCAGAACAGGGAGCTATTAAAGCAGGAATCTGGAAACAGCCTGAGTTCAATGGCTTTCTGTCACTTTCCAACTACGGAAACTTGGTCACCAAGTTACCCAACATCTCAATTCCTTTGTTTACGAATCCGAAAAAATGGCGGTAATAACGGTAATAACTCAATTAATAATTGAGTATTAATTGAGTAAAATGCTTAAAAGAGTGCCTGACACAGAGTAAATGTGCAACATTCTACACATATGCAGGTTTCCATGATGGGCCGACCAAGGTAAGGACTTGAGTTCAATGATAGAGAAGAAAACAAAGCCCATGAGCTGAACTCCAGATTTCTTTGATATTGAGAAATTCCTACTTAGGTTGGCTGTCCAAAACTTTGCACTTATTTAAAGAAGAAGATACTTGTGGTAGTTGGGTCCATAGCCTAGTTTGCAAAAAGGCTATCTAAATAAAAGTAACTTAAATACAAATTAATAATACTATAGAATCTAAAACAAAGTTCTGCCAGAATCCATCTCTCCCACTGTTGTAAAGTAGGGAATAGTCCTCCTACTCACTGGCTGGTAGGCTAGAAAGGGACAATAAGGAAGGAACCAGAGTGAGTGTAGCCTTCTTCCCTCCTTCTTTACCCCCAATAACTTCTGCCCTAGCAGAACTGGGCTGAAGGGAAAAAAAGAGAAGACAAGTCCAAGTCCCCGTGGATGTCAGGTCAAAGGGCAGCCCCTTCTGAGTGGTCACTGCACACACAAGTCAGAAATGGCCAGGGCTTCAACACTGTACATTCTATTTTTAAATATGTTTATGAAATATAATTCACATACCATAAAAGGCACTCATTCAAAGTATATACTTCAAAAAAAAGGCACACACAGGACAACATGTACACTCCAATGTTTACACTGTTGAATATACATAAAATTAACTTTCTGGAGAGCTTGGTTTCAATTAGGTTTCACTGAGATTAAATTGGGGTTTCAAATTATCCCAAGGCCATTGCAATCACCAAATGTTACAATTTAAGCTTCACAGGAAATATTCCCACCTCTCTCTTCAGCAACACCTTCAAACTCTGGTGGAATCATTGTGAAAACATTATATTTTGCTTACACTATTTCTGTGTTTTTCAGAGAAAAAAAGTTTTACTCCCCCAAGCCCCACAAGGGAATCACTTACAACAGTCATGTAATGGAGCATTCGACCATCTACCCGTCCTTCATCAAACTGAGTCTTGTACTGGGGGAGGCCAATATCATCTAGCCATCCTGAGAGAGAGAAAAAACAGTGTCGTTAGCAGGCCACCAAACACCTGTTCTTAGGATTAAAAAGAAGATGCAGCTATCTATAGTATTATTTTTTTTAAAAGAATAAAACCTCTTACTAGTGACCCAGTTGAAATCTAGCTTCCCATGATTGGTTTCTTCTTCGGATCCCAGGGCTTGCAGTGCCAGCTGGAGTTTCTTGCGATGAAGGGAATGCTTGATTCCAAGTTCCTGAAACAATGAACAGAAACACTGAATTAATAATGCTATCTATATAGGCTGGATGGCACTGACAAAGGATGCAAATCATCCAAAATAAAGCTAACATTAAAGACCCAGTTCTTCATTAAATTACAACAGTAACTTGGGCTAGTAAAATGTTGAAAAAAGCGAAGACCACCACAATTAGTTTAGTGTTGTGGTAGGCATTCTCTAGTGACTCCTTTTCTTTGTAAGACAGGAACTGTAGCATGCATAATAGGAATTTTACTCTGATATTGTACAAAATGTTAAATAATTGGGAAGAAATGTTAAATAATTGGACATAAAATGTAGGGTGCTTTTTGCTCCTTTTGCAAAGTAAAGTTGGACTGCATCTATTACAATGAGAAGACAGGCCATCAATAAAGGTGCAACATGATTTTGAGAAATATGAGCTTAAGGCTCATTATTATGCCTATAGAATTATTTTTCATTAAAATGCCCAGTGGCTTAAGTGTTCCATAAAGAATCAAGACCAGGTCCTTCCTTTTAAGTCCATGATATGAAACGAGCATGAAGCAGTTTGAAAACCCAGACTTTTTTAAGAGGACTTACTGGCTTCATCCACATTCCTTTCTAGAGTATAACAATCCTACGTTCATACTTCCTTTCCCTCAGTATCCATTTTGTAAACAAAATAGAGAAGCAGTCACCTTCTCTAGATCTTGTTGAGAAGCCTGCAAAAGCGTTTGGCCAGATGTAATCCAGTGCTTGCCAGAATTCAGGTAGAACCCCAAGCCCTGTTCCACGAGCCAGCTGCACACTTGGTCCTTGGTCCATTTGGCAAATGGCATATCCAAGTCACTGTGGGAAAATGAATAACTGCATGAAAAACAATCCAAAGCCAGTCCTTTGGCTTTTCATCAGTTCTGAACAACTGTACATTCCATAGACATGGCATTCCCTGATGATAAACATCGGACCATGAAAAGCTTAATTTTTAGTATATATTGGAGGAGGAAGTGGTACTGGAATTGAAAGTTACCTTCTAAGACCACTGTCTTCATTTCAATGAAACCACAGAAGATTTAATGTGATATAGCAAGATCACGTTCTATAGGAAAAGACCGAGTTGAACCAATGTTGTTGGAAGACTGGATGGATTCCCAAACCGGAAACTCAGTCAGACTGAAAGAAACTCAAGTCTAACTTGAATTAACTTTAGCAGAATTACAGTTTCTCTCCAGATGGTACAGATGAGAAGAGGGCAATAAGCCACCGCTGAGGGTAGTTTGAAAGAGCAATCAAAGAAAAATTCCTGTTTTCTTCTACTGAGACACACAAATACTGCTTCTCTTTGAAAAAAAAAGATGTGAATATGAACTTTTTTTTTTTTTTTTTTAAACCAGCACAAGGAGGTCCCCTGCTGTTGTGTTCTAAGAGAACATATGGCAAATGAGACTATTTGGTATCTGAAGAAGGACAAAGGCAGTTTCCTCCTTGGTGAAACCTGTGTCCAGTGTTCTGCCCATGTGGGAGGGACTGTGTTTAAAAGGTTTCTGGCCCATTGTACTTTTAAAAGATTTGGTATCAACACTTTGTACTTTATGGTTGCTAACCCCACCCTTTTATGCTCAGTCAGTCAGTGTAGTATCTATAAACCAGCCCTGAACTTTGATAAGAGTCTGGAAGTTCTTAGAGTCTTGTGGTTTTTTTTTTTTTGTTTTTTTTAGTAGAGACAAGGTCTTGCTCTGTTGCCCAGGCTGGAATGCAGTGGCACATTCAGAGCTTACTACAGCCTTGAATTCCTGGGCTCAAGTGTTCCTCCCGCCTCAGCCTCTTGGGTAGCTGGGACTATAGGAGTACACCACCACGCCCAGCTAACTTTTCCTATTTTTTATACAGACGGAGTCTGGCTATGTTGCTCAGGCTGGCCTCAAGCAATCCTCTTGCCTTGGCCTCCCAAGGTGCTGGGATTACAGGCATGAGCCACCGTGCCCAGCTGTTCTTAGAGACTTAATAGGTAAAACATTATGTAGTCTTGATAAATCTAAGAATTCTGATAGAATTTATGTCTTTAAGTGCTTTCACAGACTCCATCAATTACTAATGTTTATTGAGCAGTTATTGCTTGCCAGATATTTAACACATATTAACAGATTTAATCTGCACTGACCCCTTTTCGAGTAGGTACTAATTACTATGATAAGAAAACTAAGGCACAGAGCATGGAAGTCATTGCTCAAGGTCACCCAGCTGGTAGAAAATCATAAAGCCAGAAATCAAATCCAAGTTGTCTCCTTTTAGAACCTGCTCTTAACCACTATGCTATCCCCTCTTTCTAAAGCTATGCTATAGAGTACTTATAATTACTATCTATGTAAAATTTAAGTCCAAGAACTGTTCTAATACAGATGTTGTTGACACTTTAGCTCTGGCTCCTCAGCTAGTTTGCATAGCCCTCACCTTCTGTATAGTCGTTCATCAACCACTGACAAATTGCACCACTCTATAGATGACGGACCCTTCCGCTAGGCATAGCATAAGCAACGACTCCGTTTAACCCAATAATGGTACAAACATTGCAGGAGCTCATGAGGCCTTGACGAATGGTGCAGATGCAAAAAGTCCATTAGTTTGGCTGTTCTTACCTGTTAGACTGTCCCAAGTCTCGAGACCAACCCAATCGGGGCCCTGCAGTTGCCCTTGTCCCTCCTCTTTTGAATTCAGACTCAGACATGTCATCTGGGTTGAATGTCGTTGACTGACTTCTCCTAAGTCTAAAGAAGACACAACACGAATTGCCTTATTAGTCCTGGGGAGGCTTTAGACTTGCTAATTGGAACATTTTTAGCTGGCACATATATTCGAGCCTATCCTCTTTGTATGTCATTAACATAGACGTTTGAGTTTAAACTTCAGCTGAGACCCAATGAGTTAACGAATCCCAAATCACAACGTTCCTTCCATAAGAGGAATACAAAAGTCTTACAATTCTATAACCATTTTCTGCCAGTTTTCCAATTATCCCTACATTTGAGCCACATATAAGACAAGGCCCACTCCACTTGTTTGCTCTTTTACTTACTTTCCAAAGAGTTTCATGATACCTCTGGATTTCTTTTTGGAATCCGGAGATGGTGGAGATGTCTGGAAGGGACTGTTCCCCTGTGAACCTTTTGGCCGAGAAGACACACCAGCCAGATCTAGGTGCTCTGTCTCCTTTTCTGTTTCAGCTATTCCAAGAACAGAATAAAGACTTGATGAATTTTTAAATATGGTATGAACATGATTACATGTTAATCTTCTTGGTGTTAGCAACTGTTAAGAATTCTTCTTCTGCTGGTCTACAAATCAATGATTTACAAAGGGCACCCTGTAAGTATTAAAAATAGAACACAAATGTATGTTCTACTCTACAGTTTGTTGTGTGTAAAGTTAATAAACTCAAAATTGCAACTTCTTTGAAGATTAAAAGAGTGTGATAGGATTGCCATATTCTTTCCTCGAGTGATCTGAATTCATAATATTAATAAAATTAGACTCAACATTGCTGCGGCACTTGGTACTGTTGATTACCTCCTGCATCCTTTAAAATCATCTCCTTTAGCTTCCTGTCATGACTCTCTCCTAAGATCTGTCAACTGACAGTTCCTTCTTTGCTACAGCTCTCCTGTTTCCTTTTCCTCCTCCATTCTGCTCCAAGATTCTGTTCTAAGTTCACTCTGCAGGATCTCTTGACAAGCTCACTCAAGTCTAAGCTCAGCACTAAATAATGGCTTTACTCATTTATAAGTAGGTGGCATTAAAACCCCTGGGCCTCAACTCTCTCTCCAGCCTCAGTATCTGAATGTGTATATTCCCTATTCAGTGTGTCAGGGATATTTCAGACTCTACAAACCCATCCGATTTCCCTGAGAGTCTTTTCTTCTCATATTTTCTTACTTGATATTTAATTAACAGTCTCCTTGTTATTCTAGTTCAAACTATATGCCATTTCCTTCTTTTTAAGAGATGGAGTCTCATTCTGTCGACCATGCTGGTCTCGAACTCCTGGCCTCAAACAATCCTCCTGACTCAGCCTCCCAAAATGCTGGGATTATAGGCGTGAGCTACCTTACTTGGTGTCATTTTCTTTTTTTTCCTTCTTCTCCTCTGGCATTTACACCAAATACATTACCAAGTTCTAGCAATTCTTTATTTAAGAAATGTATTCCAACCTATTACATCCTAGGCACTGAGAGAACAAGAAATTAGATATGCGTGTTTCTTTTCATATAAAGAAAACCAACTTTTGATTTAGTGCCTGTTGATTTTACCTTAAAAGAATAACACCCACATATGTCATGCCCAGATCTCCAAGCTTTAACTATTTGAGTTCTTTTAGCTGTCCCTTAGTGGGCGGTCCCACACTAGCAAACACAAGGGCTACTGCTCTCCCTCAATGTGAGATTTAATGCTTTATAAAGGAAAGTAAGTTGTACAAAAAACACAGAACAGTGTTTCAGCAAGATATACAAGTTGCGGAAGTTGACTTTTCTATAACGCATAGCTGTGATTCTAGGTTACAGTAAGCAGCATTTGCCTCAGCGTTAACAATATAGTTCTTCTAAGAAACATGCAAAAAACTATTTGAAAATAGTTGTCTGAATAGATGAATTTATATTATGCATCTAGTGTTCCTCCGGACATTTAAGCCTACAAAGAGAGAGAAGTCACTCTTGCTAGTCCACGTGAATAGATACGTAGACATCCATATGAGATAACAGCACCTCTTGGAAAAACCCAAGGGAACTTTTCCAATTTAAACCCTACAACCATGATGGGTACACCAGGTGCCCCTGACAATGGTGCCTCGCTCATTCTCACCTTAAAACCACCGTATTTCTACCTTTTATTTTGAGAACTTTCCCCCCAGCTGTCCCGTGCCCTACTGAGCTCACTCTCTCCTCACATCACTTTGGGGGTGACTTGTCACATAACACGTACAGGTACCCCTGTTGTCACTAGATATATAGCCTCCATCTTCAAAGCAATAAAGTGTTGGAAGAATGTTCCCCTAAGAGAAGTAAGCCTAAAATTATCATCTTCAATATTTTCTACAAACCTCATTTGGCTAAAAACATTTCTTTTTGGAGGGTGGGGAAATGTAAGTATGAAGAAGGATTGCACGGACTTGAGAGTTAGCGTGTGATGACATGTATGCATGTCAAGGGTGAAAGAGCCGGAAGGTACAACGCCAGGACGTTCCTGCCCTGCACTCAGAGAGATGCTGTGTATTTCTAGGTCCTCTCAGTGCTACTCACGGGTGTCCTTAGCATTGGTTAAAACAGCGTTTAGGCTTGGAAGCGAAGCCTCTACAAAGTCCTTTTTAGCGGAAAGTGAAAGGAACACTCTGGAATCAAGAACTCCATTTTCTGATTGCCACCAGCTCGCTTTCTAGAGATCACAGATGCCATGAGCGGGGATTAGACGGGTTTGGAGCACAGCACTGGCACAGACCGGCATGCAGGGGTACGATACCTAAGGTGGGTGCACTGGCACTTCGTTTACGATCTTCAGATATCCCAACAACGCACACAATCACACGCAGCCCAATGGAGAGAACACAGGGGGATGACAAAATGAAACACAGATCAGACTCGTCCTCACGAAATGCACGCGGTGGAGGAGAGGCATGCACCACGCTGTGCTGCTGAGGTTACGCACAGGCTCCAGGAGGACTGTCAATGTTAATTTATCCACTATCAAAACAGACAGGAAATCACGATTTTAGGTGTTTCCACTAAGTTTATACCACAGGAGAGAGCGGGGTGAGCCTCTATATATCTTCCCACCACTAAATTAAATCCTCCAAAGCATTTTTCGCTAACTTTCCCCCCCAAGTCATTCACCTTTGTTTCTGAGAAAGAGAAATGAATAAATGAATGAGGGGATAAGGGAAGGGAAGAGACTGCTCTTTTCCTCCTTCTGAAAGAATTAGGGTGAAGGTATTTTGGCCACACGTACCCAAGTTTGGGGCACTTGCTGTCCTCTTGTTACTTTTGATTTTAAAAAAGCCCCGGCCAAAGGAAGATCTGGCTTTTCGAGTGCCAAAGGGGTTGTCATCCATGGAGGCATTATGTCCTGGAGCTTTGGGAGGGAGGCTCCCGAACGGGCTGCTTTCCGCTGGAGGTTTATCCTGAGAGGTAGGTGAGGATAATGAATCTCAGCATGAATGTGCACCATCGCTAGTACCTGCCAGGCTCAATGCTACACAGCCATGCTGCACACATGAACTTAGTTGAAAGAATAACTGAAGTAACACGTTGATTACCAATATCAAATGCCACATTCAAAGTCGAAAGAATCAATTCTGAGAGCTACTTAAGAAACAACAACAATGAGACAGATTAAGTAAAGAGTAAAGAATAAAAAATAAAAAAAAAAAGGAAAAAAAGAAAAAAAGAAACAACAACAAAAGCAACAAGAAAAACACATTCACCACAAGTCTATAATCAATGTGTTTAGGGCCTTAAGTATTAAGGATACAAAAATTCTCAAATTTTATTTGCCTTATTCCTCAAAATACATGAAGATATCACATAACTGGAATAATTACCAGTGGATTTCTTACTTATCTAACAATTATGACACAGATTTGGCTATAATGCAGTTCACTTACTTTTAAAACTACAACCATAGAAGCCCAAAATAATTATTCTAGAAAGCTGGTATTATTCCTTGGCTTCTCTGCCAGCAATATAAGGAGATTCTACTCATTTTAAATATTCTTCCCAAAGAATGAAAAAATGAAGGCACAATCAGGAAGTGTTTATTTTGAGCTTTTTGGTTATTTGAATCGGCAGGTATAGTAATATAGCATGTTACATTGTTTTAGTATTATACAAAGAAAGATACTTTGGTTTGCTTGTTCTCATTTCTCTGGTATCTCTTGCCCTCTGTTTCTCTTTTTGCAGAAGTAGAGAGAAGGGTGAGGGGACACAGGCATTTAAGGTTATTATTTTACCCTACATTAATACTGCTCATAGTGACTGAAAGTTTATAGATGGCACAACTTAGTGGTATTATAATCAATGTCTCAACACTGATGTCAAAATCATTTAACCATTTATTGAACTGACAAGGCAAAAAGGACTTTAATTACAGCTGTCACCACTGACTGCTTTGTCAGTTCTGTCCACCCGTGACTCAGGCACTAAGAGCCAGCAGTCATGAGACACATCTGGAAGTAGCCTGACTTTTGGACTATAACCTGCAAAGGTTACTGATCGAAAATCAAGGGTAAGAAGAACTGGAGCACCTGTTAATTACATCTTTAAAAATACCGAAATGTTTGCTTTAGATGGACAATGGTTGTATAAAATAAACTGCTGGCAAGCTAAGAAGGGCTTTTTGTGAGGTCTAAGGAAGCCCAGTTATGGTCATGAAGAGCATCAAATAGCATGACAGGGAGATAACAGTTTTGTCTTTTAATAACTTATCAAGGTGAAATTCACACAACAAAATTAATGATTTTAAAGTGAATAATTCAGTGCCATTTAGTACATTCACAAGGTTGTGCAACCACCACCTTTGCCTAGTTCCAATACATTTCCATCATCACAAAGTACAGTCCCTTACCATTAAACAGTGTCTCCCCATTCCTCCCTCCCTCCCCCCACTGGTAACCACCAATCTGCATTCTGTCTCTATGCACTGATCTATTCTGGACACTTCATATAAATGGAATCATAGAATATGTGACCTTTGTGTCTGGCTGCTTTCACTTAGCATAATGTTCTGGAGGTTCTGAGAGTTTTGGTCTACTGGAGACATTTAAGCAATTTACATGTACTGGAAGTCGAAAACATTCCTACATTGTAATTTGTAAAAATTACCTCTGAAGGCTTCTGAATAGACTCCTTTTCCTGTTCAAAGCAACAACAATATTTAAGGTTGTTATAGGAATCCATTATATATTCTAAATTTGTAACACATAATTCCATAAGTTAAAATAAATTACATCTGCTTCTAAGCTATAAAATCTTAGTTTCATTTATTTCCTACAATGTTTTATTAAAGTCTCCATTTGGGGTTGTATATACTACTTTCTATACTTTATATTCATACTACTTAGTATTTATCATTAACCCTAACATCTAAAAATTTTCTATTAAAGAAACCACAAGCCCTTCAAAGGAGTTTTATTTCCAAAATGGGAAAAGATGAAGATTCCTAAATATTTTCTTGTCAGGATAACAGACAAAAGAAACATAGCACCTACCCCGTCTGATTGCTCTTTCTTCAGATTGCCTAGGCTGCTGGACTTCTGCAGACTTGAAGTTCTAAAAATAGTAGTAATAATAATTAGGGTTAATAATAAGTGGCTCTGGTACTACTATTTCTAAGTAGAACATCTTGGAAAGAAACTAAAATTGAGTGTGGGTTGAATCCAGGTAATAAAAGAAAACCTGGAATCAGGCAGTCACACTTATGTGCTTAACTAAATTACAACATTTAGTTTTTTGAAAAGCAGGGGAGGTTAATTGTCCTGGCAATGATTCTAAATGTCCTGCACATGTTAGAATAGCTGGAAAAATACTTAGGACTATCCTTGTGATGTCAATATTTGAAGATAAGCCAGTGTTTTCCATGGAGTGACTGTGTGTCCTTTGTATGTACACATTTACACCAGGAACTTTTAAAATACTCATTTACTATTTATATCTAATCCTTCTAAGTAAAATAATGAAAGTTTTACTTTTCAATTCACAAAGGAATCACTTCCCTGAATGTGGCAAAGCAATTCATTTCATAGTTCGGACCAAAGCCTAATAGAGGAATCCCTATTTCTACCCATAAAAATCCATTTGCTATCCTAGAGAAGGCAAAGTGACACTATAATTAGCCAGAGACTTCATCTTTCATATAATTTGTGTTCAATTATATAGAGCTGGTGCTACTCAAAAATTGAAGGCAGGAATATCTGACCAGTTTAGAAAGAGAGAGAGAGAATATGAATGTATTTGCTCTAAGAAATAGAATAATATGAACTTTTAAAAGGCATTTTTCCTGTATTTATGTGTATATAAGTTGCTAGAAGTGTCAACTACCCAATAAAGTAAAAGCTAATACTGTGAACAGAGAAGATCTCAGCAATGAGTATTGCTCTAAAATAGACTTTCTTAATTATGCCCAGACTTTAACTTGGATAAACATAGATATTAGTTCAGTTTATAAAATTGAAAGTGCAGAAAAACCTATCTTAGCTTTTCCAGCCATCACAACATCCTCTGATATTCTTTTCTGCTGGACTTAAAATGTTAGTGCAAAAATGAATTAAAAGCACTGGCCTTCAAATGAAAACTGATGAAAAAAGGTTAGATTTGCAAAACCCTGGCATGAGATAATGGTAAATGAGCATTTCTTTGTAAATTTACAGCCTTCTCACCTCCACCCCCAGCCAATCATTACGGCTGCATTCATTTTTTCATTAATTTAACAGCCTCAGTCATTCAGTATTAATATTGGTTATTGTTAATATAACAGAACTCTCTTCTTTCTCAAGACTCAATAACATTTTTTACAGTCAAGAAAATATAACTTACAAAACACTATCACATAGCTGGGTTTCCACAGCAGCACCAATGATTATTTTTCCATCACTAAAATAAAAAAAAATGGTATTTATTAACTTTATGAATAAAAGACCATATATATTTTAAGTGAACAAAACTGTCAAAAACAAAAAATTATGCAAAGTAAACATTTCTATTTCTTTAAAAAAACAGTATATTTTATTTTATTTGGCTTACATTTAAGATTAGACAAATTAATTTGAGAATATGTTGGCAACAAATTCTATTTGCCTACAGAGAAACTACTGTATTCCTCTTCTGTCACCTTCATACCCATCCTCCAAATGGCTTTATGGCACATGACTGTGACTATCCTGCTTACAATCCTTGGATAGTCACGTGTGACCTAGGATATAAAAATCCCAGTTCCTTCAAATCCTTCTCTAAACCAACCACCCCACCTCCCCAGCCTCATCTCCTATTACTTCCTGTTTCACCCCTTTTATTTTAATAATACAGAACTGATTATGTTCCCTCCCCCCAATCCCCCCACCCCTGCCCACGGATGCCTTGCTGTTTCTTGCTTCTCTGGGTAAAAGTTGTGTCTGTATAAGTACAATGTACTCTTGTCTTTGGTTGTTGTGCTTTTTTGAATATTCACATTGCAATGTTAGATCATAAATGACATACTTCTCTTCAAATGAAGTCTCTGCCTTAGGAGGCAACTTTGAATTTTCAGAAGTTTCCACGTCTATAGATGCTGGCAATAATGAAGGGATTGAAACTTGCAAGATGCTGGTATGGAACTGTAATATAATTATAAAAAGTCAAAAATCAATCAAATAAAACACAAGCTACAGAGTAACAAAACATAAATAAGATGATTAGTCCATTGATAAAATCTCATACACCTGTGTTTAGAACTCTAATGTCTATAAAATGATTTCAGAATATAAACATCTACAGGGAAGAAGCATTAATCAGAGAGACATTCTGGAGGAAGGTGATTTTTGAACTTGGTTCTGAATAAGACTCTGAATATTGTGAATAAGATATACTAAGTACCATCAAGCAAGTTAATAGGAAATCCTATCAACTTTAAGCCCTGGCTGGAATCTTGGCTCTGACACACTTGCCCAGGTGGTCTTAGGCAGGTCACTTCACTAGGCACCCGTTTCCTCCTTGGTAAAATGAGAAGAACAATGCTCACCTTACAGAGTTGCAATGATTTAACACGAGATTTGAGTAACGTGCTTTTTTGACTTGGATTTCTACCACTAGTCTAACATGGAACACTGCTCAAGTCAGTTAATTATCATTCTATCTCTGAACTAGCTGACTAATTTCAATTGACAGAATGGATGAAAGTGTAATTACAACCAATTACAATGTACTTTGTGGCTACCACTTACAACACTTTTGCTGTAACAATGTTACAGCAATAAAATACAAACAAATGCTTTGTGCATCCTAAAAATGGAGTCTGAAAGAATTGTAATACTTTGGTTTTCAATAATTTTTGACAACTGTAGATCAGTTAGATTATGGGCCACATCATAAACTAATAAATGAAACACTTTAAAAAATATTCCAGTAAAAAATGAACACAGTTTGCCTCAGTGAGATCCTGCAAGTTAACTATCAGTGACAACTTCTCACTTCTGAAAGCTGCCCTGGAAGGACTCACATCACTGAACACAGTCTACACGCCAACCAATCAGAAGCAGTCTCACCTTAGTACCCACACCTCTACAGCTGATGTCAATTTACTCTTGCCACCAAAAATCCACCAATCCTTTAGCTCTACGCATCCTAAAATCCCTACCTATGATCAGCTTAAAGAAAATGTACTTGACCAGCAAAGCTCACTTAAGGAAGTAACATATTGAGCTTCGTGATTTTTGTTTCTTTTCTTTTTTTTTTTTTTTTTTTTGAGACAGAATCTCGCTTTGTTTGCCCGGGCTGGAGTGAGTGCCATGGCGTCAGCCTAGCTCACAGCAACCTCAAACTCCTGGACTCAAGCGATCCTACTGCCTCAGCCTCCCAAGTAGCTGGGACTACAGGAATGCGCCACCATGCCCAGCTAGTTTTTTGTATGTATATATATTTTAGTTGGCCAGATAATTTCTTTCTATTTTTAGTAGAGATGGGGGTCTCACTCTTGCTCAGGCTGGTCTCGAACTCCTGACCTCGAGCGATCCACCCGCCTCGGCCTCCCAGTTTGTTTCATTTATTGAGTGGTGGTCTCATCCTTTACACTATAAAAGGTTATACATTTTATATTATTGTAAAATAGATTATTTCACTATCAATTTTTTCAGCTTGCATCTTTATGATTAATCCTGGGCAACTTATTTAGCCATTGTCACTGTTTCTGTAACAGAGGGAATGGCCTGGAAAAAAATGGCAAAAATATTTTCTGTCTCTTTAAAACATCCTCTACTCCTTTTTGAGAACTAAAAAACCTGCCTCCCTGCCTCTGGCCATGGTTGGGAGGGGCAAAGGAATGACCTTTATTCTTTGTGCTACTGGAGACAGCTAAAGTGGAACTCTCCAGGCAAGGTCTGGGAGGAGGTCAGGAGATTGTATTCCCTGGAAATGAAACAGATCAGAATCATCAAATGTAGTTGAACAGCAATTGCCTGAAGCTGAATGGCCTCCCTCTAAAAACTCTGGATTTTGGACAGGAATTTTGGATTTTGAGACAGGAGTCTCCAATTTTCCCCCTTTGCCGTCAAAGTAATAAAACTTCTCTTTCCTCCTCCTCAAACCACTCGTTGTCGTTCTTCTGATGAGGCCTCGAGGACAAATGCTGAGCTTTCGGTAACATTTCTTGAAGTTCATTTATCTCCTTGGATTCCTAATCATGGAGGAAAAATAACTACACCAACAGACTGACCCATTTTCTTGATCTCTTTTTCAAACTTTAAGGCTTTTACTCTGTAAACTAAAATAAAATCTTAAGGCTCTCTGCCACCCGCTGACTGAATGGACCCCCTCTTGGCCAAGGGGATACCCTAAAACTGAGTTGCTGGCCATGAGAAGGAAGGTCAGCCAAGCCTCATGATGCCTCCTCCCTTCTAGTCAAAGGCATCCTTCACAGGCCTAAGACTATAAAAGACAAACCTGCAGGTCCTCGATTTACATAACAAATCACTTGAGTCTGGGTGTATGTCTGGCAGCTTGTCTCTAATTAACAGAATTTCTAATCTTAAAACATTCTAGCTTCATTTCTTTATTTTTTTTTTTTTTTTGAGACAGAGTCTCACTCTGTTGCCCGGGCTAGAGTGAGTGCCGTGGCGTCAGCCTAGCTCACAGCAACCTCAAACTCCTGGGCTCAAGCGATCCTTCTGCCTCAGCCTCCCGAGTAGCTGGGACTACAGGCATGCGCCACCATGCCCAGCTAATTTTTCTATATATATTTTTAGCTGTCCATATAATTTCTTTCTATTTTTTTAGTAGAGGCGGGGTCTCGCTCTTGCTCAGGCTGGTCTCGAACTCCTGAGCTCAAACAATCCGCCCGCCTCGGCCTCCCAGAGTGCTAGGATTACAGGCATGAGCCACCGCGCCCGGCCTAGCTTCATTTCTTTAACCAATTACAAATCAGAGTCTTTAAACCCACCTATAACCTGTAAGCCCCCCACCTTTGAGATGTCCCACCTTTTCAGGCCAAACCAATGTATGCCTTCCAGGTATTGATTTATGACTTTAGGTATAATTCCTGTCTCCCTGAAATGTATAAAAGCAAACGGTAACCCAACCACAGCAAGTCCACTTACTCAAGGCTTCTTGGGTCTGGCTCTGGGCCATGGTCCTCAAATCTGGCTCAAAATAAACCTCTTTAAATTATTTTACAGCATTTGCCTTCTTTTCCATCGACAACTCCAACCTCAAATCTCCCTCCTGGCTTTTCTTTAAAAATGTGGCTGAACTCACGCAAATCCTCACCAAACCATTCTTGTTACAAACTCAAAACCTATCATTAAAATACAATTCACATAGCAAAAACTTTTGTTTTTGGTTAAAGGATATGAGATTATCTGGGTGTATCCTACAAGTAACAGTAGCCTCCCCCCCAATAAACGCAGCACACTCATTGGGTGCCAAACGTTATTTTTCCCTTCAGTACAAATATATATTTAACAACTGAGATTTTTTTCCCTCCAAAATATTTCTTATCCCTTAACTAATTCCTTGATTAATGAAACATTTTAGACCTCTTGTACATTTAAGAGGGAAAAGTTGTTTTCTACTTGAATTCATTTTCATTCAACTAAAATTTTGTTTGCTCATTATGTAACTACCAGCAACAGATATGAAGAGTAAAGATGCCACTTGGTTCCTTCTCACTATCTCTAGTATTAAGAAAATCTGAAAGGACAGATGACCAAAGAAGGAACTGCTAAATCTAAGGGGAGCCAAGATTGTTTAGTTAAACAATGAAATTATTTCCCCTTCCTAATCTCTCTAGACAGAAAATTACACTACAGTTAAGAAATGGTTTCAGGGCAAAGATTAAGCACAGGTGCTGTCAGGGAAATGGGGTTTTCAGATGAAGCCAAAGGTGTGGCTGTAAAACCCTTTGTTGATGACACCTCGGGAAGATTTAAGGTAGTACTGTCCCCTGTCGAACTTTTCAAAAAGATTAAAGGCTCTAAAAATACTGGGATATTCCATATCAGCCTTATAGGAAACCTAAGGTAGAGAAAGGCTTATGGTAAAGATATCTGTGGATGTGCTCTTATCTAATGGAGTGGGTCATAAATTGATTCCTATGAAATTTCAAACATTTAAAGTATTATACCAAGTTAGACTCAAGGGACAGAGATAATAGAAAATGAAAGAGGTAGGCTGGGCGCAGTGGCTCACGCCTGTAATCCTAGCACTCTGGGAGGCCGAGGCCGGTGGATTGCTCAAGGTCAGGAGTTTGAGACCAGCCTGAGCAAGAGCGAGACCCTGTCTCTACTAAAAATAGAAAGAAATTATCTGGCCAACTAAAAATATATATAGAAAAAATTAGCCGGGCATGGTGGCGCATGCCTGTAGTCCCAGCTACTCGGGAGGCTGAGGCAGAAGGATCACTGGAGTCCAGGAGTTTGAGGTTGCTGTGAGCTAGGCTGACGCCACAGCACTCACTCTAGCCCGGGCAACAAAGTGAGACTCTGTCTCAAAAAAAAAAAAAAAAAAGAAAATGAAAGAGGCTTTGGATCTCTACGGGTACTTTTGCAGGCACAGAGCTGAGAAAACTACTCATCTGCAAATATAGGCTCCTTTTTATGGAAAAGGGAGGATGACTTGGAGGGAAGAACCAAAAGCCCAGAGGACTGAGCCCTAATCCAGGAAGAGGCAACAGGAGCCTTGCTGGATTTCAGAATCACTGTGGACGAGCCTTCCATAACCCCTCCTTTCTCATGGCAGTGCCTACAGTGTTACATTATGCCTATCCTCCCACTGTATGCTGGGTGTCTGGGGGACAGATAACCAGACAACTTGTCCTTTAAATTCCTAGCTCTTTAAGCTGAATGGAATGGTACTCAAGAAGCAGTGCCCTAGGCACTGTGTACCTGAGGAGCTTCACCTACATCTTGACCTGATCTAGATGACAAGATCCTGGGAGGATGAGGCCTCATTGGAATGTGACTTAAGAATCTTTGGAGAGGGCATGAATGCATTTTGCTTGGGAGAGGGATGTAAACTGTTGTAGCCAGAGCGTGGAGTGGCAGATTGTATTTTGGTTGCAGCAAATATGTTTGCACCAATATATCCCATCCCACCTGTCCTTACAATGTGATGTTGTCCCTTGTCCATCAAGAGGTAGGGTCTCTGTTTCCTCTGCTTGAATCTGGGTGGGTCTCTGAGCACAGATGCTCCTGCTGAGCCCTGCCCAAGTTGCAGAGTCATCAGCAAAATAGATGTCATTCAAGCTACAGAGTTTTGGGGTGGTGTACAATAGATAACAGATTTTGGTGCCAGTTTGATGTAATGTAAAGGAGTTTATGACTGTTTATTCCCCTCCAGTTGCTTTTTCCAAGTCTAAAGACGTCAGAGGGGAATTTCATTCAATCATTTTTCAGAATCACCGTAAGAAGTGACTAAAATCAATTTCTATAAGCTCACTTTATCCCGTTACTTATTCCTACTTATTCTAAAGTAGATTGTAATTTCATCTTTACGATAATTATCTATTTCCAAGGGAGTCATATGTTTTTTCTGAATCTTCTTATAATTTTGATACTGCTCAACTCATTTACTAAAGACAGAGGAAAACTATACATTTTAAAAAAAGAACACAAAGATTGCCAGAACAAATGGAGAAAGTAATCGAACTGAAAAAAAGAACTCATATTTTTCACCCTATCAACAATGCTTTAACTTTTCATGACACAGTCTCTTCAATACGAAGGAAATACTGAAAGTCTGCAAATACCTCTTCGGGAGCACTTGTGTTAAATGGGTCACGAGTGGTAGATCCCATGACTGGAGTAGGTGGTGGACTTTTCTCCAGATCACTAAAACCCTGTGTGTCCAACAAAGCCGAGATGGAGCTGGAACGGAGCAGATCTTCATACTTGCCCTCTTTGCCTAGGAAAAGACAAAGCGAAAAGAGGACAACAGCAGCTTTTCATTTACATTTCATTTTTGGAAGAAGATTAAGAATCCCAATTATATTGAGCATAAACATTTTTCTGATCTTCAAAAATCAAAAAGTCAACTTCCTCAGGCATCACTTGAGAAACAACAACATGGGACCTAAGAAACAGCATCTTAAACTTCGAACATCGAAGGCCCAGGGGCTCCTGGCCACACTGAGTGCCGACCAGTGGCATTAACAGAGGAAGTCATACTTGATACAATCATTGAATCATAAGATTGAAAGAAAGTTAAAAGTTAATGTATTCCAGTAACACTCCTGTAAGTCTGTCCTAAAATTAGGGGCTCTACCAATGTTAATTTAGAAATGAGCAAGCCGAGAAATACTTGGTACAAAAAACTAATTCTGAATAGCAACAAAGTCACCATTGAAACAACTCGATTTTCATCACTGCTGTACTGTTGAAAAAACATAGAAAGGAAAAAAGGAAGACAGAGGACAACCTTTGATCTCTCTAGAGGATCCTTTTATGCCATTTTTAAAGCAGAAAAAAGAGTCGCACAGAAAAAAGCAACCACATATCCACCAAAGGAGCAACCTTTAGAATTTCTTTTTACATCTCTAGAAATGAAAAGGATTAAGGGCTGAACAACACAGTGCCAGAGAGATATTCTTTTCTAAAAATAAAAAGAATGATTGTTAAATCTCTAATCTCTGAATAATACGACAATTGTAAATCACATACTTGTTTAATGATCTTAACCAGACCATAGCTTCTTAACTTAGGTTTTACTAGAATGTTATTCTGATTTTATTAGAATTTAGGTGTTATTAGAATTGTGTGAGGCTTAACTCAATAAATATAAATCCTAGTGAGAAATCATTGTTTATACAACTCTGCGTTGGAACGGGACATAACTTTCAATGGTTTATGAAAATCTCTCCTGCTGTACATAGTTAAAAACTATTTCTTTGGCCGGGCGCGGTGGCTCACGCCTGTAATCCTAGCACTCTGGGAGGCCGAGGCGGGTGGATCGCTCAAGGTCAGGAGTTCGAGACCAGCCTGAGCAAGAGTGAGACCCTGTCTCTACTAAAAATAGAAAGAAATG
>CM052440.1:64176287-64237667 GCA_028533085.1 Varecia variegata
CCCCCCCCCCCAGCACACAGCAGGAGGTTAGTAGTGGGTGAGCCAGCAAAGCTTCAGAAGCTTCACCTGTTTTTACAACTGCTCCCCATGGCTCACATCACCACCTGAGCTCCGCCACCCTCACCCCCAACCCCAGTGGGTGGAAAAATTGTCTTCAATGAAAGTGGTCCCTGGTGCCAAAAAGGTTAGAGACTGCTGATTTAAAACATTGCTTTGAATTCCCAATGCCTCTGTCCCAAAAAGATGGGCTTATGAAAATAAAAGGTGACTATAATTTTGGTTAAGAAAAGTAGCTTAATATCTGACTTATTATCATCTGTCAGATATTTCTAGACCAAAAATGACTATATGAACTCTGCCTTTTAAAATATGCCACGTCCTTTAGGAAAGCCATTTACCTTTAGGGCCTTTTCAGCGATATATGGGTATTTAAACAACCATTTTTTATAATTACTTCTTTGGGCTACAAAAATACAGATTGCTTATCAACTCCATCTGGGTCAATGGAATGAAATTTAAATCCTTTAAGCTAGATTCTCAATCTGAAGGTGGATGAGGGCCCTATAGTTTATGCATATATTCAGTATCATAGTACAATTTTATATTTGGAAAATGAAAGAGAAAGCAATTCTAATGTTTTTATGACACAATACAATTTGACATCTTTCCTACTGCCTCTTTTTTTTTTTAAAAAATTTACTTATTTTTTTACTTGCCTAAATATTCTGAGAAATAGTCTCATATTTTTGTCCAGAGCCCAGAGAAAAGGAAATTAGAGTGCTAAATAATAACAACTCCTCTAAAAGAGAAGTTCATATACTCTGTAGAAGATGATTTTCTTTACTACAAGCAACAAAGATCCCTCCAATGGTCAATATGTTTCTGCTCCTCTCTTTTTACAAGACATTTATTCCTGGGCCAAAAATTCATAAACTACATAATAGAATTAAACAAGAGTGCAAAAGAAAAAAAAAAGTAGACCAATGCTATAAGAAGTAAAGCTTTGTGACTAGGGATTATTCTAAACTTCCAAGTGTAATGACTGGACCTCACAAAGACTAGGAAAAGGGGTGCTATACCGAAATACACTTCCCAGTAAACCCATAGGCTTTTGAATTCTGATCTCTTGTAAAATGGGGAAAAGTATTACCTGCCATTATTATGTACTTACTCAATAATTATATAATATTTCAATAAGAGGAAATCTATTTTCTCCTTTTATTAATGAGGTCAAGAACTGTTTGACATTCAATAACATTTTATTTGTGATTCCTTCTCTAACAGCTCAGAATTCAAGTTTAAAAAAAGGGCAGTTTCTCCCACTTATTATTAAATGAATTATCTTTGCACAATATGAGTCCTTAGTAGTCTTCCTTCATCAATATGGTGTGTACACACACACACACACACACACACACACACACACGGAGAGAATGTGTTATATTTTACCACTTTTAGAAATAGTGGCAATTTGCAAAGAAGAAACAACTGAAGAAAATGAAATTATAAACTAGGATGCTTTTTCTATTTTAAAAAAACTACCTAATTATCTTTTGCCACAACACTTTAAAAACGAATCTAGATTTCCAACCTGGAAAAAAGTCTTATCTTCCCATGACAACTCAAGCTGGAAAATCTGGAAAATAGCTCCTTAATGCGAAACTTTAAAAAACAAAATACAAATTATTTCAATTAATTTCTTAGCAAAAGTTCAGTTCTTTTAAAAAAAGAAAATCCCTGTTAATTTTCCCTTTTCCCTTTCAGAGAACTCTCCAGTCCTCCCAAGGAACTCAATCTCTGACATGTGTGCTCTTACCAGAAGGGGGCACTGTTGAATGATGCTAACCATCTCCCATCTACAATTCCTGGGACAGGCAAGGCCTGAATTTTCCGAGGTTTCAAGACTTTTACCCCCAATCCTTTGGAAATGCATATACTTCTTCCCCATGACAATATTTTCTTAGAAATTAATATCAAAATAATCTAAAATAATCTAAAATTCTAAGACAAAGTTAAAGATTTTTGATTCATGAAACATCCAGGAAAATATTTTGCTTTTATGAAGGGAACAATAACAGGAACATAAGAATATTCAATTCAGTTTTAACTTTTGAGGACTATTTTAATTATTTTCATACATAACATCACAAAGTTTATCAACTATTCCATAATCTCCAGGTATGTGCATACGAAATTTTACCAAGAGTGCTGAATTTTTATTAGAAAATGATCAGGCATTGAGTTTACCGGAAGTTTGCTGACAAGATCACTTTGCATGTGATCGGGGATGCATGAGTGAAGCAGGGAAGCAGTGGAGAGAAAGAGTTTGATACAAACAGCAGCCAAACTCAAGAGACGTAAATATTACTCTGGAGTCTTTCTTACCCCTCAAAAAAAAAAAAAAAAAAAAAAAAACTACTACAATGTAGTCCCAACCTTTGGTTAACATCTTGGACCCAAGTTAAACTAACAACAATCACACAGGCTAAGACTTGCCCCAGACTTTGCGTGCACAGGGAGGAGGTCACCTCTGTGCCCATCTATTGTAATTTCTTCCCTGCAGCAGAGCTGGCCCCACTGCCGTGTTTTTCATCTGTTGACTGAGTTCTACTACTACCCTTTATAGCAACTATGGGATCAGGGAATGACAAAAAGAGGGGAAAGAGGAAAACATCAGAGCAGATGTTTAAAGCAAGCACAAAACAAGAATTTTAAAACTGAGTAACATTTCTAAGTCTTATTGTAAGAGCCCCTGTCTCAATCAAACGGGAAACCTGCTCATCTAGGTGACTGACAAAGAGCTTTAAGATTAAGACCAAGTTAGAGATTTCCTTTTGCTATGGAGGAAGCAAGACATATTATTAAGACTTCCCATTATAGCTGGATCAGTGACAGAAAATTTAATTTTGAAAATAGCAATGGAGTAAACCTCATTATCTCCAAATCGATAAAGAACTTTCAAAGAGCAGATAATAAAGGTACTATGCCCGGTATCATGATGGCATATGGTCAGCGTAAAATAAATGAGATAAAGATAGAGAGCAAAAATAAACAATGTCCTCTCTTCTCTCCTTCTTGGTATCTGTCTTCTAATCCAGTGTGACACCTCTCCATATTCCAACGCAAGAAACAAAACAGAAAAAAGTAGGGAGGATGGCCCTCAGAAGGAATTTCTGCAGCTCTTGACATTTCATTTCAAACAAACAGATTTCAAATAGATATGCTCTCTCCCCCCACCAACAAAACAAACAAACTAGAAGATCTGGATTAACAACAGAATAGGGAGAACAAACAAAAAAGCTTGTTTAGCCACTAAGATGGGTACTTCAAGTTGTAGATTATACCCTTATTTAACTGTAAGGATTTATGTGTAGAATAGACCAAAAGTAGAAGGCCAAATTAAATGACCTCCAAAAAACTCTATGATTTTATGATTATATAAGCATCTTCTCTATATGCATAAACAAAATTCAATTACATAGTAAGTAATCAGTGTGCCTAAATAATAACTACTAGCAAAACCATGTACTTAAACCCGTTATTTATATAATTAAGAAAACCAGTATAGATGAATGGATGGATGCTCCAAATATCCTAAAGTCCAAAGTATTTTTAAAGGTTAATGAAAGAATTAGTATTTCATATCAAAGGTCTATAAAAATGTTTGTAAAAGTCTTAAAATAAAAATTGCCATTCACATGTGGTGATCAGAAGTCAACGTCATTAAAGTTTATTCTTAAAACAAAGCAGGATGAGGGCATATAGTGATTAACTACCTCCTCTGCACACCTCCAAGGGATTTCAATGTCGCCCTAGGAATGTGTGTGAGAGGCAGGGGGTGGGAAGAGAGACAGACAGACAGAGAGACGGTGTCACCTACCTCTGTGTCCCTAAATCTATCTTCATAATCCAATCTGTCCTTCTCCACAGCGGTCAATTTCAATTTCAAGTTAGATATTTCAGCCATCAGGTCCAATTTCTGAGTTTCTAAAGATGTCCTACTCAGAAGCTCCTATTAGAATTTAAGAGATACAGCCAAAATTGTTTTATTAGAAGCAGTCACACGTGAATTTATCTCATTTATGATTCCAAAACAGTACCCCTCAAGTAAAGGATGCAGTAAAATATAATTACTGAATATATACACTTAAAAAAATGATTTACTTTAGGTACCCTTTTTTTGAGCAGCAATAAACACATGTGAGTTTATTGGGGAGACATGTTATATAGATACACACACATATATAAACCTTACATATTCTTAAGCCTGATGGTAACATTGATGATGATATTATATGAGGTGTGTCTGGAAAGTATCCAGCCATGTAATATGAAAAATAGAGACATTTATTGGAAAAGATACAAGATACAAGAAACATTGTACACAGGACAATGATACTTCAGTCTCCTTCAAAGTAGGCATGTTGAGACCTCACACAGTTCTCCCAGCTTCTCTTAACCTAACCCGTACACGTTCAACATTCTCAGGTGTTCTGCTTGTTGCAGACCTTCCAGAACGTGGATCACTTTCAACAGATTCTCGACTGTCTTTGAAGCGGCACTCATTGCGTTGTCCTAGAAGGCCTTCTGAATCATCTGAACAGTTTCCTCAGAGGAATGTTCAAGCTTAACGTAAAATTTGACGGAGACTTAATTAGTCATTTTGAATGTGACGGCCACACATGCTCACTCAACGGCATCTAGCGCCCCACTGACTAGTACAGTGAGGTCATTGTTCACGCATGCGCATCCCAGTTCACTCTCCTTGGCTGCTAGGTTACATCCATATCACGCAAACCATTCTTGCTGTATTAACAATGGCTGGATACTTTCCAGACACACCTGGCATTTACCATGTGCCAGGCACTGTTCTGACATAGAGTGCTTCAATCCTCATAGCAATCTTATCAGGTAGAAACTCCTATTATCTTTATTCAAAAGTTGAGGAAGCTGAGGAACAGAAAGGTTAAGAATTTGCCAAAAGTTATATGGCAAGGATATAGCAGAGCAGGAGGAATTCAAACCTAGCAGTTTTTGCTCCAGCGTGTAAACTATCTGCTATATTACAGAGCCTCTCCTATGTGAGCACCGTTTGTGTGTGTATGTGCATATGTTATGAATTTTTCCCCAATACCAAAGGTCATATGTGGTATTTGCCTTTTTTCTTTTCTTTTCTTTTTTTTTTTTTTTTTGAGACAGAGTCTCGCTTTGTTGTCCAGGCTAGAGTGAGTGCCGTGGCATCAGCCTAGCTCACAGCAACCTCAAACTCCTGGGCTTAAGCGATCCTACTGCCTCAGCCTCCCGAGTAGCTGGGACTACAGGCATGCGCCACCATGCCTGGCTAATTTTTTTTGTATATATTTTTAGTTGGCCAGATAATTTCTTTCTATTTTTAGTAGAGACGGGGTCTCGCTCTTGCTCAGGCTGGTCTCGAACTCCTGACCTCGAGCGATCCACCTGCCTCGGCCTCCCAGAGTGCTAGGATTACAGGCGTGAGCCACCACGCCCGGCCTTGCCTTTTTTCTTAATCATAAAATATATGCTCTTGGTTCACAGTTAGGAAATCATCTGAATGACAAAAAAAATAAATAAAGAAAGAAAAGAAAATTAAAATTACCTACAATCCTATTAATATTTTATTCCAGATTCTAATTACAGAAACACTTTATATTGTATGTGTTTTGAGACTCTACTACTCTAGATTTTTGCTTAAAATGTGCTAGTCCAAGTCTATCTTGAAATTTACCGCTGCATCGGAGCAAACACAACATAGAAACGTAGCATCTCAAAGAGCTCAGCTGGAAAATCCCTCTTTGCCGGCTTCCACACATACCTGCTGCAGCATTTCTTCCGTGGCATTCAACTTCTCTCTGTGCTCTTCCAGACAAAACTCCAAATCTCGAATCTTCTCTCCCTGAGCTTCCACCTGGTCTGTTAACACACTTACCTGTATTTGGAGTAAAATATAGCAATGAGTTAGAAAGAATGTGGGTCCTACTGCACACTTTATTTTTCTAAATGGAACAAACACTGCAATGATCCCACCACTCATACATATGGCTGTAAAGAAAAATACTCTGAAAATTAACAAGACGACGGTGGTCCCTCACAGTCCCATTTACATGTTGCTTTTTGATCTAAGGAGTCCTACACAATTTTGGAGAAAGTGT
Organism: Varecia variegata; assembly: GCA_028533085.1. Classification (NCBI taxonomy): domain Eukaryota; kingdom Metazoa; phylum Chordata; class Mammalia; order Primates; family Lemuridae; genus Varecia; species Varecia variegata. The sequence goes on from CM052440.1 coordinate 64,182,458, forward strand.
TGATTAGGGATGTACACTACTTTATAGGTTAAAATCATTTCAACCAGTTATGAGAGTAAGAGTACACACAAATTATTTTTCTTGGGGGTGGGGGGAGATAGTATTAGGTGTTCAGAGAGGAAATGAAGTTAGTGTTTAAAACAGAAATTATCAAGGACTATTCCAATTTGATACTTCAAGAAGAATAAGGAAAAGGAACCAGAGAATTCAGATTCCATGCAATCTTTCAAGATGAATCTGATCACAACTCAACACATTCAAAGGCCTGTGAGGAGCTGGCTATTGGTGACTCCTTCAACCTCGGTGCTTATTGCAAATCTCCGAGTTTCTCCTCAACAATCACCAGCCTAGTAAATACACTTCAATTCAGTTAGTTCTAAAGACAAAAGAAAAATAACTATCAAGCATTTTAAAACATGAAGAAGCAAACTGAAATTTAGCCCACAAGCAAGACACCACTCACTGTTGTGTTTTGTCTGGCCCGTGGTATCATATTAAAAAATTGAAAAATTCAATGTATACATCCAGATTAACAAACATATACTTATGTATTAATATATTCAGATTTTTATACTATGGATATTAATATATCTGAATTTCTGCTATATATTAAAATATATTTAAAAATCAGGTCAGATGACAGATGAGATCAGAAAGCCAGACCAGATGACACTGTGCCTCTCTTCAAACTGGCCCTGAAGAGCTGAGCTGATTAAGGGCAGCTCCCTCTGGACTGGGTGCACCCGCCCTTGGGCTGCCCCAGGCCTCACCATTCCCTACTGCTCTCATTGCCATCAGCAGTCTGGTTGCTGGAAACATTTGAATTTGCCATCCCAATTTAAAACAGTCTTTATGTCATGAGGAAAGATCAACACTTAAAAAATCACTTGCCTGAAGAACGAGGGATTCTTTATCATTTTCTAAACGTGCCAGCCTTTCCTGATACACATCTCCGTTCCCAGGAAGGTGTCCATTTGTCTGAAAAAGGAAATAATACGGGTGAGGCTGACCCTCTTTACGATCAATGTATTGTGGGCAAATGAAAATCACATGTTTTTAATCCAAGGAGTCTGAATTGAATTCAGCACAGCTGTCACTGCCAAGCAGAAAATAGGAGCATGCAATTTGGTTCATTTACCTCAAAACAGGTAAGACAGGCACGTGAAGCATTTAGGCATGTTTTCACCAAACTACACAATTTCTGATCAAGGAGAAAATAATGACCCCAAAGGAACAATGGCTAGCAATATTCTTCACTGACGGTAGACACACACCCAGGAGTGGGCAAAGCTTTGTGAGTGTGCAGTGGGACACCCAGAACTGTTGAGCCTTTCTCTCTGCCCCAGAAAGCTTAAACATTCAGCCCACAAATGACGTCCCTGGTAGCGCTGACTAGCCACGCTTATCAGCATTTTATCACTTTCTGTCTTAAACGCATTAACTTCTTGTGAGTTTGCTTGTTTGTATAATGTTATGTTCAGCTCCTGGGCAGAGCCTGTAAATCGTCTTGTACCCTCCCTAGCATCTGGCTCATCTGCATATACTGATGCTCACTCTTTCTTCCCCTTCTTCCTGCCCCCACTTAAAATAAGATTTAGGTATATTTATGCATGGTATAAATGCCACAGGAAGTACAGACTGAGAAAGGAAGTACAGATTTTTTTTTCTTGGCTGTCATATGCAAGTCATGAAAGAAACATAAAAAACATTTTGCAACATAGTAGCATATGTGATGTTTAATAGCTTCTAAATCGTTCATAACCATAAAATATATAATCCCAATAGATTTCCTGATTCCTTATTCAAATAAAACAGGGATAAAAGTCAGTTGGAATCCAAAGTGATTAAATGGAACCATCCACAGTTCAATTTAAAAAGCAACTAACACCTCTAGATTTAGAACGGGAAAAAACACAAACTATACATTCTTACTGCCCAGGGCACATCTGATGTGACATGTTATTTTTTCAGAATTAACTGAATCTATTATTCTACCTCTTGAATTAATGCAGTTTCCAGTATCAATTCTGGGAATAACAAGTCATGTGCTGGGAAGGAAAAAAACAAAACAACAAAACAGGGCTTTAGCGAAAAAGAAGATTTCAGGATGTTTCTTTTAAAAACTTAGGCACACTGGATACATTTTCTAAAAGGCCACAGAAGAATCAGAAGCCAATTTAGTAAATGAGCAATTCACATTTAGAGCAGATGAAACGTTTAACATCTGCTGCTTGACCACATACCTGCACAATGACCACAGCATAATTAATTCTGTTTATATTGTTAACTAAAGTGCCCAGATTTAAATTACAAGTATCATGAAGAGTGTGATGGAGTGCCTGGACCACTTCCATCCCTGGGTACCATCACAGAAATGAAATGTACACAGCATCTTGAGGACAGTTTTTTGGAGAAGAGTCAGGATGCAAAATGCATGGTGTCACGATCTAAGAAAGTACCACAACAGGCCCCAAACAGCTGTAAATTCCTCATGTTGATTATGAACATTAACAGCCATCTGTTTTTAAAACCCACACAAAGCCATGTTTTAGAAACAGATATATCTCATTAGGTAGAAAAAACACTTTCTGTTCAGCAAGGACAAGAAGTAAAACTTGTCTTTCTTCGGATGGGAGGAAATTACAGCAATATTAGCAGCGTTTCCTCTCAAGCTACTGCATGTGGTATGGAAATAAGATGTTCCAAAACCAGCGCTCCAAAATTATCCCCAAATGAAAACAGATACTGAAAACGGACTCTGAATGGCCCCATTTAATCATTTTGGATTCCAAAATGAGAATACTTAATGTTTTTCAACTGTATTGATATGTACAAGCACTCATAATGCTTAAAGGGTAGTTTAGGGGTTCTTTTAAACATTAAAAGTTACTATAGGAAAAATAAAGCAAAATTTAAGAGTCACTGATGTTACAAAGTTGTGTTGACTTAAGTAGTTAAAGATTTTTTCTATCCACATGTGTTTGTTTGTATTTCTGCCAATTTGTTACCTTTGCATTAAGAATGTTGGAGGTAAGTCCGTTAGGTAAATACCCTATTGCCTCTATTCTTTCTCCAACTCCCATGCTCTCCCTACCAAATCACTCAAAACTTCCCATGTGTGGCATGCTCTCTCACACGCTAGTATTATTCGTTCTGCATGGGCTGTCTTCCCCACCCTTTTCTCTTCTTTCCTCATTCCTTAAGGTCCACCTGCACTGGGGCTTGGTCTGTGAAGTCTTCCTTGAATTAACTGTTTACTAATATGTCAGTTACAGCATCAGGAGGACCCTTCATTACAGCAGCATCACACTGAAAAGACTAAGGTTAGACTTGGCTACACATGTTTCTCTCTTCTAATACTCTGCATTCTTTGAGTAGGTTTGTCTTTGCCTCTGACATACAGTGGGTGCTAACTAAATGCCTGTTGAATGAAGGAACAATGATAGGTGTTCAATAAACATGGGTTGAATAAAAAGATAAATGCATGTTTGGTTTTAACCCGGCCTTCTTGCTTCTCCAGATCGTAGAGGAACTGTGAATCCATGGCTGACCTCTAGACTAGCTTCGTTCTCCTCAAGCTCTGTCCCTACCGTGTTTAGGAGGTGATCTCAGAGCCTTTTTAATGGACAATAATCGAGGCCATTTCGCATGAACTCTCTCATATACTTGCTTCTTCAATGCACAATATTATGCATTGCCTCCTACATCTTTCCTTCCTTTCTGCCAGTCTTGGGGGGACTGAGCCTTAACTCCTTCCTAAAACCTCATCATTCCACCTCTACTTTGGACCCTTGATTTCCTGTTTCCCTGAGACCTATAATTGTTGCCTCTACTTATTCTCAGTTTATTCCTCTTAATGAGCTTTCTTCCATGCTCCTTTCCATCACCTACCCCAAGGTTTTGTGCCCACCATTCTACTCCCCTCCACTTCTGTAAATCCATCTTTTGTAAACAGTTCCCACCTCCTCCTTCTTACAGTGTGCCATTCTCTTCTCCCCCTCTACTGGCTTCCCTTCTGTATCTCGCCTCAAACTTCACCGTTTAGTGTTTCATCATATTCTGCCATGTATAGTTGACTAGTAATTTTATGTGAGCTGGTCATTTATTCTTCCTAATAGTTTCTCAGTCCAAAACTGTCTTACATTTCTTTTGATTATTCCATGATACTTACAAAGTCCTGAACATGTAATTTAAAATGTATCAAGTATAAACTCTTGAGTCAATTTAACTTCCAAAGCATTGAAGACCAGCTTAAATTACTTCATGCAAAATCCCAGAGATGCCTTCAAAATAACCCTTTCTACCCTTGCTCATGGTGCAAGCCCTTATTCGACCCGGCTAAAAGTTCAAGTCAAAATTGGAATCAAATTGGGGATCTCAACAGTACAGTGTCCAACTAACAGTGTGTGTGGAGGGTCAGGGTGGGAGATCCAGCTTGACTATAACATTGATACTTTAATTAAAGAACTTATGGTTTTCGCCAGGTTTTCCTGGCATGATGGAGAGAAAAAGTGTCTAAAAAGCTTTATTCCTCATAGAATTACAGAATGCTAGAACTAGCCAGGAGCCTCACCTGGGAATATGAATTGCCTGAATTCACACAGCAGGTGCTACACATAACATTAGAGCATTATTTACCTTTTCCTCTACCAAAGTGAAAGCTATTCATCAGTTTCCTTCTAATTATATTATCAAGTACTATAAACACACAATCAAGCATAAAGACATAACAAATGTTAACATCTTGCCTTTGTGCCTGTTTTTAATTTTTTTTATTACAGAAAATTTCAAATATATGTAAAATGAGAGAAACTAGCACGAGGAAACCCCATGTAGTCACCACTCAAGTTCCAGTTATTATACTAAGTTATTAATTCATGGTGGGTAGAAGTCTTTTGCCCATTTTTACTTAAAGCATTATGTTGCGTTTTCCTTTGATTTTCTGGGTTCTATTGGTCTGCATTAGTCTACAGTTATCTTCCCTGTTTCCCACACCTTCATTTTGCTTTGTTCTATTTTTCCTGAGCTCTGTTGTCCTCTCTAAATCCAAAATCAACATATAAGCAGAAATTTGCCACAATTACACTTATTTATAACACAGAAGCTCCTTTTGAATGAGACATTCCCAAATCAGAATAGTAAGTACCTTAATTGAAATCAGGAAAAGAAAATCCCATTTCATAAGGACAACAAATAGGAAGAAATAGTTGGGTTAGTATGATTGCATATACACAAATACACACATGCACAAATCCTACCTTGTCAATGTATTTATTTTTAAAACTAGTTCTAAAAACTTTCACAGAGTCTTGATTTCAGAATTCTATTTTTAAAAATTCAGTATCAAGAAAAGAAAGGGCTCAGTCCAAGAAACCGCCTTTAATTAAATATTATCTTGAGCTACCAAAAGCAATATTTGCTATAAGGGTGTTCCATGTTCTAATCAGCATTGTATCTCTACCACTGCATGCAAACACTTACTGTATGCCTGCTCTCCACTAGACATTGTACCAGGAGGAGAGATTAGTACTTGATTCCTTCAGCCATGAATAGCACAGCCATAATGCATTTGGGTCCAACACCACATTAAGGCATCTCACATTGCTACTGTCCAAAGAATCAAAGAACACAATAGCAACAATGTTGGAAATGAAGCCACCAGGCAGAGGCAGTACTCTGCTCCCCTGTCCCTGCACTGGACGTGCTGGAATGAGGGCACAAGCTTCTGCAGTGGGTGGAGGGGGACAGGTTTAGAATACGTCATCCTGGTCACAAGTATACTCCAAAGTCCCCTGAGTTATAGGAGGACAGAGAAAAGAGGTCTCAGTGTCCCCAGAAGCTAAGCTCCAGCCCCCATCCTAGTACAGGAGCATATTCATTCATTCATTCACCCATCATTCATTCATTTATTCAATAGTAAATACATGTTGAAAGCCAGCTATGTGTGACAGGATACAGAGATCCAGCAAAAGAATCTCTCTTCTACTCCGGGAAGGATAACATGAGATCAAGAAACAATGCTGTCCCTATTGTTCTTGTCTCTTACTCTTTCTTAACTCACTTTCCTGAAGGAACAGACAAGTCTCTTTCCAAACAATCCTAACAAATACCAGGACTCCGGGATTCCATTAGAAGTACGTCTTTCATCTCTCTCGATTGAGAATTCTACTGACTTGGTCAATTTATCTTCCTGTGTCTATGGAGACTTTTCATGGGAAGCCTAAGGGGGAAACTGCCTTAATTTTAGCCAAGATGTCTCAGTGAGAGCACCTGTTTGCCAAGGCCTGAGAAAACATTCCCTGGAGGTGCACATGAAAAGCAAAGCCGGTCAGAGAACAGCAGGGATGGGAGGGTGCTGGGACTGCGCTGGCCTGCGTGGCTGGGGTCAGGGACTTGGAGAGAACAGGCAGCAGCAGCCCTGTAGAGAGCACGTCCCGTGGCTGAACTCTTTGTTATGAGCATTTTTATTTTTACAGCAACTTTTAAAAATACACATTTGCAATTATCTAATTTAGTAAAGGTAGAACTAAGATACAAGTGTTTTACAATGCTTTAACAGAAGTCAGTCAAGGAGGCCTGCTTTCCCCCACTTACACTCCACTTATCTCCCGAGTTATGACATCTGATTTGGAGTTATTACTGTTAGTGTTTTCACTCACTTCGTGGAAAAATGTATTTTTGTAATCTCTGCTGACTTTGAGATGGCCTCAGAATTAAAACTGCCAAATAATCAGACCCTCTGGGGATTTCACTAACTGGTCCCCTGCTGGTGTGGATCAAGGTCATGATCCTCAGTTTCGTCTGCTGCAGAAAACATTACGAGAATGTTCTAGGGCAACTCATCAGGTGAGGCCTAAAGTAAACAAAAACCACTCACTTGGCCAAAACAATTTTCTATTTGTCCTTTTAACTCTGGAGCTTGATAAAGCACGTAATTCTCCATTATTAATATTTGTGTTAACATACGATAACATTTCACAATCAAAATAGAATTCTGCCTCAGTAATTGAACAAATATGTCATATTTTACAGTTTTTTTTAACCACAGGAGACAAACTTCTGAGTCTTAAATTTGTTCGTTTCTAGGAGATACAGCTATAGTTACAGTATTAAAACATTCATTCTTATAGATTCAGTATCTCTTCCCTGTAACAGGCTACTAGTGCTACTGTCTCCTTTTCTCTCATCCAGCTCCTGAACCCATGAAACAATTAAACAGGCAGCAGCAATTGGCAGTGAATAAATAACTAGCATCCTACAGGAAACTGGGGGATCTCCCTGGCCAAAATAATAATTAAACTGCAAACGCTCAATTGCACTAATGAAAAGATTAGCACCAGTCTTAAAGTCCATGGACTCTCAAGCTGGCCATCATTAAACACTATGAATGAAACCTTCATGATGTAACTGGTGTCATTGACAAGTTTTTCTAAAACATCGCAGAAGCATCTCTGCAGTCTGAGAAATGCCTGTACTCTATTGTCACAGGAACTGAACGATGTATGGGTGATTTGTAACCTAACTCCCCTTGTAATTGGACCCACCTCTCTTTCCCTATTGCAAAGGGATCCTGTTAAACATTTTCCCTCGACTCTCTACGACCTACTGTTCAGTATTACATTTTTGACTAGCTTTCTGCCAGGTGTGTTGATAAGCACTCGGCATAGATTGGTTCACAGGATCCTCAAACACTGAGTGGCAGGAACCGCCACCCCCATTTTATAGGTGGGGAAACTGAGACACAGAGCTTAAGAAACTTTCCCAAGGTCATACAAGCTTCTAAGACAGAGAGCCAACGTTTACATTCAGGTCTCTCCACAGCCTGCATTTGTCACTATCTAGATACAATTATGCCTTCTTTATCATTCACGGTTTTCTTACTTCAGAAGCTTTTATTTGGTATTTGGGTAGTTTCCCCATGTACGACATAAAGAGGTATTTGCTACGATCTAAGTGCTCCTTCAATTCTAAGATGCCATCGATTTTTATTTTTAAAATTTACCATCTTAACCATTTTTAAGGGTGTAGTCCAGTGGTGTTAAGTACATCCACATTGTTTTACAACCACCACCATCATCCACCTACAGAACTCTTTTCGTCTTGCAAAACTGAAACTCTGCATCCATTAAATATAACTTCCCCATTTCCCCTCCCCTCAGCCCCTGGCGATCATCATCCTACTTTCTGTCTCTATGAATTTGACTATTCTAAGTACTTTATTAATAAAAAAGGAAGGAAAGAAAGGAGGGAGGCAGGGAGGGAGGATTGATCCCAGCTATATTCCCATGTTAAGGTCACAAAACACATCCCAAATTTTGCAATAGTAAATGGGAGAACTCTAACATTATCAGCAAATAATTAAATTATAAGCGTAAGACCCTCTATAGTCATTGGATTCTCAATGCTGCCTCAAATTTCCTTTTGGTTATTTATTTTTTCTTTTTTTCCTATCATCAGTCCTGGCCTACCCTTTTGGTTCTAAAAGTAAAGCCTACCATGGCAGGTGTGCAATGACTACTCATTTCACACCTATTCCTTTATTACCCCACACACCCACTCCTGCTCTGCTTGCTTTGGTCTTTGGTCTTCGCCAGCATTCTTCTTTTATACTTTCATTCTCTGTGTGCTTGAGAAAACACACTTAATTTGGAAGGTTTGTGGTCAAGATGAGGGAACACATGTAAATAAGCTAGATAGATATAAATATATTTAATAACAACAACAATAAAAACCCCCTACTCTCTCTCTGGATCCACATCTAGTTTATTTTGTTTCTGTTATTTTTAGAATGAAAACTGAATCTTCATAAGTTCTGTAAAGTATTTGTCATTTTGTGGATTCTTAAGTTTAAAATGTCAAATATTAAGATAGAAAGTAACCAAAAACACACACCAATAAGCCATTATATAACCAAGAAGTAAGTTTAAAATGACTTCATTCAATGTGCACTCCCTTATCATTCATGGAGCATCATTCATTACAAATATAATTATTGAGCACCTACTGTATGCTAGGCATTGTTCTAAGCACAAAGGATACAGTTGTTTTTTTTTTTTTTAAACAAAGGTAAAAATCTGATTTACGATGCTTACATTCCAGTTGGAAAGACAGAAAATAAATGACATAAACATGGCAAATACACAGGACATAAGAAAGTGGTGAATGCTAAGAACAAAATAAAGCAGGGGGATGTAACACAAAGAATGTGTGTAATTTGAGATACGGTGGTAAGAGAAGGCTTCACTGAGCGCACAGCTTTCACATAAATGCCAGAAGTAGGAGAGGGAGCTAGCCATACAGATACGTGGGGAAAGAGCTTTCCAGGCAGAGTGGACAGCCAGTGCAAAGGCCCTGAGGCCAGTTTACCTGGCATGTTTGAGAGTCAGTGAAGCAGCCAATGTGCCTGGAGTGGAGTGAAAAGGGAAAAGCATTGTAATGAGGTGAGGTCCGAGAGTCATGGGGAGCCAACCCTATATGGCCTGGCAGCCCATAGTAAGCACTTTGGATTTTACTCTGAGTAAGATGTGACACCACTGGCAATTTTGAAAAAGGAGTGAATGATATGATTTCACTTATATTCAGGTATCATCATCACCCCTTTTTATCATTTCCAGAAATAGTTTTGACAGAACATATTAAGCACATGTTAATGGAAATGTTTTGGACACATGTCAAAAATTCAACCACAGGTACTCTCTCTTAAGCTATTACTGTCATTGGCAGCCTCTGGATGTGGGCTAGGGGAATAGGTTCTTCTAACAATAGTAAATTCCTTTCTTGCTACATGCTAAATAATCAGAAAAACAGGCCGGGCGTGGTGGCTCATGCCTGTAATCCTAGCACTTGGGAGGCCGAGGCGGGTGGATCCCTTGAGGTCAGGAGTTCGAGACCAGCCTGAGCAAGAGCGAGACCCCATCTCTACTAAAAATAGAAAGAAATTATCTGGCCAACTAAAAATATATATAGAAAAAATTAGCCGGGCCTGGTGGCGCATGCCTGTAGTCCCAGCTACTCGGGAGGCTGAGGCAGTAGGATCGCTTAAGCCCAGGAGTTTGAGGTTGCTGTGAGCTAGGCTGATGCCACGGCACTCACTCTAGCCCGGGCAACAGAGGGAGACTCTGTCTCAAAAAAAAAAAAAAAAATCAGAAAAACATGCAGTTAAGAAGGGTGAGATAGGATGTAAAATAGGCTAAGGAATATTCTAGAAAACACCTAATTTCAGAGCATAAGGCAATCCCCAAAGAAATCAGCAAACCTGGACCCTTAAATCTCTGGAAGAGAAACTGACAGAGAAAATATAAAATATAATAGTAAGGTATTGTGTATTTCAAAAAGCAAAACATCCTCAATTGTCAAGATGGTGTAGCGGTACCGCCGGGAAAGGCTGGATTGTACTACTTGCACTCAGAAGTGGAGAGGTAAATTGGGTGGGGATATAAGAAGAGTTAGCACAGGCTGGGAGTGCTGGTTGTGTCACAGCGCATGACAATACGATGTACAGCCACGGTTCCCAAAGCAAGCAGCTTTCATTTCTACCACAGATCCAAAAGCAGAATTGATTCTTTCATATAATTTTCATTAGTTTCTATATAAACACAATTAACTCACAAGCATATTAGTGCATCTTACTGAAAGTTGAGTATCCTCTAAATGCTTACAAGACAGTACCTACCTTTCCTATCTTCTCCTTTGAATCTAGGTATGTTTGTGACATTCTTTAGATTTTATGTGGTTATCACATATTCAAACCATGGTATTTACCATTGTGCCTGGAGAAAGGGTAGGTCTGCCATGGCATCAATTTTTGGGAAGCATACCTAGAAAGAGGCCTTGCTGTTCAGTGAATAACGCCCAAATCAATTTAACTTGAGAACTAGAATTGAAATGATTGCCATTAACCACTAGATGGCACTTCACATCCAATACTGCTACAAACCTCTTGCTTTTTGAAGTTTCTATTCATTACACTTTCCATTTAGAATTGCCACTGGGTTCTTTATAGTGACCTTCCTAATATCACTAAGAAAACATGTATTATGTGCAAGGTTCTTTCTCTTATAGAATTATTTGTGGTAAGCCACGGTAGGTCATTCAGGCACAGTCTAAAAGCCATTTTTATGAGCAGAATCAGGTGACCTGTCGGCACTCATAAAATGTACACTAGTAGCCCTTTTAAAAAAGTTATCCTTAGAGTCAAAATGGAATTGGAATCTCTTAAGGGATAAAATCAGAGTAAACCTGTTGCCCTATGATTTTTTTTTTTCTTATTGTAATCAGCTATGCTGTGTTCTTAATTTTGGAATAAGCAAAAGATTCACAACACAGAATTTGTACCATTTGACTCTGAAGCCATTCAATAAGCGTTTCTGCTGTTGAGTCTGGGATCTGGCATCTCAGGCCTTCCTTCTCGTCTGTTTCCATCATCTCTAACAGTCCACGCAGGTCTTCCACAAGGTGCAGAGCTCGCAAGCTTCCCATGAAAGGAGAAGTGGGAGACTGGCAATCAAAAATCCCATTGGAATATTCCAGGGCTTTAGAACCTAGGTTAAAGAGAAATCACAGAGGCAATGGGATTTATAGTAGATGAAATATTAATAACAAAGCTAAAGGTGACAAAGCAGTCTAGCCACATTGAGGAATAATCAAAACAAGGCACAGGAAAAAGATAATTTGATCACGTCCATCTCTCTAAGTCATAGCTGTTTGGTACAAAAATAAAAATCGATGGTAAATATAAATGGTCCAATACCTAACAAGTGGGCCAATTGTGTGGTATAGAAAGAAAAAGAGCCTGGTGGGCTTTGGTGTGCTGGCCTCACGGAAACCACAGACAAGGTGGCAGATGAGTTAGCTGGAGCCATGCATTCCGGAAAATACAAATTTTACAGACCAATAAAGTCTTCAGAAATCCCTGAAAAGGAGTTATACGGAGGTGGAAATTGCATAGCATACTTTCAAAGACAAGAAAGCCAGCTTCCAGTTAACTTACCAGAATTTAATCTCTGGAGTTCACTGAATGACATGTGTGTGTTTGTGCATGTGTGAAGCATGTGTGTCTGAACATTTTCCCTATGATTTTGTTTGCAACCTAGCACCAAATGCTCTTGTTAATATCAACTTTAAAACATAATTTTACAGGCTGGGTGCAGTGGCTCACAGCTGTAATCCTAGCATTTTGGGAGGCCGAGGTGGGAGGATGACTTGAGCCTAGGAGTTTGAGACCAGCTTGGGCAACAGAGCAAGACCCCATCTCTACAAAATATAGAAAAATTAGCTGGGTGTGGTGGCTCATTCCTGTAGTCCCCGTTACTTGGGAGACTGAGGCAAAAGGATTGCACGAGTCCAGGAGTTTGAGGTCACAGTGAACTATGATGACACTACTGCATTCTAGCTTGGGCAATACAGGGAGACCCTGTCTCAAAAAAAAAAAAAAAAAGTTTTACAGCCAATTTTGTTTTCTATTACTTATAAAACATTTTACTACTTTTAAATTCACACAACTGACCCACAGCCCATTCTGAAAGCAATCATATATACCTCTTCATCTCTTTTTTATTTTCTGATGTGTCAAATATACATACTACTTTTATACTTACATATTAGTCACAGTGATAGTCAGGCTATCACCTCACATGTTTGAAGGTCCTGGAGTTGGATGACACACACAAACCAATGTGGGAGTTCTCTCCCCAGTTGGCCATCAGGCTTGATCAATTCCAACAACGGAAATTCTCCTTCAGCTAGTCCATTCCACTGACCTTCCTAACAGTGGACCAAATGATTTAGACTAGATTCTGCCAAACTCTAATTATGGCCACTGTTGATACACTAGGCACAGTGCTAACTGCATCACACGACCCTCTGAAATCAATGCCCTTAGGAGCCCAGAAGGCTGAGATGAGAACCCAGAAAAACATAAACTGAAAAGAGTATGTCAGGGGGAGGGAGGAACAGAAGAGCATTAAAACCCACTGAGGCCGTGGTATTCTATTCCAGCAGTTTTGAGCATTAGGATCATCTGATACTATTAAAAATACATGTGTCCATGACAGCCCCCTTCTGTTAAGTTCCCTTCACAAAACAAGGTGGGTATAGAGGAGAGATGTACGTTTAGAAAAAGTTCCCAAACATTTACAGTCATTTCTCCTCCTCTTCCTCAGACCCCAGTTGGAGAATTACTGATGTTAATTTGAAAACATATAAACCCAGGTCCTATCTACCCACAAAGCTTCTCATTGATTTAGTTTGAGGTGAGACTCTTTGTTTTTCCTAATAACTGTAACATTATTCTGAAGCCCTTCTGGGCCTTCTGGGGCTAAGAAACAAATACACTAACGTAGAATATATAAAATGTAAAACCTTCAAATACTATTCCAGAAATATCATTTCTCTCAACTAGAGTTTTTCTAACAGGATAAGGTTATGCCCTCTGTTAAGAGCCTAGATTGGTTCTAATAATATTTTCTGAAATTGTGACTAAGTAAGTCCATATCTTCTCCACATAATAGTCCTACAACTAGTATTTGAAAACATGTTTCATGCCCTGAGCAAGAAAACACTTTCCTAGACTAAACTTAACCAGTTCCTTACCAGATTTGGTTGTTAAACTCTTTGCCTTCATTTCACCTCCCCTAGACAAGTTTTAGCTTGCCAAGAACTCTTCGTAAATGATATTACAAGAACTGAATGCAGTACACTAATCTACAAAGGAGGTCAAATTGAAGTTGCATCTCCAGGACATAGAAGTATAATAAACTATGGCATGCCACTTTCCTTAGTAAAAAAAGAACCTTCTGAACAAGACTTAGAACCACCAAAACACAACAAGGTCAAATTTATGATCAGAAAAAATAAGCAGGTGGGGCCAGGACAACTAGAATCCAGGAGGGGTAAAGTTCAACATCACTCTGACCTTGACCATCAGAGGGTGATAACCACACCTAATAGTCCATATTCAACCTTCTCCTCATTGTAATGGGTTCCTAAATACATAAAAGTACTTCTCGTCAGACAAAAACTATAATGTGACACAAGACCTCAGGGAGCCACCATTCTTGGAGAGACCTCAAGGGTTCTCGTGCTAGTCAGCCCCCTCTGCCACGATGCTGGTTTACTGCCTTTCCTCTGCTTTCACGATACACACCTGCTGAAGATCCTTGACACGGGAGTCATAGGATAAGATCTGTGTTTTAGAAAGGAGATTTTGGTGGTGTTGAGAAGGATGGGCTAGAGCAGGAGAGCAAGAGTCTCAGGGAAGCCACGTGGAAAGGTTACTTGGCTACAGCAAAATAATGGTAGCACACACAGGACAGATTTACAAAGGATAAAAAGAAAAGGCAGAATCAGGGAGGAGGTAGAATTGATAGAACTTGATTAACTAAATGGGGACATGAGGGACAAAAATGTCTAAAATGACTTCAATTTCTAGCTTAGGAAACTGTGGATGGAGGGTTATGAACTGAACCAAGATAAAGACCGTTAGAGAAACTTCCAAGGAAAGATAACGAATGAGCTCAATGCATGAAATGACGATGCTCATGTGCCTACAGGATATTTTGGGGAGGTATCTGGTTGGCAGTTAGAAATAGGGATTGGAAGCCTAGTAAAAAATTGGAAAAGTAAATAGATGTAAATTGAACAAGTCAGGCTCAGTGGCACATGCCTATAGTCCCCACTATTCAGGAGACTGAGGCATGAGGATCACTGGAGCCCAGGAGTTTGAGGCTGCAATGAGCTATGATCACACCTGTGAACAATCATTGCACTCCAGCCTGGGCAACACAGCAAGACCCTGTCTCTAAGAAAAACCAAAACAGATGTGAGAGTCACTGGTGTAAAGTGAATGTTGAATTCAAGGGAGGAGATCAGAACACTCATGGATATTGAGTAGAGCAGAGTCCCTCAAAGTATGGTCCACAGACCATCTACACCAGAATCACAGGAGATGCAGACTTTTTATCCTTGGTCAGAGACCTAGGATGTAAATGGAATTTTTGATATTTTAAAATAAAGTTTGAGAATAATTCTGGCAGAAAATGGAGAAGAGAAACAAAAATGAAACCATGGAAAACAGAAAGGCATTGTAGAGAGCCAAGAAATGAAAGAAAGTGAAAAGATAATAAAAGAGTTATAATGAAAAAGCCAAGTGAAGAGAGTAAATGTCATGATTCCATCTGTCCGAGGATGCAGATTACCTGCTATGATACCATCCATCTGCTCCAACGCCGCAGCCAACATGTCACTTGCGTCACTCATCATTTTCTTATTTGTCAAGGCAAAGTCCAACCTAGATCTGAAAAAATAATGATGTTGTCATTACATCCTTTACATGACACATGCTTGCAAATGGGTTTGATAATTCAGCTTCCAATTAGAACTGCACTTAGCAGTCAACAATGGAGAGAGAACTTCAGAAGTGGTGGAGGTGAATCAACCTAACCATTTAGTAGGCTGTGGCCAATCATCTGCAGCACAAGACCACATGCCATACCTGTATCAGGTAATAAAGAAGATTCACTTCTGCCCTTGAGGTCTTTAAAGTCCAGTACAACATTTTCTGTGCTGTAATCCAGAGCTCTAGGACTCTGTGAAGGGCACCAGGAATGGCCGTGGAAGCTTGCTGGGGGCATGAGAGGTACTGGCCAGACAAGACTCCTTCCTCCCTGTACCAGCCCCACCAATCTCTGCTCTCTTAATTTTGCTTTTTTTCTTTCTGCATAAGGGTTTAACTTTAAGATCTGTCTAAGAAGGCTGGGCGCAGTGGCTCACGCCTGTAATCCTAGCACTCTGGAAGGCCGAGGCAGGAGGATCGCTTGAGGTCAGGGGTTTAAGACCAACCTGAGCAAAAGCAAGACCCCATCTCTACTAAAAAAAAAAAAATAGGAAAAATCAGCCGGGTGTGGTGGCAAGCACCTGTAGTCCGAGCTACTTGGGAGGCTGAGGCAAGAGGATCACTTGAGCCCAGGAGTTTGAGGTTGCTATGAGCTAGGCTTATACCACTGCACTCTAGCCTGGGGAACAGTGAGACTCTGTTTCCAAAAAATTTGTCTAAGAAAAGGATTCACTAACATATATATTAAACACACACACACAAACCCCTATTGGTATTTTGTAATGTAATTATACCTATCACAATGCACCATAGACATTACTGAGTGCCTATAGTGGTTCTTCCACATTTATGTAAGTTATCCATAATCCTTAATGATGACAATAAACCTATCAAATGGATAAATTCATCTCCATTTTATAAGTGAGGATCAAAGATGTCTGATTTTTGCATGGAACACAGCAAGTAAATACAGCAAAGACTAATTTTTATTTTAAGTCTGTCTGACTTCCACTATAATACTGAATTTCTACTTATCTGATTCTATCTGAAGGATAGGTTTATGTTGAAATTGTGTCACAATCTACTTATTGTTTCACCTGTTAAAAATATATTGAGATTATGCTTGCAAAAAATTTGGTCATTTACAAGAAAAAGAAAAGGTAATAATTTTCAACATTAATTGGTGCATTTCAGGTCCCAGCCTAAGCACCCACGTAGATTCTCCCAGCAGACTTGAATAAGGCTCTTGCTACTTTGCAGATACTGTGGAATAGAAAATACCTGGAAAAAAAGGGCACACTGTTTAACAGAAACCTTCGCCCTCTGTTTCCAAGCAGCCAGATCTCACTTGCCACTTCATTTTCCCAAATATATTTATAGTTCTGGTATCAGTTTCTTGGATCAGTTCTCCACTGTACATTCATTCTAACAAAATGCCATAAAATTATTGTGAAATATTACTTTGACTTTAGAGTAGTTTCACCTAAGGGTTTTCTAGAACTTCACTCACTTCAGAAGGTATAAAATATCACTACCATTTTATGTGGAAATATTACCACCCCAAAATACTCAAGGTACGTGTTTACAGTTACCCAGAAACAAAGGAATCAACAAGTTAGGTTATGAACCTAGATGGTTCTAACAAATTGACTTGCACACTCAGCCAGTGTACAGTCCAAAGAGGTGGGACACACGTTTAATAACCACACTTCAGGCTGGAAGACTCAAAACATGAAAATTGAGAGCGTAAAGGATTAGGCTGAATTTCATATGATATATGTGTATAGGTAAAACAAAGAGACACACATCAGGCTCAGCTATAAACATGGGAATACCAATAAAACAAAGTAACGCCCACATTAGAAAAACACACTCACCATCTCACTAAATTAGAAAATTCATCTTTGTTAGCAGCTATATTTTGTGTAGAGCACAAACACTTTTTCAGGTATGACAAGTAGTTATCTGTTTCTTCTCTGTTCTGTTCAATGACCCTTTCAAATGTTAGGACGTGAAGGTATGAGACAACCTAGACCATGCTTTTCAAAGTAGTGAAGAACCAGTTTTTACAAAACCTTCTAATTCATTAGAGAACAATCCTTTGTTTATTATAAGAAAAACATGATGACAATGTTAAATTGCTAAGAAAGTTTATAAATGCTTACTTTCAATTTCTTCATATATCACATAGCAACCTACAGGTAATAGTAAGGAAAAGACAGTATATATAAGTAATAAATATGTATAAATATGGCAAAAGTGGTAGGTGGTAAGGGGGGAAAATGGAGCAGGATAGGAGGGTCTAGTTTGGAAGGGGTTGCACATTTAATACGTGGCCAGGAAGCAGAGACAGAGTCAAAGGACAAAGATCTAGTCAAATATAGATGGTCTGCTTCAGTGGTATTCCAAGTGTAGAATGTCTACAAATGAATAAAAACCAATGTGAGGGGTGAAGACATGAACAGACATTTACCAGAAAAGAAATATTTTTAACCAATAAAAATGAGACGCTTAATACCATTAACAATTGAGGAATTTAAAACAACGTGATAATGTTTTAAACCCAATTAGTGAAAAGAATTTGACAACACTAAGTGTTGTAGAGGATGTGGATTCACAATAACTTTTATTGTTTGTTTGTTTTTGAGATGGGTTTCACTAGGTTGCCCAGGCTGGCCTCAGACTCTTGGGCTCAAGCA
This sequence comes from Varecia variegata, assembly GCA_028533085.1. Taxonomy (NCBI): domain Eukaryota; kingdom Metazoa; phylum Chordata; class Mammalia; order Primates; family Lemuridae; genus Varecia; species Varecia variegata. The sequence continues at coordinate 64,200,488 of CM052440.1, forward strand.
AAACCTCCTGCCTCGGCCTCTCAAGTAGCTGGGACTACAGGCACGTGCCACCATGCCCAGCTTCACAGAATCTCTTATAGAATGGTGGTGGGAATGTAAGATAGTTTACCACTTTGAATAACAGCATGGTATTATCATCTATTAATAAAATTAAACATTCACGTTCATTTTCAATATACCAATATTTACTCCAAGGTATATAACCAAGAACAATACACTAACGTTTATAGAAGGACTCTTTACACGAACAAAAATATAACCAACCCAAATGTCCATGAACACGAGAGGGATTGAATAAACAGTAGGATAGTCACACAATGGAATGACATATAGTTATCAAAACAAAGAAATATATGTGTAGTATGGAAAAATCTACACATTATAATAGTAAATAAAAAAGTCTGCAGTAAATTCAGCAAGACATTTTATAAAGTTAAAAGCAATTAAATATGTAATTGCTTATATATATCAGCTAATGGATATATTATATTATCAACATATTTTGATTATATGTATATATTTTAGAAATGCATACAAATTCAATATAAGAAAAGAAAAAAGAAATTGATAAAAGTTACCAAGTAACAAGGTTACTGCCAAGTTTTTGAGTTGGAGAATAAATTCAAAAGTCCTTACTACCTTAACTAAAAATAAGAAAATAGGAATTTCAGTTTGATAATGGTGGACTAGACATTAGTGGACAAACAGTGATTCAAAACATTAGATGAAATATCAAAACCTTTTTTGAAGAAACTGGGGAAGTTAGCAAAAGCAGGTAGAAACTGGAGGGAATTTGGCTCTTAAGAAAAGGGAACCGGCCAGTCACGGTGGCTCACACCTGTAATTCTAGCACTCTGGGAGGCCGAGGTGGTAGAATTGCTTTAGGCCAGGAGTTCGAGACCAGCCTGTGCAAGAACGAGACCCCATCTCTACTAAAAATAGAAAACATTAGTCAGGTGTGGTGCCACAAGCCTGTAGTCCCAGCTGCTCAGGAGGCTGAGGCAGGAGGATCACTTGAGCCCAGGAATTTGAGGTTGCTGTGAGCTGTGATGACATCACTGCATTCTAGCCAGGGCGACAGAGCTAGACTGTGTCTCAAAAAAAAGAAAGGAAAAGGGAAACATAATGGATAAGATTCACATTTATACAGCTTTCACATGTGGGCACCCCCAATCCATGTGATGCAGAGTGGCTAGGACTCCAATCTTACTGGCTCAAAGGTCAGAAAGGGGTAAAAGTCTTACATTATACATAAAGATGTTTAATACTAATTCATGGCAGACTGTGATAAGTTAAGAAAATATAATGTAACCCACTAAAACTATAAAATAAAAAGATAAGTAAAAAGCTAATTGAGTTGATGAAACTGAATATTAATAAGATCCTCAATTTTATTAAATCCAAGAGATGACAATAATGGAGGAACAACAGACAGATGGGAGAAAGAAAAACCAAAAGCCAAGATGCTAGACTTAAACTAAACCTTATAATTATATTAAATATAAATGGAATAAATAGTAATGAGCCAGAAATCATCAGACTAGTTAAAAAGAAAAAAGGACTATATGCTGTTTATAGAGATGTACTTTAAATATAAAGAAATATAATAGTAAAAGGATGAAAAACAAGAGATACCATGCATATAGTTAGCATAAGAAAGCAGGAGTAGGGTTTTTTTATAGGAGTAGGTATTTTAATACAAGAAAAAAAAACTACTAATCAATAAGTATTACTAGAAGGAAAGAGATATTTTATAATGATAAGAATTAATTCATCAATAAGTCATAATAGGCACAAATGTTTTTGCAACTACTAACAGAGCTTCCAAATACATGAAGCAAATACAAACAGAATTAAGGGAGAATTAAATTTAATCCACTTATATTTAAGGTAATTGTTGATACGGTTGGATTTAAGTCTACTGTCCTGACATTTTTTACTGTTTGTCCCATCTATTATTTGTTCCTCCTTTTCAACCTTCTTTTGGATTAATAGATGAGGTAGGGAAAAAACAAAAAACCAGTAATAGGCTGGGCGTGGTGGCGCACACTGTAGTCCCAACTACTTAGGAGGTTGAGGCAGGAGGATGGCTTGAGCCCCGAAGTTGGAAGGTGCAGTGAGCTATGATGACAGCACTGCTCTCTAGCCCAAGCAGAACAGTAAGAGTCTGTCTCAAAAAACAAACAAACAAAACAAAACCCCCAGTAATTTAGAAGATTTGAGCAACATTATCAACCATCTTGACCTAATTCAATTTATAGAACAAAACATCCAAATGCAGAAAATAGATTCTTTTCAAGTCCACATGTTACATTATATTCACCAGGATATGGCATGTATATGACGGCACAAGGTAAATTTCAATAAATTTCAAATGGGTTTTAAAGAACTACAAAGAAGTGTCACAACCTGAAGTGGTAAAGTACTAATACTAAGAATAGAACGTCCATATTTACTAAAATTCTGCCTTGCCCATGGCTTGAGCTATTTTAGAGGCAGCCTAATTTAGCAGGCATCTGTGTTGATAAAGCTATGTTAATTTTCATGGCTAGGTCAAAGTATTTTTAAAAATGAAAAGGCTAAATAAAAAGCTTTCAGCTGCAGTAAGCTATGATAATGTCATTGCACTCCAGCCTGGATGACAGAGCGAGACCCTGTCTCAGTAAGTAAAAATAAAAATAAAAAGCCTTCAGAAAACCCCACGCTCTCTATAAAGACTTTCCTATATCCTCAAAAACACTTCTGAGAGGAAGTTCCCTGGGCTTCCTCACACAATTAATATAATGAAACAGTATTCTAATACAATGGAATAATATTCTACAGTAAAAAGATCGAACAAATAACATACACAGCATTATGTTGAGCAAAAGAAGCCACACGCAAAGGACTATGTACCATATGATTCCTTTTATAAGAAATTCATGAACAGGCAACCCATGATAGAAAGTAAAACAATAGTTACTTGCAGGAAAGGATGAGTGAGTGGAGGAGACACTGGGGAAATTTCTGTTCAACATCTTAATTGGAGTATTGTTTACACAAGTCTATACATTTGCACGAACTCATCGAACTAAGCGATGGTCTTTACAACTTGTCAGGCATCAAGAATCCCAATGTCAATCCCATCTAAATTCTTTATTTTAACTAGGAAAGAACCATGAGTTGCTGGCTAGATGTTGAAAGCATAAAATTCATTCAGAGTCTGTTTAATCAGGAATTCCCTTAAAACATATGTATTATTAGCATTGTTCAGTTCCTGGGGCAGATGCTATTGGTGCCCCATGCATATTTTCAGACATGCCAGCCCAACTTTTAACTGTCCAAGATATCAGGGAGCCCTCTGCCGTTGCACACGGTGGTCTGGAAATGCCAAGGACTTAACATCCCCTTGGAGCAGTCATCAACTTTAAATACCCCAGCACATTTTCTCCTGATTCACGTACTCTACACTAGTTCCCAGAATTACCCAGAGTATTAAGCTCTACTCAGAGTAGTCATGAGTTTGATAATGCATCATTTATCTGTTTTTCTTTCTTTTACTTCCCAACATTTTTCTAACAGTTCCCCAGAATTGCTTTTTAAATAAACCTTTTGTACTTGAAAAATCAGGAATGAAGATGATTGTTAGAAATCAGATATAAAATCACATTGAAAAAATGAACTAAATACGTAGATGGATGGATATAAGTAGGACACACATGGACCTATGATGACAATATGTCACAAATCAAGGATGGGGAATAATTCGCATCCATGTACCTGAGGTCCAAAATAACAGGGTCAGAACATCCGGGTCCCTTTGTCCTCATTCTTTGCTTACCCAGAGATCTGCTGATTGACTTCTGGATTCTAAATGGCTAATGTATACTCCTCTGAACACTTGTGAAGGACAAGACACCAAGAAATATAACTACCAGAACAAAGGAGTAGAGCTTGGGTTCAAAGTCGCAGTTCGAACTGAGGACGCCCCTGATTCCCTTATTTGCTGGGTGACGTGGACAGTGAAGTCAAGCTCAGTTTGCAGGAGTCCTCAGTCTCGTGGTTTCCCGTTCCAATGCCTTACTAAAAATAAACTTAGGAAAGTCTTAGAAAAGTAATCTCTTGGGGATAACATTCACATAGTAAGGGACAAAAAATAAATAAAAAGACCCAAAAAAAGTATGTTGAGGGTTTATTTCAAGTTTGGTCAGGACCCATTTAGAGCGGATTTGAATAGGGTAAAAGTATCAGGGAAAGTTCCAGCCATGGGTGTGGTGGCGAAAGCATTGGCAGGACACCACAGCTTTTTGCAAGGTTGCTGACTAACTGATGTGTTCGGTCAGGCTCAGCGCCCAGGCTTTCTGCGAGAAGAACAGAAAGGCTGTAAGAAAATTAGCAAGTTTGTTTGAAACTTTTGTAAGAATAACATTTGTCCTAGCTTTCTCAACTCTCCTTAGGTAAAATGCCTGGGTTTGAAAACGAGCTTTAAGCTTCTTGCCCCAGACAGACACGACTCACTGAGACTGTAGAAGAAATTCCTTCAGAGAAAGAGAAAATGTTTATATATATTCGATGAGGCTGGTGGAACGCCGTATTAGTCTGTGGTCATTAGGAAACTAGAATATATCTTCACGCAAATGACTCACACATCTCTCCCCAGTGCTTTTCCCCCCAAGATGCTGCCTAGTGAGGTTAATCAATGACACGATGATTTCTAATGCGCGCGGCAATACAACCGTAGCAAAAATAAACTGTCTTCAAAGGAGAAAGACCAAAAGGGAGTAGCAGAGACTACTAGGTCCGTGGTTTTGGCACAGCAGCAACCCCGTGAGCTGGTCAGACATGCCAATCTTCCGACCCCACCCTATACCTAGTGAGTCAGAAACTCTAGGGGCCGGGCCAGCAATCTGTGTTTTCACAAGGCCTCCAGGTGGCTGTGAGGTGCTCTCCATCGTCATACAAACACACGAGAGGCCTGTCTCACCTCCTGGGATAAGAAGCCCCGCCCAGATGAGGTGGGAACTGGCTACCAAGGTAAATATGGGTAGAATTCCTCTCCCCACGCCTAGGCTTCTTACTTTTGATCCAAAAATAACAGCTTTGAAGCGATTCAGGTTCTAACTCGAAAAATCTCTCCTTTAAACTCAACTACTAAGTCCTCAGATCTGCAACATTTTCTGAGATTCTTACATACAACCCTCCTTGTTTCTGGTTCTCTGCTATGTATCTGTCATCACTTCATTCATCTGCTCTAGCATCCCTAAAAAATTAATTACAATCATTTGGGAAGGGCAACATGGTAAGAAGTGGGGGGTTGGGAGTGGGGAAAGTGTTGAAAACAGAAAAGGCTGGGGATGTTGGTAGCATGGGTGACATCTAATGTTACAACACACAAAATTGGTTTTTTTTGTTTGTTTAAAGACGGAGTCTTGCTATGTTGCCCAAACTGGCCTGGAACTCCCGGGCTTAAGCAATCCTCCCATGTAGTTGGGACTACAAGTATGTGCCACCACACCCAGCTATAACACACATATTAAAAATAGGTCAAACTGACTGGGCATGGTGGCTCATGCAGGTAATCCTAGCACTCTGGGAGACCAAGGTGGGAGGATCCCTTGAGGTCAGGAGTTCGAGACCAACCTAAGCAAAGGTGAGACTCTGTCTCTACTAAAAATTGAAAAAATTAGCCGGGTGTGGTGGTACGTGCTATAGTCCGATACTCAGGAGGCTGAGGCAGGAAGATTGTTTGAGCCAAGGAGTTTGAGGTTGCTGTGGGCTAGGCTGACCCCACAGGCACTCTAGCCCAGGCAACCAGAGCAAGACTTTGTCTCCAAAAAAAAAAAAAAACAGGTCAAACTGTAAAATAAGCATAGTATTGATGATATGGAAATTTGAACTCTATGTATTTGATATTAAGGAATTATTATTCTTAAGTTATTAATAATGCTATTAATCTTTTTTTTTTTTTTTTTTTTTGAGACAGAGTCCTGCTTTGTTGCCAGGGCTAGAGTGAGTGCCGTGGCATCAGCCTAGCTCACAGCAACCTCAAACTCCTGGGCTTAAGCAAGCCTTCTGCCTCAGCCTCCCGAGTAGCTGGGACTACAGGCATGCGCCACCATGCCCGGCTAATTTTTTATATATACTTTTTAGTTGGCCAGATAATTTCTTTCTATTTTTAGTAGAGACGGGGTCTCGCTCTTGCTCAGGCTGGTCTCAAACTCCTGACCTCGAGCAATCCACCCACCTCAGCCTCCCAGAGTGCTAGGATTACAGGCGTGAGCCACCGCGCCCGGCCTTAAAGTTATCTTTTTTGAGTCCTTATTTTTTAGAGATTAATAGCAAAATATTCATGGATGAAATGATGTAACTGGAATTTGCTTTAAAATAAAATAGAAGGGAATAAAGGTAAAGATACTGATGAAACAAGATTAGTCATAAAATGATAATTGCTGAAGATGGGTACATTATACAATTCTATCTACATTTTTATATATTTGAAGTTTTGTATAATACAATATTTAAATTTTTTAATCCATATATTTAAACTATAGGACTTTCAAACACCTTTGACCATCATATATTGTCTTAGATATTTTTTTTCCTATCAACCTCAAGCATACTAAGTGTTCACCAAGTATTTACAAACCAAATAATAAAATACTTATTTTAACCACCCGCACAAACACAAACACTCATTCTGAAAATGGGACAGCCTTTCTGTTCAGACAGACTTGTAAAGCAGAGCACAAAAGAGAGTATTAATGACAGTGCATTAGTAAAAGTCACTTCTCTTGTTCACTAAAATGAAATGCCACAAAATACAAAGAGGCAAAGCTGGGAAGTATTCAAATAAGTGAAGCGGCAATGGAAGATAAGACAAGGTAAAAGGAAATGAGCCTTCCAGCTCTCTATTAATATTTAGTAACAATAACTAGAATTGAGTTGATTAAAATGTTCATACAATAAGCCAAGATCCTTTACTTCTTGAGTAAAAAGGATGTTGCTGCTATTGAAAAACTGATGTTACTAAATTTGATGATCTTGTGACAAGTTGAAAGAATGCCCCATTTCTCCATGTCTCCTCTTGCTAGCGGTCATTATGACTACAGGGAGAAGTCATGAATCTCTCTAAGGTCACTCTAGAAGTGAGATTTGAGTGCAAAATCCATGTTGTTTCTAAGTGTACCTCTCACTCATTCAGTAGGTGTTTATGGAACAGCTGTCACACCTTGGTTAGGATCACCAATCTTGACCTCTCTCATAAGCTTCCAACCCACATTATAAACTATCTACAGGACACCGACTTCTGTCGGCCCCCTCTTCTCTTGGACATGCTGCTCCTCCCCTGCCGAGGCCACCTTTCTATGTCCTGGGACACATGCTTTCAAGATGGCTCAGGCATCCTTTCCCCCAAGGCTGTGTGACCCCAACTCTCTCACAGCACCCTCGAATGCCTCCAAGGACAGCCCTGTTGTCTCTTTGACTAAGCCGTGAGCTCCTTGAAAACATAGGCTGTGTTTCTGATCCCTGCTCCCCAGTAGCTAGCGTGGTGGACACCAAATACTTGCAGAATGGTACTATGCCCCCAGGGCTCCTCAATAACACACACATGGATGTCTTAACTATTCCAGATCCTGTATCCCTATTTCAGCTAATGGTATCACCTTACTCCTAGCTGCATAAGCCAGAAACCTACATCCCAACCTTAACCTTTAAGATAAATCTGGATAAATGTGATCATTGCTATCAGCCTTGCTAGCCGCAATCTTAGAAAGTGAAATTTCATGCTCTTCAAGACGGAGGTGAACAAAATTCATTGTGCTGCTTTAGAATGATGTTACTCCCAAGAGTTTGCAAACGTAGTTCCCAATATGATGGAGGAATACTGGGAGCCTGTTTAACTTTTGATTGTTCCACCCACTCTAACCCTAACCCCACTCTTCCCCTTCTTTTAGCTCTCAAAAACCTACAGACTCATCTGTCTCCTATTTTGCCACCCAGGCCCACCACCCAGCCTATGCTGGCTGCCTGGCCAGCTGCCCAGAGGTAAGCAGTTCTGGGATATGTGCACCCCAAGGAAGGCAGGAATGGGTAATACCTACTTATAGCTCTGAAAGGGAGGAAAAGAAGAACAAGTTCCTATACACAAGCATCCTCTAAACGAATGTTTTATAAACCATGAGTCACAACCCCTAAGGTTAGAAAATAGTGAAACAGAATTATTAGATTGACATCAGCATTTATTTTAATAAAATAGAAAAAAAAGTATTTCAGAAGAAGTATTATTTTGTGAAAATTTTGATTTGGCTCTACACACAGACACCTACAACAAACATTGATTGAGGACCTACCGTGTGCCAGGGACTGGGGGTAGAACAATGAAAAAGACTATGTCATTAGGTGACTGACATTCCAGTGGTTTCAGAGTGTGTGTGTGCATCTGTGTGTGTATGCATGCACGTGCATGGGTTTTATATCATGATATAAGAAAGTATACTTTATACTGGGCCAAAAACATTTTTAAAAACCCTGCTCTAAAGTGGTGTTGCTTAGAATGTGGTCTGTGGACTGCAGCTGGTCCACAAACTGTTACTGGGCTACTATGAGGTAAGGATAGAAATTAGGGATAAGCATTTAGAAAATTTCAGAGCAACTCGTCCTTGCTGTGATATCCAATTAGGTGATCATTTTGCTGGCAATGCAATTTTATTTTTTAATTGAATTTTACAAAATAGATCAATCCATGATGGAAATATTAATACAAACTGGTTTTTCCCCAGAGATGGTTTGGGCAGCACTGCTCCAGAAGATATGCTGGCCAGGTGTCTTGAGAACAGGTGTATGTGATACTTTGATTGGAAACTGCACCCAGGGCTCTAAAGAAGGGGCAACACTCGGTGTGAGAAAGCCCCAGCACCTGGGGAACACAGTCCAGGTTCTTTCCACACAGGTAAAATGATGAAAATATTTAAATGGCAAGTGGAAAAGTGTTAGCACAGATGATGATGATGCACTGCTAGATTCACAAGAGGTGACACAAAAACCATTTCTGATTGTGTAAAATTAACATTAATTGCAGTCACATACTTGAACTACTTCCATGCCTAATTACAATGCATCACAGCAGCAAAACGAGTATAATTGCTGGTCCACTGTATTTTAATTACAGCAATAAAAGCTATACGTTTTGTATTAAAATTTCAGTTTGTCACTCATACAACGTGGTAAAAAACTCACTGTATTAATAAACTGGAAGAATCTTGCCAGCATACCAAATTGATTAGGAAAAGTGGTAGAAACTGTGGCCTAGGCAACAGTTTTGTGGAGGAGTAAGTCTTCATAAATAATTTTAAAAACTAAACAGTTTGTCTTGTAGGTAATTTCTGTTGGTTTCCATTTCAACTGGCTGTTAGTTACACTCTTGGTCATATAGTAAGGGGAATGCCAACTTCTTTGTTCTTTTACAGTGCACGTGCTTCAGGCCAGAATCATCAGTACTGATGTGTTTGCAGCTGTTGGAGAAGAAAAAATGAAAACCAGAGCCCTGAAATTATACAGCTGAAAGTACAAAATGTATTCTTAACATCATTATTTTCAATTAAAATATTAAAGGACATATGGAAATTTTGTGCAATTAATGAGTCCTGAATCAAGTGAATAATGGGTAATATAATGCTTTTCAACTTACGTACATTTCGGTTTTGAGTGGACAGCACTGATTGCTACAGTGGGGGCTGGGCTTAAGGGAGGTGTCATGAGAATCAGTAGAGTAAGGCCAAAGATTATTCCCCAACTCAGGGGTTGGCAAACTATCAGGCAGTATTCTATGATGAGGGTATAGCAGTGAAGAGAAAGAAAATAAAAGAGGGAAAAAATTGAAAGAAAAGTTGTTACGTTGATGGAGCATACAGTCTAATGACAAGAAACCATAAAAAGTAGCTTAAGTATATAGCAGGTGAGAGGGTGATAAATGCTATGGGAAGAGGGATAAAGATAACATTAGTTTACAATGTACCAGGCACTGTTTTAGGTGCTTTTCATATATTAATTCATTGAATCCTCACAAAACCCCACTGACACAATATTCCCACTTTATTGGTGATAAAACCGAGGCACAGACAGGGCACCAAGTCACGTGCTAGACAATGATGTGAAGCCAGACAGTCTGGCTCCAGAGCCCACGCTCTTAATTACACGCTGTGCCGGCTCTGTGTGCAGAAAGGGAATGGCAGGGAGTTACAATTTTAATATGATAATCAGGGAAGGCCCCACTGATGAAGTGACATTGCTCAAAGCCCTGAAAGCAGTGAGGGGAGAAAGTCACATGAATAGTCGGGAAGAGGTTATTCCCAGGTAGAAACAGCAGCAAGTGCAAAGGCCCCGAGAGCAGGGAGAGCTTGATGTATTTGGTATTTGAGGTTGGTGGGCTGGGAGGCAGTGAGGCAGAGGATCAGTAGAGAACATGGGTCCCAGAGACAGAGGACGTGGTGGGAGTGATGGAGCAGTGGACCTGGGGCCTCACAGGCCAGGGCGAGGCTTTGACTTCATTGACCGCTGAGTTGTGAGGCCACTGGAGGGTCTCGAGCCAAGGAATGACATGATCTCACTTCTGTTTTAAAAAGTATCACTTCTAAGAACACAATGCAGGGCAAGTGTAGGTAGAAGCAAGGAGAACAGTTATAAAACCATTGCAATAATTAGGATGAGAGGTGCCCCATGGGTGGCTCAGGGCAGGGTGGGAGCTATGGAAGTGATGATTGGACCCTATGTAGGGGTGATTGTAGATTTAGTAAACGTATGTATGATGTATGTTATTAGATATATAAACTGAGTTTAAAATGTATATTACTATACAGGTAATAGAGGGTAAGATACATTATACATATGAATTAAGTTATAATTTACAGAGAGATAAATGCACAAGTATTTACTGTACAGTTTGATATGCTCTGACAAATGCATACACCTATGTAACACACCCCCTGACAAGGTACCAACATTTTTATCACCCTGCATATATTTTAATGTAAATGCTCACAGCATTTGATATAGAATTGGGGGAAAGGACAGCCTCAAGACTGGCCTAAGCCACAGAAGGATGGAGTGGCCATTTACTGAGGTGACTAACTGCCCACTCCCAACTCTGAGCATGACAAGCACGTCCCTCATCCACCAAAGGAAGCGGCAAGAGGAACTGTAAAAGTACCGTCCAGGGCAAGTCATCATCTCGCTGTTCTGACATGCCTGCACCTCGTACATAAAAACTGTATGTCATAGAAGAATATCAAAGGAAAACTCATGACCACATTATCAAGTACTGCCATAGCATTCTGTCCCTCTCTCAACCTCTCTTACCACCAAGTACCATGAGGAACCATTAGTTATCTCTACTAAATGTTATGCTTGGCTGGGGAAAAGGGATGTGTCTCGCAGGTGGGCTCACTTAACTAGGTCCAGGAAAGGTTGTCACCACTAGACTGAGGTTTTGAAGACTAAGGTCCCACTCCTAGTAATGTCTACACCAGGCTTACCACAGTGATCACTAAAGGTTTGATGAATAAATCTGTTTATATCCATCAAGACAAAATTATTCACTAGCACCACACAAGCTTTGCAGAACTGCATAGGAAAGAACGGCACATTAATGGACTTGTTTGGCTCTTTTAACATCTTAGATCATCAACTTAGACTTTGTTTTCATTTCAGTAAAAGTTCTGGCAACCCATAGCCTCCAGGAAAGAAGGAATGGGGAGGTGGAGAAGAAAAGCAGAAAGTAAATATGTTGAATTGTCTTGACAGGAATTCAAAAGCTGGCTTTTACCATAGCTACACGTTGAGTGATTTGGCAGGACTACCAAGTGACCAATACAATCAGGATTTTCCATATTTTACTATATCTGGTAGGACTAGTGCGCTCCGAAGGGACATGGATAAGTTCAGACATTTAATCAGACACACATGCACATACACAGTCAGCCCTCCACATCCATGGGTTTCCTATCTATAGATTCAACCAACTGTGGAATGAAAATATTCCCCAAAACAACCAATTAAAAATCAAAATACAACAATAACGATACAAATTTTAAAAAATACAGTATAACAGTCATTTACATAGCACTTACATTGTACTAGGTATTATAAATAACATAGAGATGGTTTAAGGCATACATGAGGATATGCGTGGGTTAGATGCAAATACTACGCCATTTTTATAAGGAACATGAGCATCCATGGATTTTGGTATCTGCAGGAAAGTCCTGGAACCAATCCCCACAGATAGCAAGGGACAACTGTACTTTAGCCAAAGAATATTTCTCATTCACCTACCACGTGCCAGAAACTGACCGAGGTACTGAGGAGCTTTCATTCCACCTACCTTCTCCAATTCGGTATCTGCTTCCAATCAAGTCCGTCTCATGGACCCAGTTAAGGGAGCCCACCTGCCAGACACATACCTTTTTCCCAGCTAAGGACAGCAAGTGACAACCCCAAACTTGAGTATTCTAAGTGATTGGGGTATTGGAGTATACACTCTACTTGAGGGGATGTTTGAGCATAAAAACAAGGCTGGGGGATAACACACTACTTAGTTTTTTAATTTTTACTGTTTAGCGCATCTGTAATGAATGTCTTCGAATTACCTTCATCTCAGGATGCTTCAATTCCTAACTTCTGTTAAACAGTAATAGAGTGTTAAAAATTTATTTTTCCTGCCGAAATTCCTTGCTGTGTCTTGATTTAGCTGTACCAAGCACGGCTAGAGAAAGTTGACTTGGCTCCACTTCAAATGCCTGCTATCTAATCTTCACTGGGCACTTATGTTACTCAAGAATCCTTTCATGCATCATTAGTTCCCTCCCTGTCACATTTCTCATAATGACTGTCTCTAAAAATTCCTATAACACTCTCCCCTAACCTGGTTCTTCCCCTCCCACCCTTAATCTCAGCACATTACTTCACATCCCACCATGCAGAGGATACCAGAGCCAATCCTGGGGGATTCTCCCCTATCTAAAGTTCCCATGTGTACTCACTGCCTGTTCCTGGCTCCTAGCCTTCTGTCCCGGGAATACTCTCCAGCCATATATCCTTGATCTCACCCCAAGCTTTTAAACAATTACTCCCTCACTCTTATACCTTCATTCTCTCTCATTTCTCTGTTTCCTGTTGGTCAACCAATAAACATGTTCAAAATCTTCTGAACCTAAAAATCAGTCAAAAACAAACAAAAAGCACAGCGAGGTCACAGGATGCCTGGGGGCAGCCACTAGCAGGAACTAGAGCGTGGCTGGTCCCTGCCCCTGGCCTGTGGACACCATTTTCTTCTCCCCACTCCACCTCCTTTGTGGAAAATGAGACAATGGATAGTTTACAAGATGTTACAGAGCACATTGCTCAGGCAAATTTTCCAGGCTTCATTTGCCTTATTTGTAAAAGGAGATTAAATCAGATAAATGTCTCTTTCTACATTTATAACCAAAGATTATTACCCTAAAGTTGGAACTAGATAAATCATTACCTTATTACACAATATGCCTATAAATGGGTACGAGAATATTTGACTCAGCTTTAAAGTCACTGACTTGTGCTAGTAAATACCACAAATTCCTCCCTTGAGGAAACACAGGCATATCCATTTAGTCTCTTTTTATTCTGGAATCCAACACAAACTGGTCCTGAGTGCCCCTCCTGCGTCTTCGGGGTTTGGACACCCACTCTGCATGCACGATTATGGTCTCTCTGATGTTGCACTTTATCTGTACTCTCTTCCCCCACTGTGCAACAGGACACAAAGCTGGAATGCCATCATTCACGTCCCAAGATCTTTCTGCAAACATGTAATCATAAGGCTTGTCTGAATAACTTGTATAATTTTCTGGATGTGGGAAAAGAAGCTAAAGTTGAATAAGAGGATCTTAAGAGACGTACACTTTGCTGAGGCCTTGGGGTCTAAGGAGCGGAAACGAGTGTGATAAGCTGCCCAGGAACCCCCGTGGCCCAGATCTCCCTGGGATCTGTCTGCAGGAACTAAAGTTTTCTGTGGCTGGCTCTCCTATTAAAGATTCATTTATTGGGTTAAGGAACCAAATCAAGATGGCTTTCTCAGATAGCCACCGAATAACAGATACGCGTTAGCAAATGCCACCTCAGTCAGTGAGGATGTTTTCTGTTAAATAAATAAATAGCAACTGTCATTTGGGAGTTGTTGAAAATAAATCTTCCAAACATTTATTCCAAAATAAATCTAAGAATTGTTGTGCTTCTGGTTACACAACCATTCTCTGATAAAGTAAAGCCTATCCCAAGTTTAAAAAAACAAAAAAACTCCTCCCAAGCAAAAGATCTATTGCATCCAAGGCTGCACCTTTCTTTCCTTTTCTGCCTGTCTGAAATTAGCACCGGACAGGTAATGCGTGGGAAAACCCATAGACGGCCTCTACCTTCCCCCAACCGTGCCTCCCAGACCATCAGCAGCCCAGGAGTCCAGCAGTAAAAAGAGAGGGCAGCTCTGTACAGGCTACATATGTAGAACCATGAACGTATTCCAGGACTGTCACTGACGTGACAACGCCGAGGCTTAGCAAAGCTGCTCAGGAGCTTACCGAGTTTTTCCTAACTTGCTGGAGGCCCCAATGTGTAAGCAAAGAGTAAAGAAGTCTTGAGCTAGGAGGTCCTGATACAGGGAGGAGAGAGGAAACTGCTAACAGCTGCCAGGGACAAATCTCTGCTAAAGTCACTTGACCTGGAGATAAGAAGAGAGATTAGACCTAGAGGAGCCACCTAGACTGTATGGGGTCCAAGGAGCAAAGCTGTATGGAAGTGTGTGGGGAAGGTGACGTTCTTAAGTCACCCAAAGGCGGGAACTGGGCATTAGTTTGATTGCCCTCTACCCCCAGAAAGAGAGGAGGTCAGGGGGAGGCAGGACACTACACACAAGAGCCCCTAAATGCTGTAAAACTAGCATAGAGGACTGATGTCAAGGGCCAGAGAACTATTGCTGGGCCTGATACCTCATGTATCTAGGTGAAAATTTTAAAACATCTTTATACATACACTCGGATATAAAACACTCTCCCCTGGAGAGAGTGTTTTAGTCAATTCAGAGATTAGAATTCATGTGTGGTCTCCTGGACGTCTTTTCTCCAGAAAGGTCAAATGCCAGAACCATCAGTTTACCAGGTAGAAGCTGGAAGGTCTAGGCTTCTCTCTTCACTACCCAGCTCCTTGAGGGTGTCTGTTCTCCTCTGGGATTTCCTCCAACAGAAAGCCAGGCATGACAATCAAGAAAATTCTAACTGCAGCTTATGGCAGGGTTTCAGTGCTTAGCACTGGAATCACCCAAACCTAAGAGAATCTCTCAAGCGGTCTAATTTCTAGTGGAGAGATGGGATCCCAGGCTTTCCTCTGCTCAGGTATAATCAATAGCTCACGCTAATCCATGCTCCACAGGTTTATAGAGGTACAGATGATGATGATGATGATGGTGGTGGTGGTGGTGGTGGTGGTGGTGCTGGTCGCATATGTTATCTAACCAGCCCTATATTCTGTTTCCTGTAGGGATGGGTAGTTTTATTAACAGAGATCACTGATATTTTGGAATATACTTGAAGGAAGACAAAATCTGACTCATCTAATAGAGAGGGGAGAAAAGCTTCTATTCCACCTGATCTCTTAGGCTAGGAGGAACAAAATATGGGTTGCAGCTCAGTGCCCAGAAGCCTAAGAAGGTACATACCAGTCACATTAACACATGACGTGCTGGGGAAGAGGGAGTGGGGTGAGTTGAAAAGTACAAATGGGGCACACAATACGACAGAATCCAACAGGCTGAAGGTGGGGAGGGGGATTGGGAGATGCCTCAATCTTCCAGGAACTGGGAAAGGCCCAGAGGAGAAAGGAAGAGGCCTTCACCTCAAGAACCAGCCTTTCTGAAAGAGTCACTGGACAGCATCAGAATGACCTGCCAGAAAAGTCAGCTGCAAGCTCATGAAATAAACAGTCAGTCCAAAGCACTGGGGAGCTGTGAATGTCAAAACCGCACAGCTCCACAAGGCCTATGTGCAAAACGACGGATACGCAAGAGCGCTATAACTAAAACAAGGTGTCAAGCAACACACTACGCATCCGCCTATCACACTTTAAATCTTCAGAACTTGGAATGTGTTAAGCCTTTTACAGATCATGGACTTAGGGGGAAAAGGAGTGGTCCCTTATTAAAGGTGCTGCTCTCATGCTTGTTTTCACTTACCTAACACTATTTGGCCTAATGACACGACACATGAAATGAATGAGAGACAGAGCACAATGTTGACTGAAAAACCAACACCATGGTGCTTTGCTGGGCCTGGAAAAGGGGTGAAATTCAGCTAGTTTACAGATTTTTTTTATTGTTGCTCATTTATAGAAGATTCCAAAATAAGTATAGCTAAAAAAAACAAAGTTATACAAAATAAATATATCTAGATTTTTGAGGCTAGTTTGTGCTGAGGCTCAACTATACATGGTGTGATGGGTTCAATTATGTCCTTCCAAAATCTGAATGTTGAAGTCCCAACCCCCAGTACCTCAGAAGGTGCCCTTATTTGGACATAGGGTCTTAAAAAGATAACCAATGCGAGATACTTAGAGTGGGCCATAATCCAGTATGCCTGGTGTCCTTACGAAAAGGGGGAATTTGGACATAGATATGCATTAAGATGATGTGAACACAAAGCAGTGATAAATGCTTGAGGTGATGCATACCCCATTACCCTGATTTGATTAATACACATTTGTATGCCTGTATCAAAACATCACACGTGCCCCATCAACATGTCCAACAATTATATGCCCACAATAATTACAAATAAAAAGATTTTTAATAAAGATGATATGAAGAGAAAAGGAGAAGATGGCCATCTCCGCGCCAAGGAGAGAACCCTGGAACAGATCCTTCCCCCCTGGCCCTCAGAAGGGCCCAACCTTGCCAACATGTTCAGTGTCCAGAGTTTTTCAGATGCAACTGGCCTGAAAAATGCTCCCGCAGCTCTAGACAGGCAACAACCTGCTGGCTACAATATGTTCTTTTCTGTGACAACATTCAATCAACTGCCTCGTATGCCCCAGTAATGAAATTTGATTAGATGCAGCAATTCCAGTATAATAACAATCATTTACAGAGTTATCACTTGCTCCCAAATTCTATTCCTACTGAGAGATCTGGCAATGACCTCCAGAGAGCATCCATCAGAGTTTTTGAAATTACAACGGTAGTGTACGTATGTGGTTGTTTTCCATTTTTTCTTATATCCCTCACCCCCACCCACAAATAAAATTCAGGCACTTCCATAAATCTGAAAAAGAAAAATAACTGAATTCGTATTCAACACTGAGTTTAAAATGAGAAACAAACCTATCTCCAAATCAAGGACAAAATTATCAAGTAATAAGCAAAATCGTAGCAGTATTTATGCAGTATTTGTTCAGGGACAGGTTTATGCCGGGATCCTGGCAGAGGATACACAGATATGATATACACATCAAAGCAATCTAATGATTGATGAATAGTTTTAGCCCAACAATGAAACTGCTTAATGAAATGTTCAATTTTCATTTTTATAGGATGATTCATCCTTAGCAAGAATTAGATCTCCTCCCATTTCTTCTGCTGCCAGGTCTCAAATACTTCTAGTCATTTCCACAAGAGCAAACATGTCAGATGAAAGAATGCCATGCCTCTCCAACGAGTCTGAGGCCCTCCTCCCCAAAGTAAAACCACCACAGTCTGGGGGCTTTAAGTGCTTAGTGCCAAACTTAGATGCTAGCAGCTACAGACATTCCAGGTTGTAACCATTCCTGATCAACTATGAAAAACAGCTATGGAGTCAGCAGCACAGACGGAACCACGCTGGTTTACAAAGGCAAATATACAATGTCACCCTAGTCATGCAAACAGTAATGTCTACAGCTTCATGGGGAAAGCCTTTCCCATGTATTATTATTACAAAATCACTGGGCTACCAGGGGTTTCCAAAAGTTGCCCATTGTTCTGCCTCTAAATAGGAAAAACAGACCTATTTTAACTTGAAGGCAAACCGACTGCCAATCTCCAGTCAGGGGCGCCCTTCTGGCTGTGCAGGTTGTGTCCTCGGCAGAGCACCTCACCCTGGGCAAACAGATACTGCAACTCAGTATACGGCCAGTTCCAGCTCAGGGGCTGCATTTGCCTGGAGGCAAATTTGCACAGGCTCTCTGAGGATAAGCAGTGGTCCTCTCTCAAGACGTATTTTTCAAAAAGCAATAGAAGGGGCTACTGGCCAGCTTGAATCTTAATAACAATGTCACCTGAGAGTGTCACATGCACCCTATTCTCATTGATACCATTGGGATAAATACCCTTGGGATATTGGTCTAGAATTGCCTCAGTGAAGAGCGGTGGTTTTAAACACCTTTAGTTCAGGAAGGGAAACAATCATTGGGACTGAAGTGTAAAGAACAAAGGGGGAGTGGCTCCAAATGAGGCCATAAATGTGGCGATGCCATGGGGCCATTTTGAGAACTTGAAGATTATCCTCAAAACAGAGGGATGGCATTGAGGGGTCTTCAGCAAAAGGGTGACCTGATATGATCTGTATTTCTAAAAATTTCTCTTTGGTTCCTACATAATGAATCATAATGGAGCCAGAGAAGAGGTGGGAGGGTCCAGTTGAGAGTCAGCGCACTGGACAAGGTGGAGGCAGGGAAAGGCAAGAGGAGTAGACAGATTCAAGATACGTCAGGGGTTGGGACTGATGGGACTTCATGAGTGCCTGGATGCAGGAATGAAAGTGTGAGAGAGAAGGAACGACATCCAGGATGATGCCAGTCTGTGGTACCCAAAGAATGGACAGATGCTACTGCCATTTATAAAGACGGGAAGAGGAGCAACTTTCCGGGGGGTTAAGGTCATGAGTTCTGCTTTTAAGTTGAGACCTCTATAAAGCAGTGGAATAAAATGCCTTCATAAAAGATATGATGTACATATTTGTTTTTTTAAAATAAATAAAATCTGAGAAATATAGTTCTGATCAGAGTTTTAGAAGTACTCTGGCCACATGCTGAATATAAGATTTGTAGCTCTCAAAGTATTCTCCATCCATAGCCACATTCCTGTCCCCACACCCAGAGTATTTTTGGTTAGACCAGTTGTTCTGGGAGTAAAAAAAAAAAAAAAATCTAAGAAAAAAAAGGGAAAAACATAGCCCATGTGGGAAGAGTGCAAGGCCATGTAACATCCTGGTAATCACCCTCTTCTCCATTCTTGTCTGTATAATTCATTCCCATCATCATCTATGGATTTTTGAACCACTGACAATAATCATGGTAGGGCCCAGTGGCTCACACCTGTAGTCCCAGCACTCTGGGAAGCCAAGGCAGGAGGGTGGCTGGAGCTCAGGAATTTGAGACCAGCCTGAGCAAGAGCAAGACCCCGTCTCTACTAAAAACTGAAAATTTAGCAGGGCATGGTGGCATGCACCTGTAGTCCCAGCTACTCAGGAGGCTGAGGCAGGAGGATCGCTTGAGCCCAGGAGTTGGAGGTTGCAGTGAGCTATGATGATGCCACTGCACTCTACCCAGGGCGACAGAGTGAGACTCTGTCTCAAAAAAAAAAAAAAAAAAAAAGAAAGAAAGAAAAAGAAAAAAAAGAAAACAGTGACAATGATCAAATGGAATTCCTCTATGCCTGCTTCCTAATTGTCATAATTTTTTTCCTGTTAAAATATCCTCAGTGCTTCAAAATTATAGTCAATATCTAAGTAAAGCTCCTTCCCCAGGTAATGGCATCCTCCCTTTAGGCTCTCACACTATTTCTTACAAGCTGGACACGCAGTTTTGTCTCTGCTAACCTGAATCTTAGCCACATCTTTGACTCAACTGTTGGTGATGGCTCTGTCCGCAGCTCTGAGCTCCTTCAGCTCACACTGGCTGTACCCCTCTTGGCACAGAGTGTAATTGTATTATATTAATAAGTTGTGTTAGCACGTTCAGAAGGGCATCCTGCCTTTTGATGGAATTCACAACAGTATCTACTGTATATATTAATAGAAAACCTAATAAAAGTCTAATTGGTTGTTCCAGATCACAGTTTCTCAAGGTGGGGTCTACTGCCGTAAGAATCATGTGGAATGCATGTTGAGAGTGCAGATTATAGGCCCCTAGTCTATTAAAACAGAAATTCCTAGGAATGGGGCACAGGGATTTGCATCTTCAATGCACACTGAAATCTGATTACCATTGCTATACATGAAATTCATCTTGATAGCAACTACAGACTTGGATTAACTGCTTCGTGGATTGACAGAACCCGGAGCTAAACCCTAAACTAAAGTGAAACAAACCAAGAAGGATTTACCTTGTTCCCCAGCTATGGTCCACTTCTCAAATGTATTCTGCAGGTTGTAAAGTCTTAAAACAACTACATCACACCGTATTCTCTAAGATATTGGATATCTCTAAGATATTGTGGGATATTGTGGGATATTGTGGGATACTTTTCTTATCAGTTGGTTCTCCCCTAGACCAAACTTACGGAATTGATTTTTCGACCCTAATGAATTTTACCTTTTTATTTTCAGCCCAGATACCTGGCCTTTAAGACCATTTTGAAGATAGCTTTGGCTATTTCTCCTAGACTTATTCATTTGTACATTGTCAAAGTTTATGTAAGCTTTAGCAAAACTTAATCATGGAATTTCAAGTGAAAGAAAGGAAACATCAAAATAGCTATTAAAGAGCAAATAACATCATTTATAACTAGCATCACTTTTTCACAGCCAAAAATCTTACTAGCTTTAGTTATGAAAGTTGAACCTACTCCCCCACAACCTCCTCCTACCAAGTGGGCATGTGAGCCCTGCCCTCCCCACACCCCCAAAATGCCTTTTGACACTGTCAAAATAGTTACCCCAAAACACGTTATATAATAGAAGCAGACATCAAGAGACAGTGGTTTTCAATACTGCAAGAGACGTACCTATAAAACAAAAGAGAAAATGACAAGCTCTTTCCTAAAATTAGCCCTGGGTCTTTCTCAAAACAATTTGTGCTCCGCTTGAAGCTCAGACTCGGGGGGATGGGAGGGGCATGGGCAAACATATTTAACCAGAACTTTTGTACCCCCATAATAAGCTGAAATTAAAAAAAAATTGGGAACATCTTATAAAAAAAACAATTTGTGCTCATATCTTTATCCTGTCAAACACATGCAAATCCTTTTTTATTAAATTGCACTGTCTGATAAAATTTTCACCAGCCCTTTCTAAACTGTGTAATGAAAACACACATACACACATACACACACACACCCATGAAGTCTATGAAAATTACTAGCTTTGGGTGATTCTAAAGTACGCTCTTAACTATATTGTTGCAATTTGGCAATTCCATTGTCAAATGCCATTTCTGAGATACATTTTAAGAGGATAATTTTAATATATATTCATGGAAGGAACATATGTTAGCTCATAATGGCTAGTAGGAAATTTTTAAATTGAGATATAATTTACATAAAGTAAAAGTCACCCTTTTTAGGTGTACAGTTCAATAAGCTTTGACAAATGTATCCAGTCATGTAACCACCACCAAAACTGTGTTGCACTGTGCTGTTCATTAAGAGCTGCCACATGTGGCTACTAGCACTTGAAATGTAGCTAGTCTAAAATCAAATGTGCTATAAGTACAAAATATACAGCAGATTTCAAAGACTTGGCGTAAAAAAAACTGTAAAGGACTATTAATAATTTTATATTGATTTTATAGTGAAATTAAGTATTTTTTATATATAAGGTTAAATAAAATATAGTAAAATTAATTTTATGTATGTCTTTTTTCCCTTTAATTCTACCTATAAGAAAATTAAAAGTTAACGGTTCGCATTTGTGGCTCAAATTATATTTTCGCTGGACAGTGCTGACACAGATTATGTCTACCCCCAAAGAGCTCCCTCTTGACCCTTTGCAGCCTACACCATTACCCTCCCCCCAGCTCCTGGCAACCACTAATCTGATTTCTATCCCTAAAGTTTTGTTTTTAGTAGGTTTTTAAAAATACTTCCCCCTTTTGTTATGTAGCTTCTAATTTTCCATAACCATCTTGCATTGATTTTATAATTATTTTTAAAAAGTCATTTTTAACTTTATGAGATTTTTTTTTAAAGCCTCGCCAATACTCTTCACTAACCAATGTCATTTTCATTAACCCGTTCCCAAGCTGGTGGGCCCTACAAAGGCATTTCGGGTAAAGAACTGCCTTCCAAGAGATGTGCACAAGTGGTTCATAATTGAATGGTGACCATTGTGTGCACACACAACGCATCTATTCACAGATGCTGTGGGAGATCTGAGCCAGAGGTGGGGAGCCTCCTGTAGCTTAATTTTATTTAGCCTCAGGGAGGTGCAGAGAAAGCATTAACTGTGCTAAGAATAGGTTGGACAGAAATGTAAAGCACTGAATAGGCACACACATTTACAGGTGGGGGGAGGAGCAGGGCAGGCGGTTGAGCTGGCAGGCAGGTCCACCAGTGGGAACTCCTGTGATGGCTGGTGACAACGGCCAGAGAAATGCAGAGACCTCCAGCGCTCTTCTCACCCCAGCCCCTATCCGAGGCTCCCCTGTTCCTGTTCTGCTTGTCCTCAAGTCCCTTGTAATTAAACTGAAGTTAATTATTAATTATAATGGGCATTCACATTTCGTGTTCCTATTCACACTCATTCTTTACTCACTCTTCAGACACTGTATACCTATACCATCTTTCTGATTTTCCAGAATATAAGAAAAACATGCCAAGCCACGTCCTATCCCTATTTTCTCCTATTGGATTAGTCTGGGAGCTGGATGCCAATTTGTCTGTCTCTGAACCCTTGGGGTCCTGCTCAGAGACTCGACCTTGAGCATTTCCACCCCTTACTTTCACCTCCACCCCCCCTTTCTTTAACAGTCCCCTGAAAAACCAGAACAAAGGCCCCTGCGTTCTGAGCACTTGTACTAGTCCTTCAAGTATGCGTAGTAAAATGCCAACTTCACTCTTTGGTCTGTGCGTTATTGTTTCCTTTGAGCTAACTAAAAGCACTGGGGAGTCTTCATCTCCTTGCTCCTTCCCCCGGAATATTTTTTGTTGGAAACTCTTTCCACTAAGGGCACTGTCCCCCCAATGTAGAAAGGTGTCAAAGGGAGAACAATGATTAGCCTCAAAGAATTTCTAGCTATGGCTTCTAAACGTCCAGACTAGATGACACTCATTTTCACCAGACTTCCGCCTGGCCCCACAAGGATTCCTGAAAGGGACGGCCTTGCAAAAATTAGCGGGAAGATATCTAATCCCGCAATTTCCTAGTAACAGTTAAAGACAATCCTATGAATTCTCTCACTAACAGGCGCCCCCCGCAGGAGTTCTGTTTTGCACACTTTCTGCAAAGAGCTGAACAGACAGAAAAGAGATGTAAGTCTCTCTCTTTCAAAATCGCTTTGAGAATCTGCTTTTTTACAGTCTTAAAAAGTTCCTGAGTGAACAGCAGGATGCGAGCTTCAGGACTCGGCCATATCTCTAGGGCAGAGTCCCATCTCCTGCCATAATCCCGTCTCCAGGGAAAGGCGGGGAAGCCAACTCTTGGACTTTGACATCCTGCACAGTTTCTGTTTCTGTTATCAGCTGCCACCAACAAGAAAGTACGGCACAGATGCAGCAGTACCTGTTCATTTGGCTACAGCCATAAACCTTCTTCACTCCTTGTATAAAAAAGCCTGAATACCTGGTTCTCTCTGCCAACATTCTCCACCTCCTTCACTTCTGTGCTGGCCCTTTTTTTGCCTAGGGAAAAGCAAATAAATGTCTTCTTTGTATTCTGATCACTGTCTGGAGAAACCTTTCTCAAAACGCACGTGCACTAGCTCTCCACCCTTACCATTCTTTCTGGGCATTTCCAACCCAACTTGACAATGCACCAAAATGGAAACATCTTCAGTGTGGTTCTCATGCAAGACATACATTGGAAAATGATGCTAACGCTGACGGTTCCCTAATTATGGCCGCCAGAATATGGGTGGCCTCATGCAAGTGATACGCTGGGGAAGGATACTAACTCTGAAGATTCCCCAATTATGGTGGCCAGAACCCGGGAGAGGTTCGCTGATCGGGCACCATGCTGGTGGATGCAGACACTACACCTTGAACAACTGGGGTCCACTGGCTCTCACAGAGGCTCCAGTCCAGTGGGAAAGAATCAGATAATCATATAAATACAGACTTCACTATTACATGTGCACAGGATTTTGATACGTGATTAGGGATGGAAGGTAGCCTATGTCTGAAATTTTAGAATAAGATATAAAAACATTTTCCCCAGAGGGGTGCTGCCAATGAAAGACAGAGGAAGGAGTTTATTTCTTCAATTATGGAATGAAAATAAACCGTTTACTAAGTACCCCATGTACATACCATCTCCAGTCATTACAAAAATTCTGCAAGGAAGACATGATCGTCTCTATTTTACAGATGAAGCAAAGCCAGGTTAAAAGGGGATCTGCTGCTGCTAGAAGTGGCAGGATATGGGGCCTGGGACTTGATAGGCACTCGACTGGTAGGCACACAGTTGTTGAATTAATAAAAATTTGAAAAATACAGAAAACATTCTAACAGAGAGCTAGGAGAGGATTGGAGGTTGCCTGTATTTGGTGTTGCATGAGGCAGTATCAGACTTGGCCTGAAGAATTTATGAACCTTGACATTAGGAAATAAGAAAGGCTATATGCTTCTATGTTTGGCAACTATACAAATAATCTGCATTTTGTTCTCACTTAAGAAACAAAAAGTAACTGGCTCCATCGTGCAATAGCCTGGCCACAGGACACTGGGGAATTCAATCAAGCCTACAATGAGATCAACACCTGCAATGTCTACTGTAAAGAGTTGTTGTAAAGACTGAAAGAGGCCATTTATACACAGGTGGTTACAGTGACTGCAATTTTTCAAAATGCTCCAACATGAGTAGTTGTGACACATGATACAAGGGTGATAATTATTTTTAACCTATTCCCTGGGGTAGTCAGTATTTGAATGACTAATCCAGTGCTTATATAAACTGAAAACCAAGTCAACTATGTTTATCTCTGATGAACACCAGAGGGCTGTTACTTAGCATAATGGCTGCTGCAAATGATTTTCATTGATAAAATGGTGTTCACACTGATCTATAAATACTGTACAGACATTCTCACATAAACTGAAAATAAGAATCTACCTAGGCCAGGTGTAGTGGCTTATGCCTATAATCCCAGCACTTTGGGAGGCTGAGGTGGGAGGATCACTTGAGGCCAGGAGTTTGAGACCAGCCTGGGTGACATAGCAAGACCCTGTCTGTACCAAACAAACAAACGAACAAAAAGACTCTACCTAGCCCAGTTGTCTAAACCTTTCAAAATGGTGCCCTCAGCCATAAGGTCTGGAGAGCTAATGTATAGCATAGTGACTATAATTAATAATATTCTCTTATATACTTGAAACGTGTTAAGAGAGTAAGTATATCTTAAGTGTTATCACACACACACACACACATATACACACGACTGTGAGGTGATGGATATGTTAATTAACTTGACTGTGGTAATAATTTCATAATGTATACATATATCACATTGTACACCTTAAATACATACAATTTTTATGTGTCAATTATACCTCAATAAAGCTGGGAGGAGAATGGTGTCCTCAGCTGAAGAGGCCCATCAGTCCTGTTTCTGGATGCTTTGGAGGAAATTTTGTCACCTAATCCTGACGAGAAAGTTAGCCAAATCCTGACGCTAGAGTACTGTTCCACCTGCCTCTCACGAAACTTCCTGGTGTTCCAAATGCATCGAAGGACAGAGCACAGGGACTTTCTAGAGCAGCTCTGCCCAACAGGGCTTTCTGAGATGACGGAAATGTTTTGTCTGCCCTGTCTAATAAGGTAGCCAGCAGTACAGGTGGTTGCTGATCGCCTAAAACATGGCTAATGCGGCTGAAGAACAAATTTTTTATTTAATTCAATGTTAATTTGAGTCGCCACATGTGGCTAGGGACCACCTGTTGGACGGCATGGTCCTGGAGCTTACAGAACAAGGCTGTATGATGTTTCTGTGGTGGCTCGCCAGTAAATGCTTATGTGTGGCAGACTTTGGTCTGAGTTGCTTCCATAGCAACATTAGGTGGTGAAATTGTGGGAAGGGAGACCTACAGCCCTCAGGTACCCACACTGTTCACTAACCATCTCAATCCATGATGCACAGACACGTCAGCTGAGTGTTCTCAGTAGCAGCAGCCTGAGAGCCTCTGCACTAAGGAGGCAGATCTGGGTTCACTGAATTGCACAACTTAGTATCAGAATGAAAATACATAACTCAGAGGGTAGTCATGAAATTAAATGACCAAACATAAGAAAGCACCTAGCAGTGTGTGTGGTGTTTGTTTGGTAGGGGTTGATAACGTTTAACTTTGCGGACAACGTTTTAACTTTGCATACACCAAAGCGCTCTATTTTCTCCACCTGCCTCCCCTTTAATTATAAAGTCCAAGAGATTTGATAAGGCTGCGTCTTAGCATGAACATATCAACAGAGCATGGGAAACTGTACCCGTCCTCTTCTCACCCCTGAGAAAAACACTATAAATATTTCAGCTAAGAATTTGGTTTGGAAGGATGTCCCTGTCACAATAATTCTTATAAAACAAAATAAGCAATCGGAATAAGGGAACTTCCTCTTTTCTAAAGAGGACCACGGTAGTCCATTTACATTGATTCTTTTTCCCCCTCAGTATTTTTAATGGTAAAATACATAAAAAATTTACCATCTTGGGGACGTGGACAGGGAAAGAGAAGATGTCAGTCAACAGGTACAAGGTTTAGTTAGTCAGAAGGAAGAAGTTCTGGATTCTATTGCATAGCAGGATGACAACAGTTAATAATAATGTACTGTATATTTCAATAAGTAAAAAAGGATTTTAAATGTTCTCTATTTCAGGTGATGGATATGCTAATTAGCCTGATTTGATAATTGCACAATATATACATGTATCCAAACATCACACTGTACCCTATAAATATATATAATTGTCAATTAAAAATAAAATAACTTTAGAAAATGAAAAATAAAAAAATTACCATTTTAATTTTTTTAAGTGTACAGTTCAGTGGTATCAAGTAAATTCAAATTTACATTAGTTTTTGTCCTCAAAGGTAAAACAATATATTAACATGTAAAACAGCATTAAAACATGCAGAAGATAAACACCAAACGCAACAAAGTGTTCATGGGAGTAGTAAAGAAGGGGATCAGGAAAGGAATAAAAGCAGGCTTAAGTTTCATCCACGTTTTCTTTTTAAAAATATAATCAATTGTGGCAAAATGTTAAGACTTGACCAAACTGAGTCTTACATATATAGGTGTTTGTCATATCATTTTCTATACTCTTATATATTCTTCTTTTAACCTTTTATTTGGACCTAATTTTAAACTTACAGAGAACAAGGTACCCACATACACCTCAGACCACTCCTCCAATGTTAAAATTTTACACAACCACAGTACAAAGACAAGACTTTGGTACAACACTACCAACTAAAACAAAGACAGTACTGGGGGCCGGTCTCAGATGCTCACGCCTGTAATCTCCTAGCACTCTAGGAGGCCATCATGGGAGTATCACTTGAGGCCAGAGGTTCAAGACCAGCCTGAGCAAGAGTGAGACCTTGTCTCTATAAAAACCAGAAACATTAGCTGGGCATGGTGGCGCATGCCTGTAGGTCCAGCTACTCGGGAGGCTGAGGCAGAAGGATTGCTTGAGCCCAGGAGTTTGAGGTTGCTGTGAGCTAGGCTGATGCCACTGTACTCTAGCCCCAGTGACAGGTGTGACTCTGTCTCAAAAAAAAAAAGGAAAAACAAAAAACAAAAAAAAAAAAAACACAGACAATACTGAAACTTCCCCAGTTTTCCCACTAATGTCCTTTTTTTATTCTACAGTCTGATCTAGAATTGCACATGACATTTAGTGGTCATTTCTTCTTAGTCTCCTGTGACAATACCTCAGTCTTTCTTTGCCTTTCTTGACCTGACATGTGTCAGTTATTTTGTCAAATGTCCCACAATAGGAATTTGTCTGATATTTTCTCATGACTGGATTGAAATTATGCATTGTTGGCAAGAACACCACAGAAACAATGTTATGCCCTCAGTGCATATCATGTCACAGGTTTGGGATAGCTCTTTTTTGTATTCTTAAAATATTTCATAATTTCAAAAAATCAAAAATAAATAAGTAGTGATGTTAGTCTGGGTTTTTCAGAGAAACAGGACCAACAAGAGATTTCATATATAAAAAGGAATTGGCACATGCGGTTATGGAGGCTGAGAGGTCCTAAGATCCGCCATCTGCAAGTTGGAGACCCAGCAGAGCCAATGGTATAGCTCCACTCTGAGTCTGAAGGCCTGAGAAGCTGGAGGGCTGATGGTGTAAGTTCCAGTCTGAGGCTAGAGATTTCCCAGCTGGAAGACAGTCAGGTAGAGCAAAATCCCCCTCACTCTTTTGTTCCATTCAGGCCTCCAGCAGACTGGCTAAGGCCCACCCATGTTGGGGAGGGCAACCTGCTTTACTGGGTCTACCGATTCAAATATTAATCTCATCTCCAAACATCCCTACAGACATAGACAGAATAACGTTTAACCAAATATCTGGGCACCTCATGGCCTACTCAAGTTGACACACAAAATTAACCACCCACAATAGCTTAAGTTCTAAATTAGAAACTTCCTACTCTACATATTTAGGTTCCAAATCCCATCAAGTCAAATGGATTTTAGGAAGTATTCCAATTCTTAAAGTTATTACTGGCTTCAGGCCTAGAACATAAATCCACAACATACTATCATTTTTAAAACCTCAAGAAGCTTTATTATGCATGATCTTGCTTCAAGAGAAAAGGCAGTTTATACTCTTTAGATAATGGAGCTGTAATCCAAGAGAAGCTAGACCTGCAAGTCAAAGTAAGGCCCTAAGAAAGAAATTAACACAAGCAGTATTGTTAATGAGAACCCAAAAATCCCTTAATCTTTTAGTGAGAGGTGAGAGCTAAATTGTCATTTAGAACTGACTCCACTCCTCTGCATGGCATCCTCAGAATGATGTGTATTGTTCCTATTTCTATGATGCTTTTGGGGAAAAAAGTCTAAATGATTATTTTCTTTTTCTGGGGCAGGAGAGAAAGTCTCAGGGACTTTCACTATCTGAGTTATATATTTAAAATGAAAAAAAAATACACATATATATATATACATATATATATGGGAGGGGAGAGAGAAATTATAGAGAAATGGTAAAAATAAATAAAATTTCAAGCTTTCTCAGAGGCTACTTCCCCTTGAAGCTCTTTTATCTTCAGGACCCCTCTAAACTTGGTGGTTTAGGCTGGAAAATCATTTTTTCCTTAAATGTTTCTATTCAGTTCCAAGTGCTCCATTTCCATATACAGTGGTACAACACACAGTTAGTTTCTCCCCTACCCTCCACTCCAGCTGTATGGAGAGAAAGCTACTTATTAACTAACATGCATTCTTCTCTAGGCCCCCAGTGTTCTGGAAGGCAGTCACAGAGTTTTTCTGAAAAGCCAGAGCAGAGGAATCTAAATCTCACTATGCCAAAGAGGAAGTTGAATATTTATTTTAAATCTCATTTTAGCCGGCCCCAAATGTGAACAGCATTGTCTAGGGCCAGTCCTGTGTACCACCTGCATCTCTTGCATGTCTCTAAGAACATGCTATTTCCCTCAAAGGACTTTCTTTTAAGGAACCAGGATGTGGGTTTGGTTTTGAACTGGGTCAACAATCCCAGGAATCTTCCAGGGAGGAGGTGGGCATTCAGCCCCCTGAGAGACAAGGGTGTGTAGGGGTACAGTGTGGGCTCTGAAGCCAGACTGCCTATATTTCAATCCAGGTTCTTGGGTTTATCATCTGGTAACGTGGGCAAGTTATACAACTGCTCATACCTCGGTTTCTTCTTCTGTTAAAGGGGGCAAACAATGATACTTACTGGACTGGGTCACCGTGAGGATTAAACAAATTAACACATGTAAAGTGCTTAGTACAAGACCTGAAATATAGTAAGTGCTCAATAAATGCTAGAGAGTATGTTGCTCCTGACTTAACCGCCCTCCCCACCCAGGGAATAATCCAGGTCCGCGATCTCTCAGGAGACTTGTGGGTAGTCTGTGGACACTTGCCAGGCTGCATACTTTGGGTGATAGAAACTGTTTCTCCCAACTCCAATTCCACCTACTTCTTATGTCATGCCATCAGAACTCCTAAAACAGAGTCACCTAAAACAATCTTATTTAACAGAGCCTAGAAATTTAAGCCAGTTCAACAGTGAAAACCCCAAGAGTGAATCATGGCAAACTTTAAATATGATCTTGTTAAATGGAAATAGAGACAGACAAATATTTGGAAAAGATCTTAAGAAACTGATAGAGTCCAGTGAGTTGAAGTTCTTTTAGGTCAGACAAGTGTTTCTTGGCTTTTCTCTCTCTAGACATGTATGTGTGTGTTTAAATCCTTACCTCTTTTTTGACAAATATAAAAAATCTATGATTTCTTTTAGGGCTATTTGAAATTTGAAATACAAACAAGTGACCAAAAGCAAATTTAAGCAATTGACATTCTAGATTATGCTTTTTTCAAAGCACACATGTATCCTATCCCTAGGAAACTGAGTTGCTGCCTCCTCCCTTCCTGAGAATCACTGAATGAGACCTAGAAACAACGTCCCATCACCCCAGAGTTTAGAGCAGACAGGATATTGCTATCACTATGTCGGCCAAGATGATTTTGCTCTTACAGGTTTTTTCGGTTTAGTCTACGCAAATAAAAGCCTTCTCTCCTACGTGACCCACATTTGTGCTTAGGATCAGACATTTGGAAACAGACAATGAGAGGACTTACTACTCCACCTAGGAAGGACCCACTGAGAACACCATAGCAGTGAAGGCAAAGTGACCAGACGGGATCATTGCAGGGCTCTGATTTAATCAGCCCCCAGATAACTTCATGATGCCACCAGGAAGGGAAGGGTTAAGGACAGTGGTCAAGGGAACAGCAGCCTGGGTGTGGGACCACACATGGAGAAGGGTCTGGTGAGCAGCAGAGGGGCACAGAGGATACGGAAGACAAGGAAAAGCAAAGCTCCAGGTCTGCAGGACCATGACACTTCAAATGACTCAAGAGGCTGTCAAGACAGGTAAAACATGGGCACAAGGAGAACAAGGACAGAGATTCAGTTAACAGAATTTATAAAAAGGACATGGACTTAATCTCAGGAATGAGGCACAATCTCGACACAAGAAAACAGAGGTCCTCAACAATGCACTCCTCCAACCTTGCTCCACAGCCACCTTAACTTGCTTCCTTCTGTCCTCAGGGGATGACGTATTTCTTTCACTACAACCAATCCTTCTACCCATGTCTTGGACCCTACGCTCAGCTCCTCCAAAGCAGCCCACCTTTTATGTTTTGAACCTCTTCCCTGTATTAATGCCTTTCTTCATTTTCCTTTTCCTTTGGGAGGTAAGTGTGGAAACTAACCCTTCTGCTTCCTCCTCCCCATGTCCTCACCCAGACATTCCTAAAAGTGGAGTCTATATTCACTGCTCCTACATCCTCTCCTCCTTTTCATTCCTCAACCCAGTACAATCTGGCTCCTGTCCTGCAAATCTATTGATTCCATTCTCAGTAAAGTCAACAGTCATGCTATCAAGTCCATTGGAAGTTTTCCTTTTTGTTTTGTTTTAAATCATGTCAAATATATTTTGAATTGCCTGGAAGAATGCCTGATAAATCAATACCACCACCCAAGCACAGGCATAGAGGATGAGTCCAGTTTCCTTCCCAGGGGAAGAGGCCTTCTATGATCTCACTGACACCCCCGATCCCATGGAGCTTGCTCTCCACCCCCCAGCCCCAACAGGCTGTTTCTCACCAGGGCATCCTGGCTCACACTGCGCCTTCTCCCTCCACCCCTACCTCTTCTTTACTTTGCTAATTTCCACTCCTCCCTTACTACTCACATCAGAAGGAATCTCTCTCCCAGGTGGCCTATCCTGGGAGCCCCACCCCAAACCCAGTCCCGGCTGCATAAGGAGCTCTCCTTTCATTTTCCCCTGACATCTGTTTTAAGTTCTCTTGTCATCACCCTGTCCTATAATAGGCTGATTACATCCATCTCACCAAATAGGCTCCACATTCCCTAAGGACAGGAACCATCTTAGACACCCACATGGTGAGAAGGAAGTGACCTTCAGCCCTCAAGAGGGACCCTCTTTAGCCCAAGATGGCAGGGTATAGAATATTTTGGAAGCAAGGGGGTGGATCCTGTGGTTTTCTATCCCTTTCCCCTCCCCCACTTCCACATTTCTGGCTCTGACTTATTTCCTTGTGTTGCCAAGGTAACCAACAGTCCCAGAACACAGACTTCTGACAGTTGGACTTTTAGCCACTGAGATGCAGGACCTGAAGGATTTCTAACATCCCCCGTTTACACGCTTCAGGAGTTAGCAGCACCTCTTCCATGTGTGTAGCCACCAGACCAGGGTGTGGCAGAGTCTACGTGTGTGTGTGTGTGTGTGTGTGTGTCTGTCTGTGTGTTCTTCCACCCTCGCTTATTTGCCAGGGCGTCATGGAAAAAGCTGGACTAAAAAGTGCCATCAGGTGGTGGGAGGATGGGCAACTAAATGGCATCACCTTTCTGGAAAGTAATTTGGTATCAGATACCACAAGATTTTAATGTATTTGTGGTCTTTGGTCCATTAATTCCACATATAGGAAAATAACAAGAGGTATGGACTTATGGACAAGAGGTATGGATTTATGGACACTGCAGATTTATTTAGTAAAACAATCACCTAATGGTTAGTAATAAGAAGTGGTCAAAAATTACGGAATAGCTACATGTTTGTTGTAGGCTGTGCCATAAAATTTAATAATCTCAATTTCAACTGTGATGACGTCTTCTATGTGGGCATACATGTATAAATATACATGTATACATATATGTATAGATAAATAAAAAGAAAAGACTGTAAGGAAATCCACCAAAACGTTTTAATGATGGTTATCATTATCCCTGTACTATGGAATCACATACATGTTTATTTTCATCTTCATACTTTTCTGTATTTTTCCAATTTTATACAATAGTAACCTTTTTCTTTATTATACAGATTCTTTCAACTGTAATAAGACAAATGGTGAGAGATACCAGGTGGAGATGCTTAGTAGAGAGGATTATAACACAAGGAAATAAGTTTATAAAGAGAGAGGGCCACCTCTTCTGGCCTTCACTGAGAGATTGCAAAAATAGGATGAACTTCCATCTAAATGAGATAGTTCTGAATAGAAAAAGGAATAGATGGTGTTATTGCTTAAGTACCACCATTCTCTTCTCCTCAATCCCACTTTTTTTTTTTTGAAGGTTACTGAGTTGAGGGAGACCTGAGAACTGAGCCCTTGAACTCCATGGCAGACTCATCCTCTAGCAGTGACACAGAAGACTGCAGCTCTGAAAGCAAATCCAACCTGAGCCTGTCTGTGGGCTATTTCCCCTGTGAGGATACCTTCTGTGAGTACACCACATCCGGTGAAGACACGCCTTCCAAGGGTTCTCCAATCCACTTCCTCCCTCCTAGCCAAGGGACATGGTGGACTGGAAGTACATGGAGATTCGGGAGGAGACGAGACCAAATCGAGGACCGCCCAGAGCAGTTCTGCAAACTAAGCATTGCCCTCGCCTGGGATGTTGATGTGGGCTCTAACAGTGCAGACTCCATAACTAATTGGGATCTAAATGGAGACAATCAGTGGATAGACAAGTACCCAAGAGAGAGAACAAAACTGACTCTCAGCAAACTGGATGGTCTTGTGCAAACACTTGAGACATTTCTAGAAAATCAGAAAGATGATGAAGGTGATAACTCTGTGTTCCCAGAATCTACTCAGGAGGAAGATTTCCAGCTGTCCAGCAATCCCCCTCCAGATAGGGCTCAGGCCAGCCATCAAGAACATGATACTTGTCAACACTTGCCTGTGTGCAAAATACCAGAAAACGAAGATGTTACCGAGTTCTCCCAGATTCCTCTAAGGCTTCAGGAGCATGAACTTGCTGAGGTAAGCACAGAGGTGTCTCACAGGACAGCAAGGGATAGGCCGGTGTGGGGGCCACGTGGGACCACACAGAGCCTTGCAACCTGCTGTGAGGCAGGCTGGCCTCCCCCCAAGTGTGGGACACGACTAGCAGTGGGAGCAGAATCCCGACACAGAAAGGAGTGAGGGTGGAATTGCAGGGGAAAGACCAGGGAGCTCTGAGGGAGTGAACAGGGTAAGAAGCAAGGAGAAGGGCTAACAAGTATATTTAAAAAAATTATGTGTTTAAATATTAATGAGTACTGAAATTTTGCATTTACAGTTGGGCTATGTTTGGTAAAAGGATTTGAGCTCCAGAAGTGAGTAAATATTGACACCACTGCTAGTCAAGGTTACACATACCTAAGTCATCCTTCATTTTCTTTGCAGATAAGCCAGGCAACTGGCAGCCAAAAGACAAGCACGCCAGGGAGTTCCTCAGTCTCGCTGGGGCAGGCGGTGAAGGAGGAGGACACGTCTTCCGACACACAAGCCCTATCCTGTCTGAACTTTGGGTGGGTCTTCCGCTGGCTGAGGCGGCAGGTCCTCTCCTCTCTGCGGTGGAGAATGCCCTCCGCGACAGCCACCCAAAGCCCCCCTCAGCCGGCACCAAAGAAAAGATACTCTCGCAGAAGCAGGAGAATCCAACCCCAAGAATCGCCCACATTAGGACACCCCACAGCACCACCAGACTTTTAAACTTTTTGATAGTCCCTGTTCCACAGTTCCTGTGGATTTATGTGTTCCCAATAAACAAAACCAATGTTCTTGTTACCCACGTCTTCCTCTTCTAGCATACCATCTTGACCCAGGCTGAAGGCATACATGTGTCTAGAGGCTGACATTTACTCTTAGGAAATATTAACAGTATTATGCTCCCTAAACTAAAGGCATTCTTTTTCTCTCCTCTCCCCTCTTCTTATTGTATTTTACCCCATTTTATCTATCTTACGTCTTTTAACCCATTTTATCATTAACCCAAGTCCCCATTTTCAGCAGGCAGCAGTACAACCCATGAGATTCCCGCCGTGGCAGTAGGACTTAGATTGAACATCCAGGGCTTGAAGAAGGGGCAGAGGGAAGTGACTTAACTGAGGAAGCTAATTTCAACTGGCAGTGTTTTGAGAACTCAGACAGTAGTTCTGATGTTTTTGAGGATCAGCCTGGTTCTAGCATGTGTGGCCTTGGCTGTCATAGTGGCCCACTTAGGACGAAGATGACGATTGGGAATGCTATAATACTTAACCACTGTAAGCCTAGCTTTCCTCATTCATAAGATGGCGGAGATAATATTATAATATATACCTCCTGGGTTGGTGTGAGAGTTAGTGAGATAATGCAAGCACGTGACAAATATTGTTGTTGTTGTTGTTGCTATTAGTCATTCTCCTGAGGAACTCCCCCCAGAAGACCTGATTCAAGGGATATCCAAAAGTGAGAGTTTGAGTCCATTCTCATTGAAATACTTCCCACACAGAGCAATATTTACCAAGTTAAGGGTTTTCAGCAGATCTTGACTTAACCAGGTACTCTCCCAACCCATTCCACTGTGCCCTCTGAAAGTCTTTTGCAAGTACCCACTGAACTTTGCCCTAAATGCCACCTTCTTTGAGGAAGACTCTCCCTGTAATTGTCATCAACTCCCCCCACCCCCAGTATCAGTATTACCATCCTTATTCACTCACAGGTTCACTCAACATCCTCCTTGTTCAGCTAGTACTACCATCCTGTGTGACCTTCAGAGCTCACGTGGAAAACCATATGACTCCTTGGTCTTAAATTCCTTCCTTTTCTCAACTTCAATTTCCTTTATCCCCTTCCTTCCTCCCTTTCTTCCTTCCTTCCACAAATATTTAGCACATAGGAGCGCCAGAAACGTTTCTTGTTTATCGAAAAAAAAAAAAAAAAAAGACTCTTTGAGCTCAAGTGCCTATTTAAGCAATAAAGCCATGTAAACATGAGACTATAAAGGGTTATGGCTAACAGTTTGTAGGGGGTACACATCGGGTACTAAAAAAAGGATAGTACATTCAGCATGGGGAGAGGTTGATTTGGAAAGGTTTCCTGGGTAAGGTTCTTTGAGTTGCAGATGAGGTTAGTTTAAGGTGGAGGACTTTAGGCTGCTGGATAAATTGGTGTGGAGTGGAGGTGTGAGATCTGGTTTGGCTGACAGCATATGTGAGAGACAGTGTGGCACATATGGCCCAGGAAAGATAGTACGGTTGGGGGGAACAGGTCAAATTGCTCAATGTGTGCTCAAGGTCATATCCTGGAGTCTCTTCCCAGCCAGACCTCTCACTCTGTCTGCATTTCTGAGAATATCTCCCCCAGCAGCTCACTTTAACACCCACCTCCACCTTTCCTTACTCTTTGACTTAACTGAGACTTTGAGTCCCACCACCACAACTGTTCCCTGACTTCCCATTCACTTCCCTATAGATCCAACCCATACATCACCTTCCCAAACTTGGCACATCCAGCACATCTAGTAACATCCACAATGCCCTGCCCTTTTCTTCCCCCAGATCTTCTTTTAATCCATACTCAATCCAAATTCCCCAAGAGAACACTCTTGCTTCTCATTAGGGCCAACACACAAACCCATAGCGATTTCCTTCTCCGTTCCCTGACTGCCTAGGGAACCCCATCCTTAAAGAGCCTACTGTAGGGTTACTGTGGGGCAATATTGAACCCTCCTGGTAAAGCTGACCATGCCCTTCCATAAGCTGTTCCCCAGTCTCCACCCTGCCACACTCACACCACCACCTGTACTTTTTAGCTCTCTCTCTCTATTTTTTTTTTTTTTTTTGAGACAGAGTCTCACTCTGTTGCCCGGGCTAGAGTGAGTGCCGTGGCGTCAGCCTAGCTCACAGCAACCTCAAACTCCTGGGCTTAAGCGATCCTACTGCCTCAGCCTCCCAAGTAGCTGGGACTACAGGCATGCACCACCATGCCCGGCTAATTTTTTCTATATATATTTTAGTTGGCCA
>CM052440.1:64237767-64380678 GCA_028533085.1 Varecia variegata
TGGGGTCTCGCTCATTGCTCAGGCTGGTCTCGAACTCCTGACCTTGAGCGATCCACCCGCCTCGGCCTCCCAGAGTGCTAGGATTACAGGCGTGAGCCACCGCGCCCGGCCTCTCTCTATATATATATATATTTTACCTGTAGACTGTGAGCTCTTCAGGGCAAGCACCAGGTCTTTAGTTCCTTTTTACTGCAAAATCCTAACCCAGTGTCTAGTACAGAGTAACCTGTCTATCTGACTCTATATAATTCTTTAAATGTTTTCAGTATGTCCTATCTATATAATTTTTTAAAAAGTGAAATACAACAGCTTAAAGAGTTGCATTTTTTAAGTCAAAAGTGACTGGTCAGCAGAGGAAGGAAGGAGACCAGAAGAAGAGAAAATGGCCATCAGTAAAAGGTCAAGAGGGGCAGCAACCTACAGACCGAGAAACCTGGTAAGACCAGAGGAATTTAGAAACTCATTTGAAAATTTAATTCAACAAATATGCATGGACACTTAATGCTGCTTTAGACTAGATAGACAGACGATGATAGGCCTAAAAGAAAGACTACATCTCCTACTCTCAAGGGACTTGCAACCAGAGTTTTGTTATTATTTTAATTCTTTCTCTAGCAATTAAGCTCTAAGAAAAACTCAACCAAAACAAACTACTTTAAAAGGCTGTTCATACTGAATAAGATGCCCTGTTCTTTAGTTAGATTTCTGACATATTTGTATTTTTCAGTGTTGTATTAATATAAACCTGCTTGACGGGTATGAACCTGTCCCTAAGATTTAAGCAATGTACTTTGCAAGCCTTTTCAATAAAGTAAGCTTTACATACCCTTTGGGGTTAGGTGTGAAGCTACATATCAGAAAGCAAGACAAAGTATTAATATTTAAAAATAGGAATTATTTCAGCACCTCCTCATTCATTATAGTGTCAAATACGTTATTGAAGCTGTGAGCTGCAGGACCTCTACTTTGTGCCACATACCTGGGGCTGGGGCTGGGGCTGGGGCTGGAGGAGGCCCACTGCTTGCGTCCAGAGGACTGACAGCCAACTGGAAGTGGTCATTGACAGGTACTAGCTGTGCTATATCAAGCCTCTCATAGAATTACTATGATTGCCAGGGACATACTAATCTAATTAACCAATACATTTTGAGATCCATTATCTCATAACTGAAAACTAAAATCATTCCTTCAAGAGTCACTCAACTTTGAAGCCTCTCAAGCTCAGCTGCTTGAATTAGCCATGTATTAACTTAAACATTCGTATTCTAGAATCTATGCCACCACCATAATATAAGCCAGAATACAAGTGTGAGAATTTATCAAGCAAATGTAGGGGGTAATCCACTATCTCTCTGAAACACAGAATTGAGATAGGCTAATGTAAATACATTACAGACTAACCATGCCATGCCAATTTCTTGCTCAGCAGAATCCTAGTGAGAGGAAAAAGTGTGCGATCAAACCACACCTGCAAAACAGGCAAAATTTTTCCAGACTTCAAGAACAGAATGTGCTAATTCATGACTCAAGAGGATACACAGGACCAAGTTCAGCTGGCCACAAGAATAGTGTCTAAAATCCTCTTACAAAACAAAAGAAAAATGAAGCAAATTATAAATGAATTCCTAGAGAGTATTAAGGTCTTTACCCCCTAATATTAAAGAACCATTTTGTTTACTTAGGAGAGATAATTGTTTAAAAAACATGCCTTCTCATTGTGAATTGCAAGTGGGAGAACACATATAGCACACAGGACAATCTCCAATTTCAAGATGGAAGGATGGGTTTGATATTGCATTGCTTGGAGTCAATCTTGTCCTGTTACCCCCTAACTCCCCAAACAAACAGAACAATGCTCTGCTTTCAGAAGTGAAATAAGATCCTCATCAGATAACACTCACTGAGTGAACCAGTCATGAGCAGAGTGGGTACACAAGCCTTAGGATACATTCCCAAAAAGATTAGTCTAGATCGAGAAGTCCCATGACAAAACCATTTCCGTTTTATCCTACCTTTCAAAGGAATTCCATGGTTTTAATGCCCATTTGATTTTAACATAATATGCTTTATGGAGAACTACTTTCAAAGCATTTTCAAATGGGAGCGGGCAAATATCATATCTTTTTAGACTGTGGCTGTTGAAAGGAAATTCATCTCATTACTACTGAATTCTCTCAGTCCAGAAAGAAGTCAGAATGGCAATACTTAATTTTTCCTCATCTGCATCAAAAAAATTTATTATTTTAAGTAGAAATCTCTAAAATAAAGAGCTCTCTCTCTCTTCTAGGGTAGAGCTTTCCTATATACACACTCACAAAGGAAAAGATAACACTTTAGATGTCTTATTGGTTAAAATGACTGGTGAATGACAGGGAACAGGATGTGTAAATGATCTCTAGAATTACTCCATGGATGACTTATTAGCTATCAAGGGGATTGGGCACCTCTACAATGAGAGGTCTAGTGAACACCAACTTAGTCAGGTGATTACACTTAGCCTAGCCAACATCATACACCTTCTGAAGAGAAGCAGTATATACTTGCTAGCAATGTTTAATCTGAATCTAATAATGAGGACACCAACAGTCAGGTGAATCCAGATTGTAGGACATTCTACCAGACAGCTGCCTTGGACTTTTCAAACATGTTGAAACACAAAACACAACAAACACAAACATCATGAAACACAAAATAAGACAAAAAAAAAAAGGGCAGGTAGGCAAGACAGTTCATAAAACAGACTAAAGAAACATGACAACCAATTGCTATTTGTGATTTTTGACTGAATCCTTGATCAAAGCCACAGAGCAAAATAAAACTATGGTAAAGGATATTTTTCTAACAGTTGGAAAAATCTGAATATGGACTATCCATTAGATAATATGATTAAATATTTCTTGGGTATAATAAGAATATTATGGCTATATAAGAGAATGTCCTTGGTTCTTAGGAAATTCGAAAGGCTGAAGTGTCATGATATCTGCAACTTGCTTTCATATGATCCAGGAAAAAAACAGAGAAAATGAGAAAGCCAAGATGGGGAAAATATAAAGAAAAACTCAAGTGGAGAATCCAGATCTCTGCTATTAAAGTACTATATTTGCTATTCTTGTGTGATAACATATCTTTAGAGATACACGTATTTAAAACCTTAAGATATTTACTCTAAACAAAACTGAGACAATAATTTGATTTCTCAAGTGATATAAACTAGGCAATTCTTTAATCTGGATTCATTCATTCATCCTGGCAACTGCCTTTGAATTCACAACCGGCTGCAAGGAATTTTTAGTCTCAAAGGTTGGTAAATATTCATCTTTCATGTCCTAACTATATAAAAAGCAAACTGGTCCAGTTGAAAGCAGACCAGTAGCTAGGCATTTTTCTAAAACACGTGAGATTTCAGGAGTTTATTTAGCTGGGATTAAAAAGAACAATTTTTGCCAAATGGGGAGGTAGGTCTTCTGCCCTTTCAAAACTATCACAAGTTTTAAGGTCTGGATAGTTCATGTCTACCTTCAAAAGAAATTCTTATACGTTTTCTGCTTCTCACAAATCAGGAACAGCCTGACACAGTACTAATAATTCCTGCAAATTGTTCTGACATTTCCTTTTATTTTGAGCAGTGCTAGATTGTTCTGCTTCTTCCAAAACTAACAAGAAGAATAGGCATAAAGTCATCATATAATCTATTGTCCATGCTTTTGAAAGTGAAAGAGTACTCTACTATAGCCTTTATTAACATTTTTAGTATGTATCTCTTATATGACTAAAGCGACAGATCCTCTCTTAAACTAATGCATATGTTCATATACACTGAACACTTTGCAAATAATTCAGTATGTTCAAAGACTCTCTGAATCCTACTCTTCAATCCAGGTTAAAAATCTAGGTTCTTATATAAGACTTTCCAGCTTCAAACTCCAGTTTACCACTTATTTGCTGTGGATCCTGGGGAAGTTACCTCTCTTGGCTATTTCCTCGTCTGCAAACTGCAATACTAATAGGACTAACCTCAAAGGGTTGTGGTGAGGATTTGGTAAAAGTACTTGGCACATAGTAAGTGCTTTCAAATTTTAGCTACAGCTAGTTGCCGTCACGTGATTTCTTTGCTTTAAAAATCTGCCACGGCTCCTAGTGACTATAAAATAAAATCCAAGTAAACTGCCCGTAAACATCTCTATCGTTGGATTTGGATGTTATTTTCCGGTAATCTCACAATCTCCGCCCCAGCCCAACCCCGCCCCTGACACCCTAGAACCTCTGCAGTGCTTGTTTCCCATACTCTCCTGCCCCAGTGCCTTTGCTTACGCCGTTCCCTCTTCTTGGAACTACCCTAACCATGCTACCTCTCCAGTCTGCCCTGCGACCCACCTATTCCCAAAGGTACTCCCACGTGGGCCTTCAAGGCCCAGGTTAAATTCAATTAACCTGTAGAATGCAGTAGGCTGGAATTAATCTTACCATCCCTATGCCACGACACTTCACTTTTACCTGTAGTTAAGTGTACATTTTATCCTGATTTACAGACATCTACATCCACGCCTCTCTCTCCCACTAGACAAAAGCCGCTATGTTCTGCTTATGTTTGCATGCTCCAAAGCCCCTGGCCCAGTTTCCGGTACCTAGTAGCTCCATGACAAATATTTGGTAAATTGAACAGTTAATCTGCAGGAAATAATTTAAACAGATAATATCTGAAATTGAATGTCATTTCCTCTCATAAAACTTAATTAGTTTCTACTTTAATTAAGTCTAGTCCCTGAATGTCTCTAGGGGGGTGACCAAGGCAGGGGGAGTGTAGTATAGTGTAGATGTTTACCGAGCTGAAAAGCTCAGCTTTGTACACTAGACAAAGCTAGTTAACAAAAGAATATCCACATCTTTCTACTTGTCTGAGCAGAGACTTATAGTCTATCCTCTCTCGTGAATTTAAAAGGATTTTTTAAAGTCTTTGCATTTCTAAATCTTCCAGAAGAGGGTTAGAGTCATTCATTCATTCATGCAAATGCATTTAGTGAACACTAACATGCTAGAGACCGTGCACAAAGATGAGTATGACAGACTCCCGCCCTGTGCCATGTTAATACCTTTCATGGTCAGACACTACTGTTTCTGACCACTGGTAAGCATTTACCCGAGAAAATTTAATGAACACAGTGGACAGGAAATTACCTAGGCTAAAAAGATGCATCAAACTCGTAAGGTGCCCTACAGTGGGCTCTCAGGCATGACTAAGAGAATTCTCCTTGCTCTTCCTTTCATTCATTTATTTACCACTCAGCCCCTTGCGGAGGTCCCCACGTGCTGGCCATGATTACCTCTCGTGCCAAGGACATGGGAATACACAAGATATTGTTCCCATTCTCTCCATGTCCGAAGCCTGGCAGTGGGGCTAATCATTGTTTGTTCACCAAAAAACGATCATTTCTTGGGCAAATTCTCCTTGTCTGTCTTCATCTCACATGAAGTTATTTAAAAATGTCTTCTGGACGTTGATCTGGCTACCCCAGCTTGTAAGTCATTAAATGATTGGTTTTCTACATGAACTGTACAGTTAGATGGCGGGAGTGTCCTGCCACAATAATGGGATGACTTTCCTTACATTATACAGTCGGTATTTGTGAACTTGCTCGCTTGTTAAAATTTGCTTGCAACCCCAAAGTCACTACTCCAGGTGGTTTTGTGGTCATTACGGACATGCACAGAGCAGCAAAAAATCCGCGTACCCCTCATGTATGTTCTCAGCTGAGGTCAAACAAAGCGATGCTCTGCCTTCTTGTTTGAGCTCAGTCCTCACGCTATAAACTGTCCTTTTCATGGTTTATTCTGTGCCGTGTTTTTACATCTTTGTGCTTTCTGTTGCTGGCTCCCACTGTTTCAAACGGCCTCCAGGCGTAGTGCTGAAGTGTTGTCTAGCGTTCCTGGGGCAAGAAGGCCGTGTGCCTCAAGGACTAAATACACGGGTGACGTAGGCTTCATCCAGGCAACACTCACAGTGCTGTTGGCTGTGAGGTCAATGGTAAATGACTCAACAACATATATTAAATATGGTGTCTTTAAACAGAAACACACATAAAACAAGGTTATGTACTGAGCAGTTGCTGAAAATGTTGTGACCAGAGGCTTGCAGGAACCTCACTCTGTATCTCCCCTAGGAAAAGTACTAAGTAATTCAGTGTTCACAGTGACTTTATAGACTATAACTACCACAACCCCACCCCCCAATAAAAACCCAAGAATTGACTGACTATCCAGCCATTCTCACCGATTTTTTTTTTTTCTCCAACTTTACCTTCTGAGAATTCCGTAGAGCCAGAAAGTGAAGAAACAAAAAAATCACCCTCTGGAATTTGTGACACTCTGGCAGAAATATTTCATATTTTCTGCCCCTCTAGAATCACAGTCTTGCAAAGAAGAGCTTGATGCTCTGCTGGCTAACAGGGGAGGAAAGAAAAGGGGGCAACAGGCCAGGGAGTGCTATGTATGGGTCAATGTAAATGGTTTTTCTTGGGTGTTGCTGTTTCCCCTTGTGAGAAGTCTAATGCCTGAAGGTCAGGTACTCCTATTATTTCCTGCCTGATACTTGGTTTTTAACTGTCCCACCCACATGGGCCCAGTCTGGGGGAAAAGTCTCTGAAAGGAGTGTTCTGTCCAACCTTAGGTAAGACCAATGTAGACCACGAAGAACCCAAAATCCCACTTTTCTAAGGAAATAATGTATTATTTAATTCCTAAAAATGTATAAAGAATAAGACAATTTAAATCCCCCAAAATAATCCAAAACTTTTGAGAATGCCTCAGAATTCACATTTCCCTTGGTAGAAGCTAAGCTCCCCAAGCAGGAAACAGCTTCCGGACATCAACGTATTGGAAGCCAGCTTAGCTCCTGCTCCAGGAATTCCATGCTTAGACCCAGAAGCATTTAATGGACGGTTCCATCCTGTGTCTTCTTAACTCTTCCCCAAGGTTGAGATAATGTTTGTTTGTTGAACAAAAC
This sequence comes from Varecia variegata, assembly GCA_028533085.1. NCBI lineage: Eukaryota > Metazoa > Chordata > Mammalia > Primates > Lemuridae > Varecia > Varecia variegata. Next base: position 64,244,768 of record CM052440.1, read on the forward strand.
AGTCATCCAAGTGCACGTCTGTTGAAAAGCTTCCAAGAAAGTTGAGAGGCCAAGGCAAAGAGGAAGACCAGCTAATCAGAAATCCAGGGCAAGAAAAGTTAGATCCAAAACAAATATAGTACAAAATGCCCAGAATAGCCCAGAAAGACAGCTGATGACCTTTTCCTCTAAAATCTTTTAATGTCACAGTATCAAATGGCCTCAGTGTCTAAAGCCACGCACATAATTACCACTACAACAGTAAGGGAATGAGGTAAAAAACACATGCACCAACAAGAAAAGCTGATGGTACAATTACAATTTGTGTTTTGAAATACAAATGAAAACGCAGAAGACGATTACTGCTCATACTGTACTGAGCAGTCTGTCACTGGCAAGGGATTACACCTTGGTTCAAAGTACTAGTCACAGGAAGTTGTCAAGGCTGTTTCAATCTGAAAGATGCCATAACTGCTATAGAGATAGCACGTATTATCTTCTGCCTAGAAACTAAATGGATACTGCTATAGTACAATGAGTATAAATTGCTACACCCCTAATTTAAGTCTCCTCTTGGCTAAAGGAGCTCTCTGAGCTGTGACTTGACCGGAATAGCACTACAGTATGCAAGGAATGCAGAGCACACCCAGAGACCCAACCTCATTGCTTTATGATGCTCAGAGCCTCAAGCTAAATAATGGATTTAAGAACCAGTGAAATCCCTTCTTCTACTTCTCTGCTCCTGAAGCAATGGAGAACCTTGGCTCATTGAAATTCTGGTGCCAGATCCCAGCTTTCCCTCATTTCCCATACCATTAAACCACAGACTCACTAAGAGTCAAAATTCTCTTGGATCCTCTTCTCCCTTCTTAAGAAACTGTTGACACTACACACCTAAGAGCCATCATAGATACTAAGGTCTTCCAATTAAATGTATAAATGCATGGTAATCTGAGAGAATGACCACACCTGCCCAGTTATAGAGCCAGTGGGTAAGTACCCCCACTGGTTTGATTATTTGCTACATGTGCAAACTGTTCTTCTGTGTCTACAGTTACACTCTAGCATATCTGTCTCATAGAAAAAAGGAAAAAAAGTTAAAGTCACTGGCTGCCAGCTTCCTAAGAGGTGAGGAGAAAGCAAAGCAACTGAGAATAAAAAGACTGTCATGGCTTTGGCAAGATGAGCAAATAGTTTCTAACAGCCCAGAAGCTCCATCCACACTCACACACGAGAAGCATCTGCTTGAAGGGAGCATTCTAATGGCAGAACTAAATCACCATTTGATTGTAAAGGTGAGCCTAGATATTTGGTAGGAGAAGGAGGATTGAGCAATAAGAAAAAAAATATGGAAAAGAAATCTTTTGTGAGTTACAGGATAAAAAGAAATTCACTTACATATTGTCTCAAGTTATAATGAGCCAAGAAAGCACAAGACAACCATATGTGACACGATTCCAAATAAGACTGCCAGCCCCCAGCCACATTTTTTGAATTTTTAGTATGAGTTACCTAAAATAAACAATGTTTGGTCCACAAAAGACAGTGAGGAGACAGAAAACTCCAATCCCCACATAATAAAGTGATAAAGACTGCAGGAAGGGTTTAGAGAAAAGGGTACAAAGGACAGAGCTACGATAGATGCTTTTCTTTGGGGATGACATTATCTCAGAGGCTATAAATCGCCTGCTTACAAACCACTACACGATAAGGTGGACTGACTCTACAGGCAGACCTGGGCGAGTAATTAAGTGTACAACCCCATGGCCTTCCAAGGCCTAATGCAAAGAAGACAGAAATGAAGCCTGACAAGGGGCCCCACCTCATTCCCGTGCCTGGGTCCATCCAGCCTCAAAAGTGGTATAACCAGACAGCTCTCACCACTATCGTCCATGAACTCAGGAACCATTAGCACGGAGGAGACCAGGGTGTTGCCCACACTCTTAGGCAAATGATATTTCATCTATTTGCCAGTTGCCAGAACAGCCACAAGACTGAAAGTACAAATATTCCAAAGCTTTTAGTTGACTATAATTCTTTCCTACATGATTTCTTTCCTGTTCTCAGTTTCCATATAGATACCCCTGGGTATCAGAGGACAGAGGTCAGAACTTAAAAGTAATTCTTAACTGATACCACTAGTATTTAGGATTTATTTTTAATTGTATTAATTCCATTTAATCCAATATCTGATTTTCATGCTGATTTTAAAATATTCCTTTTAATAAATATTTTCTTGAACAACTGAGTAACAGAACAAACCCAAATTTTATCTGGGACACTCCCAGTTGTGTGACTTCAATGGGAGGACTGAGACTTGAAATAGAGATGTAAGATAAGGCCAAATACAGCTCCCGTAATCCAACTATGCCACAGATTTACATGCAATGTCTCACATGTCTGTTTATGTAGTTTAGATAGAAATATACACACACGTTAATGAACAGAGCTTGTGCATTAAAGTAAATATTGGTGTGAAAATGAAGTTATACATACAGTACTCAATGTAGCCTTCAGTCACAGTCATGACAGTCTGGTCATTAGGCTTTTTATCTGCTGTGGACATAAACTATTTTGTGAACTTAGGTCCAACTGTAAGACGATTCCTTCCCCCACTATTACAAGTACCAAAATCTGCTGTCACAAGAACTTTGGATCTGGAACAGGTCCATGAAAGAATCTAGCATCTAGAAAAATGCAAATACACCCAAAACTAGGCATTACATTTGGGGGATTCATTGAATCCGCCTCTGCCTCAAAGTTTCAATGTAAATTAACCTCCTGATTTTACAAATGAGGAGATTGAGGCCCAGAAAATTTAAATGATATACCAGAGTTTCCACAGGTAGTTAGTAGAGAAGTCGGGACTAGAATTTAGACTCTTGGGTTAAATATATTCCTTAACTCAAGTCACTCTAATAATTTCCTTTATAGAACACTAGATTATTCATTTTTTAGATCAAAATCTCACTGAGGGGAGAAAAAAAAAAAAAATCACACTTAGTCTGTATCATATGTCCCCAGAGCTAGTCCGGAACTCACTGACAGAGGTGGAAAGAGGTCACCAACCACAACCAGTATTGGCTGTGGTCTTCAGAGAGCCACCCACATAGCCTCTCACCTCTTGATACATCAGGACATTTGCAGAGTGCCATGCAAGAGTTAAGAGCATAATGTATAAAATTAGGATTTTCCTTTGTGCAAAATGACCCTACTTTTCCACTAATCTCAGCTCCACTGGCCTCTTTTTGAGCTAACCAAGTAAACCAGTTCAGACAACCAAGAGTGTCTTCACTGACTCACCCTGGAGAGGGACATGCCAAGGACACACGGACTAATGTGTCCTTTCATCCTTCCTCTGAGTTTCGGTCTAAGGTGAGGCAAGTAGGAAAACATTTTTGTTAGTATTCACCATACTTTAAAAAAAAAGTCTCATATTTTTAAAAAATTGTCTGAAAACTCCTATGAAGTATCAGATACAAACAGGTAATATTAGTAATATTAGTAACAAGAATGAGAAAAATAATAACAAACACTATTATTTTTAGTGGTGGGGCTATGGGCCCAGAAGCACACTGCTAACACCACTGTAGTAAACTGTAGCAAATCGATGGGGCATCTTCTAGGTGGGCATATGACCATCCCCATTTTACGGATGTGGAAGCTGATCCAGAGAGGTCAGGGGACTGGAAGGTGCTGGAGACGTGGTCTGAATGCAGAATGCTCTCACAGCAAAACTCACACACTTATGTCCCATATTTGGGAAAATACATTTTTTCCTAGTTCTACAGTTTCATTAAGTTCATTTTTGACTCAAGATTCATACTTTAGGGACTGGTGTTTTTTTCAAAGCTTCTTAAAACAAGTTGGACTTAATGGATTGCTCAGACAATGTTCTAAGAGTGCCTTCTGAGCTCCAGCCTGTCTGATCAAATCAAATTTTATTTCTCTACTCACCTCCCTAGACATGTCAGGTCTCATAAGCTGAGTCTTCCCCTGGGTTGTCACTTTTCCAGGCTCTTGATCTGGTTGACAAGATATCCTGACAGTTTCCAAGGGAGGAGTCCAGACATGTCTCTCTTTTGGATCTATTTTCTCTTCCCCTCTGTAAGCCTTCCCCGTACCAGGCAACCAAAACTCTTCTTTGACAGGGCAACAGGCTTTCCCACATCACTCACATATCAGAGAGGGCTTCCACCTGGTCACACCCACCAAAAGTAATCTATGCAAACATCTTCATCCGTCCTGTTGAGCAAACAGGCTTAGAATACCACGTTGAAGCAGACAAATCACTTGGCTACCTGAAGTTCAACATTACTCCACAGTGCCACTGAATCTAAATTTCTGTAGTCCCTGAGCAAACAAAATACAATCCTCACCAAAAGATATGCACAAAGTATTCATAGGAGCACTGTTAGTAATATGTCCAAACTGGAAACTATAATGTCTGGCAACTATAAAATAAACATACAACTGAATACCATTAGAGGAAGGAGAACGAAAAAAATAAACGACTACAGGCAATATCATAGATGGATTTCACAAACATAACAAGCTAAACAATCCAGATGCAAAAGAGCATACACTGCATGATTCTATTCATTAATTTTAAAAAACAGGCAAAACTAAACAAAGTCAGCATATTGGTTACTCCAGGGAGCATGAGGGGAGGAAAACTCTGGGGTGCTGGTAATTTTATATTAATTGAGGCACTGGTTATAGAGGTGTGTCCACTTGGTGACAATGACTCCATCAAGCCATTCACTTACAATATGTGTGCACTTTCATCTACGTATAAGGTATTTCAATAAAGAGCTGAGCCAGAGAGACCTCCGAGATCATCTGGTCTGGTCTGTGCCCATTTGTTGGCAGAAGACTAGCTGTGTCCGGTGGAGCTTAAATATCTCAAGGAAACAGAGGAAATCCATAGAAAGGCTGGGACTGGCCATCAGATCTCTTAACTCCCTACCCAGGTACCAAAGCTACCTCTCGAACATGGGAGGATGTTTCTCTAACCTCCTTCTTTGCTGTGACTACAGCCGAGGTTTCCAAAGATTAGGATCACATTCCTCTTAAGAACATAACCCAGAAGGCTCCAGTCTCCTATTGACATCCATGCCAAGAAGAGCACCTAAACACTTTCACATACGGCAAATCAGAAAAAGACAGTGCCGTGCTCACACTGATTGGCTATGGGACCTCTGGCGCGCTCCTTCCCTCTCCCTGACCCTCGGGATTCTCATCTATTAATAGATCACTGAACTATTAACTCCTACTCTGCAAGGGTGCCATGAGGATAAGGTCATAGTGTCAAAGCAGCATCTGCTACACGGCAAACACCCAGAAAATGCATCTGTAGAATGAACATTGAATTGAATTAATCAGATGCTTGTAATTTGGTAGAAGCTCGATAAATAGTAGTTATTACTGGGCGAGAGGAATAGGGAGAAAGGGAGTACACGGGCTTGTGAAAACCACCACCTCATTTTCTAAGCCTATTAAGCCATTAACGGGTTGACCAACAATTCTCACTGGAGTAGATGAGGCGCAACTGGCCTGTAAAGTAGAGCAACGAAGGACTTGAGAGGATTGTGCCCGGTAGGATCGCGCTACTAGCTCTGTGTTTGCCTTCGCGGGGCCAAATAAAAGATTTGCTCATTGCCTGCCGTACCATGTCCAAATCCTACGACCACCTAGGCTAGTCACACCACTCTTATAATTAAAAAGCTTTTAAAGGCAGGGAGAAGATAGAAACTCCTGTAGACTTAATGAGTAGATGACTAGAAAAATATTCACACACAGCAAGAGAAAGTCTTTAAAGATGTCAGAAATAAACAATGACGAGGGCTGAGTTTACTTACGTTTTCAAAAAACAGGTTTAATATTGATTTTTTTAGCTCTTCAAATCTTGACTAGACTAAGCAAACTGATCCATACAAGTTCTTTTATACTGAAAAGAAACAAATATAAAAATGACAAATTAGAACTAAATTCAAATTATAGCGCACACACACCAGAAAAAAATAAAAGCTATAAATGGTAAATTATTATGTAAACAAAAATCATCAAACTAGGTAACATGGGTGTCATTAAAAACCAGAAAACATGAACTAAGGACTTCTTTCCATCTATCCTTCCTCTTTCTTCCTTCTCCCCATCTAGTACTACCTTCCTCTCTTCCTTCCTTCCTCAGTTACTGGACAACCTCAAATATTCCTTTAAGACGAATTGTCTGCTGAAACCATCACTATTAATTTTTACAGCACAAAGTACGTGGCACGTGGTAGGTACTCTATGAATGAATGTTGAGTAAATGAATGAACCACAGTTTTACAATATTCAGTTGTTAAGGTGAAAAAAAATGAAGAAATGCTTGTAATTATTTGTCCAAAAAGAACAGTGTGTAGACAATATGCAGAAACATGTGCACTATTTTTTAGACTTGCATTTCTGATTCTCTTATCTCTTTTAAATAACTCACACTTTAAAAACATTCCCATTAGTATATATGGATACATATCTGCACCATGATACAGTAATAAGATATATTAATATTTTGGTAGTAAAAGAATATTTAAGAACAGTAAAAGTTTCTTTTGAGATGCTCCCTCTTCAAATACTTCATAACTACCTGTATCCAAAGGAGAAAGCAAGGTGTCTCCAAGTTAAATGTAAGAGATATTGCCACACATGTGTTTTTCAAATGCATATATAGTCAAGTCCAGTCCTAGACAAAAACCATGATGTAAGAACGTGGCTGTTTCCTTCTCTCTCTGCCCTTTTGAGGATTCAGTAACCCCAGATGTTTAATCAAGCAGGGAAGCAACAGGATCAGCTCCAAGGCTGCAACAGCTTAATGCATATCCTTCCTGAGGATATTTTAATTTTTTTTTTAAAAAGTGTTCCAGAAAAGGCAGATGCTCAACATTGAAATCAAATGCATTACTGACAATGGAATTTCAGGCATGAATGGGGGTGCAGCCTGTCTTTCTGGAATTTCTCAACAGTCCATCAAATCACACCAGGTAATCATTTGTCCATTCTACCTTCTCCTAAAGCTGGCTTCATATATGGTCCATAACTACACACCAATCCCGGCAAATTTTAAGTAATTAATGATACATACATAAGCAAGCTGATTTTAAGACAGGCATGTGCCCCAAGAGTAAACAGTTACGTTAGTCAGCAGTTCTCAAAGTGAGCTCCTAGGAACCCCACCCTGTAAGTGCTTCTGAGAACAGAGGCAGGAGTGAGATGTGTGGCAGTGGACAGAGTAATTTCACCGTTTTCTATTTCATATTTTGAACCAAGATTTAGTTGGAGAAGTGGTTCTTTGAGCAGTTTATGAAAGGGTTGAAATAATCAATGTAACCAAAAAATAATGAGGTTAAAAGCTACTGTAGAAAATCCCAGTGAGTTCATAATACACCAAAATCCAACCAGCCCTTCGTGGGAAGATATGACCTGCCAGGGGACCAGGGCACAGGTCAGCCCAGGTCAGAGCTGGGCCTCCTCTTCCTCCCTACTCAGTTCCTTCATCTCCTGCCCTGGAACAATGAGCAGAAGGAAGGCCACTACTCTTCCATGAGGACTGAACCAACAGCAAGGGGGGTGAGATTAGGGTGGAGAGAGACTGTGGATATTCCAGAGATGGGGAGGGAGGATGCTCCAGCAAAGAGCAAGACACAGGGGGCTTCCGCCACTCACTCACTGCCCAGGCCCTGCCCCAATCCAATCCCCACCAGCCTCTGCTGAAAATTACACAGGCAAGGTTAAGATTTACATGCTTCATCTAATGTCAGGGCTCTCGGGTAGGAATAAGAAAAGAGAAAATTAATAGAACAGTTTAAAGAGAAGACATATATGTTCTATAAGGCCAATTCAAAACAACATGTAAAATGCAAAAAAAAAAAAAAAAAAAAAAAAAAAAGGAGGAGGAGCATTACGAGAAAGTAAGCATTGCCTGAACTTGCTCCAGGGAAACTCAGGTAAACTAAGAGGCATTGAGTATATTCAATCCCTCCCTCAACACAGAGCTCCAATTCTTTGGCCCAACCAGGACTGAATACATAAAAACATTGATAAACACAAACCATTATATTTTTTGAGTTTTCATCATAGTCCTTGTTTAAGTGAGTCAAAGATGCTCTTTGTTACACAATTTTGATCGAATGCAAGAGACTTTAGTCATTTCCTCAGAAACAGACTTAAGCTATAAATACTAACAAACACAGCCATGCACAAAACGGCTCACTGACAAGTTTAATTTAAAAACAAGAACACATTATCAAACTGAAAAGCAAGCCATAAAAAAAATCCCAACCCATGCAAACAACATTCCTAGAAGAAAAAAACCTTTAGTGTAATGACAAGCATAATTACAAATAGCTTTTATTTGACTCACAAACCTGTCCTGTACAGAAGATTACAGAAGGAAAAAAATACAGTATACGCTTGTATACATTTAATAAAACAAGCCCTTACCATCTTGCCCACAGCCTTACGTTTCAAATTTCAAGAAAATTCGCCAACCATTAAATAAGTGACTTCTATATATCCCTTTGAGATGGAAAATGCATTTATTACTATTGCTTATTTTCTAAATCCCTTTGATATTCCAAAGCATAATCATAACTGAGAGTAACATGTTAAACATAATCATTAGGAAGCAAAGTTACTGTTTATTATAATGCATAATGCCATAGTTCATGCTTAAAAACTAAATGGAATCCAAAGTCTCCTTTCAGACATGACTTAAGTATCTAAAGCAGGGGTCTGTAAGCGGGCCAAATGTGGCCTGCCACCTGTTTTTGTAAATAAAATTTTATTGGAACACAGCCATGCCCAGTTATTTACATTTTGTCTGTGGCAGATTTTTGCAAGACACAACAGATTTGAGCAGTAATAGCACAGACTGTAGGATCCACAAAAAGTGTCAAATGTTTATTATCTGGCCTTTTAAGAAAAAGTTTGCCGACCTCTGGTCTTAAAAAGCCAGCTACTTCAGCAGACTGTTTTAAAACAAGAAACACTAATCTGGGTTGAGTCATATTGCTGGAGAACTACCTAAGTCACTTAACCTTTAATTTTCTCATTTATGATACACTACTTGCTAATATTTATCAGGAACTTACATACCAGGCATCATTCTAAGGGCTTTACTTTTAGTAAATGAACAATGAACTTCTTCATTTAATTCTGACAAAAATCCTAGAAAGGAAGTAAATTATTATCCCTATCTTACAAATGAGAAAACCAAGGCAGAGAGGTTAAATACCTTGTCAAAGGTTAAATAGTAGAGAAATCAGGACCAGAACCCAGGCAATCTGGCTCCAGAGCTCATATTCTTAATCTCTATGCTATATTAACAGTAATTTTATAAAAGTTATATGAAATAAAAGCAAATATCAAAATGGTTAAATCCAGTAAAATACACCTCTGCACAATTTAGGTTAAGATACCTAAAAGAATATAAATGGACTTCCATAGACTTTAAGACCCTCCTGATTCTAAGATTAGAGCTAACCTCAGAGTACTGGGACTATAAAAGCCCATGATTTTCTTTCTTTTTTATCATAAGTAATCAAAGAATCAATCTAACTGCCACTGTCCATCTTTTCCTTTGTAAGTAAGGACTCTCCAGGAAGTTCAGGCCCTTCAGAAAGTCTTCAGCATGAATGCTTATCAGAGAGACCCTAATCTTCCAAGTTTGTTCCCATCTAGTCTTATCCTCCCCTAAGGTGCCATCTGGGAAAAGGCTGAGCCAGCACCAACAGAAATGATGGAAAGACTGTTCTTCACAGCCTGGTAAGAAGACCTGCATCCAGCCACAGCCACCACCTGGTCAGGAAGATGTCCCCTTGCTGAGTCATCCTCACCACTTCCTGAAGCTCTCTGGGTTTCCAGAGGAAATGTGTCACCTAAACGTGACCCAGTGCCCTTTTGTACTAAAAGATAGGTTTATGTGGTTCCAAATGAATAGCGAGAAGATATACTATTAAATCACTCATCACCAATTCATGTGCAGAGAGAGATGGGTCTTAACCTTCTTTTTAATCAGGCTAGTCTTTCACTGGTTTTCAGTGTCTGCATAGTAAAGTCCAAACCTTCGAGGTTGACACTGAAGACCCTCCACATCCTACCCTTTCCTGTTTTTCCCACATTGTCTCCTGTTTTTGGTTTTTCATGCACCCGGGATGGCCTGCTTTTTCTTTAGTGCATCATATCTACTCCTGCTTCTGGGCCATACCCATTCCATACCCTTTGTCAGAGACCCTATTTTCTATTATCAACGTCGCATTCAGTGGATAGACCAAATTTCTCTGCTAAATATGATGGGTAAAAATTGTATTTCCTGCCCACAGGATCCTCACAATCCAGCAGAGGAAACAGGGATACAAAAAAAAGCTAAACAAATCTATATATTGGAGGTTCAAGTGCTACAGGACTCTGACCGCAAGTCTAGAAGGACTTTAGAGAGACACCATCACTTATGCGGACCTCGAGGAAAGGAGAAACGTGACTGCGTTGGCGAGTTTATAAAGCTGCAGGGGTGACCATATAGAAGGGTTGACCTCACGGATTTCAGAGCCAGATAGACCTGGGTCCAAAATCCCGGCTCCTTTGGCTGGAATAGGGCTTGTAGGAGTTAAGATCAAATAAATGAAGTTGGCCCTAATCATGCTCAAAACCATATTTAGCCAGTTCTAAATCTTGCCCAAATCAAGAAGCCTTTTCATAGTACGTCCTTATACAGTCTTTTGCTTCTCTCAGTGCCAAAACCATTTACTATTTCCACCACCATCCATTTGGGTGTTTAATCACATGTTGATTTTCACTGTTTAAATATTCCAAAAGTCAGTTTTGCTTTCCCAATAAGACTTTGTTATCAGATAATAGATTCTTTCAAATAGATCCTTGGCATTTGTAAATGTTAGGTTCAGGGTCCCTGACAAGTCTGAGAAGCAAATTCAAATCACGAGCTTGAGCTGTGTGGCTAATTACACGGGGCCCAGCCAACCAACAAACATCTGCATTCCAAGACAGCTTTGTTTTGTGCCTATCCGGTAACTCTTAGGAGCAGACTTAAAATTTATTTCTTTGTGGGATGGTCAGAAAAAAGCCAACAGCTGGTACAAGTGATGAAAGTGAAAATCAAGTTAAGTAGTACAAGGAAGTGGTGGCCCTTACCCAAAAAATACATATACATTACAGAGTTAAAGAAATTATATGTTATAGTATATTTGCAAATCTGAGGATGGAAGAAGGGCTTGGGATTCATCTCTCATGCTTTTGAAGAGTTTAGTGTACAGTTTTTTGTCCCCACAGTACCAACCACTGTGCTATGAATACGAGCTAAATGAATAATCTGATAATGTCCTGAAGTCCTCGGTGAACCCACTTTCCATGCCAAAATAAAACTCAATATAGTCAACTATCCTCCATGTTTCAAAATTTTACTATTTGCAATGCCTATTGACATATTACAGCAAACAAAGCCCACATGTTTTTAAACTAACATTTTGCTTCACAATCATATTTGTAGTGTTTAGTAATGGCTTGCTTTCTTTGCCAATCCTGGCAGATTATTTTTTATTTTCCACAGAAGGATTCTAATTCAAAGATTCTGAGCAGTTGTGGAATTCAAAAGTTGTTATTCTTTGCAAGTTGTGGCTGAATTGACTGAAATGAGTAAAGTCTGCCATAAAGTTTTATATAAAAATAAACACAGGCATGGTTGTGTGCTGCACAGGACAGTGTCCTGGCAGTGGGGGTAAGGGAACGAACATGGTTCAGCATCCTAGTGCACCAATCTTTCTTTGTGGCAAATACTTTAAAACTTTATTTTATATGAAAACATTATGGACTAAAGTAAAAACTTCACATAACCATGTATTAACTTTATATGAAAATCATGGACTAGTGCAAAGTGTCCATAACAATGTATACAGAATTCATATAAAATATTATGGACTCTAATGTAAAATTTACAAAATATATTTAAACAGTGGACTTCAATTACACTTGGGGCAAGAACCTTAGGGTAGATGTTCCCATTATTTTCACACTGCTTGAAGCATCAGGGTAGTTTGGTAGAAATCAAAAATTGCTGACTATAGTCAATCATCATGTCCTCAAAGAGAAAAGTATCCTATAAATGTTGTGAAATATGTTCTATCTCTATCGAAAATGTGGAAGAAATTGTTGTACTACTCCCCAACCCTGGCACCCAAACCCAAGAAATCTTGTAGAATCAAGTACTTCTACCAAACCATTAACTAATGTGTTATTGCAAATATCACTCAGAAAATATGAAGTCAAACCACTCTGATCCCACAAGCATTCTGAAAGGTCATTCTGCACTAATGTGAAATTTGTATAGTGATTGTTTGAATAAAAACAATGACTTCAGCCCACTGGTATATAACACTTTATCATGCCAGCAGAACTCCATGACCAACATACCCCAGTGAGCTCATCATAGGTCTGGAAAGTGGGTTGGCCCATCATGAACTCTATCACTGCTGACCCAGCAAGAACAGTAAGGACTCGCTCCCTTAAGTTGTCCCACATAGAATAGACATATTTTCATGGTCAGACTAGAACCACAGTCTCTGCATCATGTGTATTTAAAAAAGAAATAGATTGGTGGGTTCACTCACTCACTTCCTAAGAGTTAAGCTACTAAATTATAAGGAATGGTTATATATATATATATGTGTGTGTGTGTGTGTGTGTGTGTGTGTGTGTGTATATATATATGCTTACAGTGGGGCATTTAAGATAATGTAGCATTTATAATGTACAAGTGTCCAAGAGTTGTGTCCAAAGCTGGGGGTTTTCTGTCTAAGGTAGGTCCTGCTAAAATCCTGCCTGCCAATATATGATCCTGGAGTTTTAGAGACTTATTTAAACTGGAATAGAATATACTACTTTGAGAAAACAGCAGTTAAAATCCCTGACCATTTCATTTTTAACTTCCATGAAGGCTAGAAAGATACAGTGAGCTGTAAATTTTCTAAATATCAGAGAAAATCCACCGCAATTTTTAAAAAAGGGTATAGCACGAAACATTTAATGCTTCACTAGGCACATAACCCAACCATCAAAAAGAGGGGGAAAAAAAATTAGAAGGGACAAGGTACAGCTCAACTCTATAATGAAAGGTTTTAACAGTGAAAGGCAACTCCACTTTTAAAACCATACCAACCCAGGCTAACACCCTAGCTTTTTTATACTTCTCACCTGATCAAGAAATTATGTACACGCTTGCTTGCTCACTCTCTACGCATCTCCACTGTCCCCTCTCATTTTAGCATGGGCCAAAATGGTAGCCGCTTTCTTGGAGAGTACATTGGCAATAGGCAATGCTTATCAAAAGCTCTAAAAATATAATGCCTTTTGACCCAGCATCCAACATTAATTAAGCTTCAAGTAAATAATTGGACAAATGAGCAAAGATGAATGTATATACTTTTCACAGCAATGTTATTTACAATGAGAAAAAATGGAAATAATCTAAATGCCTAACAATAACTACACTGAGGTACATCCACTAGACAGAATATTAGGTAGAATAAGGTTAACAGGGGTTACCTATAGTGCATGACATACAAGGACATTCACAATCTATTAAATGATCCCTTTTTTGAAAATATACATACACATAAGGTAAAAAGTCAGGAAGGATAACCATCTATAGCTTTCAATGCTTTCTTTTTCCTCTTCATCACTGACCCCAGAGCAGTCTACTACCACCAGTAACATCTGTAATTAGAGAGATGGGGGAATGGAGATGAAGGGAGAGGTGTCCACATGTTTTTTCAAGACCTCGTCCACTCCCAGAGTCAGTGGGTCTTCTGTCCCCCTCTGAGATATGCTAGTATATGTCAACATATTGACAGTGGTTATTGCTAAGTGGTAAAATTTCAGATAAATATAATTTTATTTTCCATTTTGATTATCTAAATTTTATAACTTTACTATAAACATTATGCATTGTTTCTGTCAAAGGAGGCAGAGCATAATAACAGAGAGTGTAGAATTTGGAATAAATCAGCCTGCATTTTAATATCCCAAGTCCACAATTTTTAGCTACATGATCCTGGGTCAAGTTCCTTAGCCTTCTAAGCCTCAAGTTTGCTCATCCAACAAATGGGCAGAATATCACAGGTATCTTTTTATTAGAGAAGCTAACAGAGTTCCATATTGGATAAAGGAAATGATTACTATATACCATATACTATATAAAATAAAACTTCATTTAAGTATATATACTTTTTTAAGGGGAAAAAATCTAAATCTCAGTCTCATGGGAGAAAAAATATAAAAATAAAAACATGGGGAAAATTTCATTTGCAATGGTAACCAAAAATGCCTATTAAACAGCCATGAGTTATCATTTTACATATCCAAAACACAGAGAAAATCTAACACTCACTGGTGGCATACTCTAGTAAAATTGCTGGTCATTCATTGTTAGTGTCACTATATTTAATATAAAACCTTCAGGAAAGCTTTAATGCACTATGCAGTAAGAGTTACTAATTCCACTCCAATGCATTTATCTTAAGGAAATAATCTGCAAAAGGCAAAAAAAAAAAAAAAAAAAAACCATGAACAAAGGTGTTCACTACAGAATTCTAAATAAAAATATGTAACTGAAAATATCTGAATACTCATTACTAGAGAGATGGTGAATGGTTTAATTAATTTTAAGACGTCAAAGCAATAAAACCAGCAAGGTTATAACACTGACGACCACAGAGAAACAAGGTAGTCTGATAAACTTTTCAGTGAAAGCAACAGGATCCCAAATATCTACACTCTGTGGCTATACAAAATTTACAGACAGATGCACGGGAATAAGTGGGGTGAGGAAGGACACGTGGGGATGAGAGGAGACTTCTAGACAGGGGAGCAGTGGTAGAAAAGCCGGGGGGTGGATCACATCACACCTTCAGCAATCAGACCAGAAGGCACGGTTGGCCATGCTAACTATGTCTATTGCATAGAAGTTAATACCAGACTTCTATTTCCATTTAGAAAAAAAAAAGAAAAATCAAGTTTCACTAGTATTTGTGAATGGGTTGCCCAATGGCACTCTCTCTCAGTCCAGTGCCAACTGGTCACACAGAACAAAAGAGGTCTCTGAGAAAAGGCCAGGAGTTCCACAGCAAACAGTGGTGCTCCTCCCTTGTTCCTCTGGTGAACGGCAAAGTATTACAGTTTACACACTCCCAGGCAAGTGGATGGATGGATGATGTTATCATGATAATTTAACCAAACTGACTCCCACAAAGTGGACTGAACAGAACCACAATGATAACATCAATAATGTGCACACCAGAAGTTGGCAAAGCTGACACCTCTAGTTCAGATTGCACAACCCATTCAGTGGTCCTGCTTAAATAAAGTTGACAGTGTCACAGTGAGAAAGTTTTCTGAAACAAACGTGCATTTTGAAAATAGATGTTCGAGAATATTTCCATCTTTTTACCCCCCAATAATGTCACATCCATAAAAATCTCTCTAAAAATGTGAACACAGAATTTTCTAACCAATCTTAAAATTTATAAAATTTAGAGTTTTAGCTTTTTAAAGCCCTATTAAAAGTATGAAAATGCAGCATGTTCTCATCCTTTTTTTAAAGAAGTGATGAACATTGAAGAAGAAAATAATGGTTACCATTTATTGAGGGCTTCCTATGGGTGAGACACCATGCTCAGTGCTCGGTGTGTGTTCATCGTTCAATCTTCAACACTATCCCCTGATGGAGGCACTATTACTACTACCTCATTTCATAGATACAGAAACTGAGACACAGAGAGATTATTCAGTCCAGTAAATATTTAAGACAGGATTCTAACCTAGATCATTTCACACTAGAAGGTCCACTCTTGACCATTTAAAATATACTACATCAGATTACAATGTACTGGCTAATTTCAACTAAACTTTTGTAAAGTGGGTAAAAACAAGCAAGCAGTGAACCCTATATATCTCACATTTGGATCTGCATATACTTATAAATTAACTTTTTCAATGATTAACAACCTAAAAAAAAGCTAAATAAATTGACCTTACAGACAGATCTTGAAATTACTGTATCATAAAGTAGAAATTGATTTTTAAAAAGAAGGAAGTATATGCAATCACATTACTCTCATTAAAATTAAAAAGTATTGTAAGTTAATTTGCCAGCTCACTTTTTTCCTAAAAATTTTCATTATGGAAAATTTCAAAGATATACAAACATAAGTAGATTAATACAATGGATGCCATGCATGCACTCACCATCCATGCCAACCTGGTTCCTTCTGTCCTCCCACCACACACACCTCAATATGGTCTTGCAGCAAATCTAAGAAACCCTATCATTTCTTCCATAAATATTTCAGTATATATCTCTCTAAAAGAGATATTGCTAATCACACTCCTCCAAATTAGCCATAATTCCCATTGTTAGGAAGAGAGATTTCTATGCCTATATTATCCCATTTCTAGTCAGTAATCACAGTTCCAATTATCTTATAAAATTTATATTTTTAAAAACCATTTGTTTAAATTAGGGTCTTATCAGGATCCACCACTGTGGTTGGTTGATAGATCTTTAAAGGATGTTTTAATCTGTAAGTTTCCCCTTCATTCTTTTTCTTTCTCCTTGAAAGTTATTTATTGAGAAACTCGGTTATTGGGCCTGAGAGTATCCCACAGTCTGAACTGCATTCGCAGGTACGATTTAGCATATTTCAGCTCACCTTTAAAATTCAGATTGTAATTTCTCCTTATTGATATCCTGTCCTTTATTGATAGATGTAAGTAGATTGATAGATAACGGATAGAACAAAACCAGTGTGTTCCTGACTCTGCTGACATTTCTATTTCTGCTGACAGTGAGAAACATGGAAGACAAACTGAGGGACGACTTGCAAAGGTGCCATAAAATTATCTTTGGGCAGGAACAGAAGTTGAGCTCCTGACTTACAAAGCAGTATTTAGATCATAGGAATAGGGAAAGGAAACAAATGTTTGAGACTGATCCTTCCTTTCCCTCCTCAACTCCCTTTTCTAGTACAGAGAGGTAAGTAGGGTGGGGTCTGGAGCTCACCATTTGGCTGAATCCCAGCTCTACTATTATACCTCGCTGTGTGGCCTTAAACTAGCTTGCTTAACTTCTCTGTGCTTCAGGGTCCTTATCTATGAAAGGGAGATACTACACACCTACTGTGTGAGACTTCAGTGAGATCATTCATACGGTAAGCCCTCCCTCACCTCCAAAAAAGTTTTCATTATTAACCATTTTTAGTTGTTATTATCTCCAATTAAAAGCTAAAATCTCTTCCTCAAAACCAAAGCTCCACTTTGAGGCACTACCTCTTACTCCCCCCACCCCAACCCCAGTGACTATTCTAAATGGAATTTTAACCTAAAGTCTTCTGCTTCACTTGAATTTTTGCCAATTTCTATCTAGAGTGATATTTTTGAACAGAAAGCTACCCCTGCTGTGAGATAATACATCTTCCATGTTTTTCAACAGCAGGCAGAATCAGCTGTCCTTGAATATAACCACAGAGCTGATCTTCCCTGTGGAAGAAGCATTCAAGTGAAGGACAAAGATTTTTTTTTCTTTCACTAAGTGCCTATCATGTGCCGAGCCTGGCACGTAGCACAAAAAACCCCATGAGTTCTAATGTGCTAGATTTGGGAGCAGGGGGTGTGGAATCCAATAGACTTATGTTTTAATTATTAATAACGTGAAAGTTCTCATTTAAAATATGTATTCAGTACCTACCATGGGGCTACATGCTGTAGGGAGTAAAAAATAATAAGGCATAGTCTCTTTCTGCGAAAGAGACTGCGAAAAAAACATTCGCAGTTCACTAGGAGAGAGGAGAGGCATATTATTGACCTGCAATGTAATCTAACACAATATAATGGCATCTGTCACCTAAGGCGGGCAGATTAACTACTACGAAAAACCAGGTGGGAAAAATAACTTACAATTAAGGGTAGTTATGGGGGCTACTTAAGAAGGAAAGATGCGTAAGATGAAAATCTGAACAAAGTGTAGAATTTCAGCAAGCTAGAGGAAGGGATGGAGGAAGCAAGAAGAGAACTCCAGACAGAGGCAACAGGCACACAGGGGCAGAGGTGTGGAGGGTGCTCAGTAGTTCTGGGCGGCTGGGTGTAGGAAACGTGCAGGGACAGTGAGAGCAGGCTAAGATTTACGGGGGCTGGACCCTGAAGACACTTCACGAGCAGTGGTAAGGAGCTTGGACTACATCTGAGTAATTGACAGCATCTGAGGTTTTCTAAGCCAGTGAGAGGCATGAGCAGAGTTGGGTTTTACAAAGAGCGGCATGGATGCCTGAGAGAGCAGAGAGAGGCCAGGAGATCCTAATCAGAAGTCAAAAGGAGGGAGACACGCTATACCAGCTGTATCTTAGAAAGAAAAAATATCAGCTGGTGACTGAAACTGTGGAAGAGGTAAAAGAGAATTCAGAGATGGTTCCAAAGCTTTGAACCCAAATGTCTAGAAAAAACAATGGTGTCGTTAAGAGAAATCTAAGTCAGTTGGAGGAGCTGGGGTTGGAAGAGGGGTGACAGACGAATCCTGTTTCAACATGTTGAATTTGATGTACCAGCAGCGCACACAGTAGGCCAACAGCACACACAGTAGGCCACCAGCACCAACAGGAAAAGTGCAGTGTGAAGAAGGCCAGTGAGAACACCTTGGAGAAATAAAATGTTTAGGATGTAGCAAGGTGAGTTGAAGTAGTGTTCAGAGAGGAAAATGCAGGTTAGTACAGTCATAGGATCCAAAGAATGAGAGAGCTTCAGAGGAGTCGTGAAGACAAAAGACAGATTCTAGGGGTTAAAGGAGGGAGGGAAGAAGTAAACGCAATGAATGCAGACCCCCTGCTTAATAAACTCAGCATGAAAGAATGGAGAAAAGATGGGATATTGGGAACACAGGCAAGGGCACTGAAGAAATAGTTATTAGCTATTGATTAGTTATTTGTTTAGGAAAGGGGACATTCTGAATGTTTTTATGCAGACAAAAGGTGGAGAGGAAACAAATGAACACTTGAGACAGGAAGGAAAATGAGTGACCCTGCAAACAAAGAAATAGTGACAAATGAAAATAGAAAAAGGTGTTGAGCTGAAAAAAGGAAGTGAAGCTCTAGAATCAAGACAACTAGCTGCCAGATCTGATTTGTTAGCCCATACAGTGTTTCCAAAAATGTGACTTAAACATTTAGGTAGAGATTTCACCTAGAAAACCAGATATTTGATTTTTCTAGAGGAAACAGAAGATGGAGCAATACCAGGCCCGAGCTTCCCCAGGACAACAATCACTGGTGCCTCTCCTCTGACATGGCCAGGTTTACAGCAGTCCCTGACCACTGCCTCTTTCATTTCAGTAATTTCAATGGCTCCTGTTGGCATTTGAATTTGTGACCCCTGACCCAAATCTTTGCGATGAAACAGGGCGATGATGTCATCCCAAAAAGTGGGGACTCTAGACTCAAACTTGAAAACTGTGCAAAAAATAGTGTAAGAGCCTTTGAAGGAAACAGGTTAGCAAGTCAACAGGAGATGAAAAATCAAAGGACTACTGTGTATTAATCAGTCTGCTGAACAGACGGTAGCGATTCGTCATTTCGCCTGGCAGTGCCCTGCAGCCTGAAGCAGAGGTTACAGGACAGTCATGGCACAAGACAAGAAGACACAGGGCAACCGGCCAGCACCTGGCCCTGCCACCACCAAAGGGGCTGGTGGCCTGGGAGATGACAAGGGGACAGCATGAGAGCAAAGGGCAGACTAGGGAGGAGGTAGGTGGGAGAGAGCTGAGGGCAAGATAAGAGGATTTTCCTTGGAATTTTTCTGGCAGGAACTTGAAAATATTATCGTATGAAAATATTAAATGACAGATACACATCAAAGGCTAGGGGCAAGATGAATTGGGAGACTTTGGAGGAAAGTAAAAGTATAATTAGCGCATTCAGGAAAAAGTCCTATAAAAATTTACCTTTAAGGTACCTTCGTCTCCCTGCTATTCACCTTCTAGAAATCAACTAGAATATTTTCTTAAAAAAAAAACACAGTGAAAACAAGACCAGACTTGGTAAATCATAATGAGAAAAAAGTTCAGAGAATTATATTTTTGTGAAATGAGCCATGGGAATGTTTAAGAAGAATATTTTTAAACTACACACTTGACTTCCTTTCAAATATCCTTGAATGTGATTTTGGAGATAAAAAAAAGTACTCATTTTTTCTTCTTATATGCAGAGGACTGTATACATTATCTCAAATTTTGAAGAAGGGAGATCAAAAGTTCAAAGGTTAGTAAGTTCTCACTGTCTCACATTTCAAATCCATGTAAAACGGGAAAGAACTCAGTGTTCATGGCTGGCTTGCCCAGCGCCTGAGCCCTTGGGTCTGCGTATTCCTTAAGTCCCTTTATGTTTTAAAAACACAAACACGTGATGACATATTAAAAGCAGAGAATAACTCTATAAAGTCACACCCCAACTGACAGCCTGGCAACTCTGGGGAGAGACAGTAACAGGTGGTAGTGCCACCAGGGAGCTGTGATGGGTGAATTAAGCTTCGCCATCAATGTCTGAGTTGTTTGTTTTTACGATGAGAATGTACTTGTAATTTTTTTCTTTTATTTTTAAATTTTTAAAAAAGGAAGTTAAAGCAACCTTTCTTTTTTTTGAGACAGAGTCTCGCTCTGTTGCCCAGGCTAGAGTGCCGTGGCTTCAGCCTAGCTCACAGCAACCTCAAACTCCTGGGCTCAAGCGATCCTCCTGCCTCAGCCTCCCGAGTAGCTGGGACTACAGGCATGCGCCACCATGCCCGGCTAATTTTTTCTATATAATTTTAGTTGTCCAGCTAATTTCTTTCTATTTTTTTTAGTAGAGACGGGATCTCGCTCTTGCTCAGGCTGGTCTTGAGCTCCTGACCTAGAGCGATCTTCCCGCCTCAGCTTCCCAAGTTCTAGGATTCAACCTTTCTAATAATCAAAGAAATGTAAATTAAAATGAGGCCTTTGTTTCAAGTACTATGAAGAGTGGTAATACACAATCTTTGTAAAGGTGTGGGAAAACAGGAAGGCTAACAATGTGGTTTCTTTCTTTGACTAGATAATGCATGCTCATGGCACAAAATTTAAAAGGTACAAAGGACGGGCTTTAAAAATGTAGTCTCCTTCCCTTCCCTATTTCCTAGACACCCAGTTACTCTCCTCGAACTCAACTACCATTAAGAGTTTCTTGGGTGTCCTTCCAGAGAGTCTATTAATAAATCATGTGTGGGAGTGTAAATTATTTTAATACACTGTCATTTATGTCAATGTACTATTTTTTTTCTTCCAACTTTAGCCCTGCGCTGAGCCATGTATCCACGCAGCCACACGCTGATGTACTAGTTACGTTTCTTATTCTTTCACGTGAAAAATAAATGTGTAACTATTAGGAAAAAACCCAAAAAACCCAAATCCTGGGTGGGACAGCAAGTGATTGCATCACACTACTCAGAGTGGTATGTAATCTAAAACTTATGAATTGCGCTTATTTCTGGAATTTGACATTTAATATTTTCAGACCCCCAGTTGATCCTGGAGAAAGGGGACCACTATAATACATTTGTCATGAGGAAGTGCTGAGATGAAAAAGTTGCAGAAAATAGAGAAGTAGACATTAAATGCATTAGTGTCCCTCTGTCAAGGGGAATCATGCATTCATTGATTCTACATAAGTCTCCTAGTCTTTCGAGAAAGGAGAATGCTCTGTGAGGCAATGTTGATTCTGAACCACTATAGCTGAAGATGAGGAGATGTCTTTTACAGAGGCCATGCCCAAACACCCTTCCAATTCCATCTTATTTCTCAAACTTACAGCATTCATTTTCTACGGCTGCCACGACAATTTTCCCACGGCAAGTTTAGCAGCTTAAAACACCCTTTTATTATCTCACAGTTTCCCTGGGTCAGAAGTCCAGGCACAGTGTGGCGTGGCTCAGCTGGGTTCTCCGCTCCAGGTCTCACAAAGCAGAAAACTTCGTGTCAGGAAGGTTGTGTTCCCTCCTGGAGCCTCTGGGGACGAACCCACTTCCAAGTTCACTCCAGGTGTTGGCAGAATTCATTCCACGTGTCTGTAGTATTGAAGTCCCTGTTTGCTTGCTGGCTGTGGGTGGGGACTGTTCTCAACTTCTAGGGACCGCCTGCATTCCTCAGCTTATGGCCCTCTTCAAAGTGGGCAATGGTGGGTCCAGTCCCTCTCACCCTACAGGAGAGTCTCTTCCTCTTCTGCCTCATCTCGAGCCTTCTGCTTTTCAAAGCCTAGGTAATTACTTATACAGGGCCCACCTGGATAACCCAGGCAACTAGCCCTAGCTGAAGGTCAGCTGATTAGTAACCTTAATTCCACCTGCAAAGTTCCTTCACAGCAGTACGTAGTGTTCAATTGAACCACCAGAAGAGAGGGAGCCTGGGGGGACATCTTTAGAATTAAGCCCACAAAAATCCATTTATACGATGAAGAGAAATAAATATGGACCTCAGTATTCCAATCTACCTGGCAGTTATTTTTGAGGGTATAATCATGAACTGGCACTGCTTTTACATGAGTTATTTCAATTAAACCTGCCAATGATTCTGCTATATATTATCATAACCATTTTTATAATCAACAAAACTTTAGCTCAGAAGTTAAGTAACTTGCCCAAGAACACAAGAGCTGGATATGGGAGAATCCGAATTAAACCCAGTTTTAGCAGAGCTGGAAGTGGGAGAATCAGAATTAAACCCAGTTTAGCAGTCAAAAAAGCCCATTTCCTTTAATATATCTAAAAACGTGGCATGATCACGACTTTGAAAAAGAGTGACTTAGTAGTAATGAGAATAAGGAGCACTGAAGTTTAAAGCGGAGTGGGGTACACAACAGGATCAGCAAATAATCGGTTCTGTAAATTAAAGGTGGAGGGAAAAACATAAAATGAAACCCAACTAACATTTAAAGAACAAACTGAAGTTAACAAATCATGTAGGTTCAGCGAAATCTCAGCAATTTTTGCCAAGGAAGTAGAGAAGACCATTTACCTTATCAAAAGTCTTAGTAATTTTAAAATGGCAAAATAGCCATCCATTGTAATACTAGTCCTGATACAAAACTAAGCCGCCTACAAAATACCATGTACAATAAATACCGTGCACGTGTGTGCACTTTCACACACAATTTCATTTCTTTCTTTTATTTAACAAATATGGATGGAGCATCTCCTATGTGCCAGACACTCATCTAGTTGCTGGGGATACAGCAATAAACAAAACAAAGTCCCTGCCTAGGAACACCAAATAAATAAACAAGTAAAAATATGAGAGACAGGGATAGCGTGGAGAGAACAAAGCAGAGTAAGGAAAAAGGGAGCTCAGGGGAGGCTGGTTATTTTATGTTCGCTAGTCAGGGACGGCTGTGAAGGAAATGGGTGACACATGCCACCTCTGGCGGAAAGCATTCCAAGCAGAGGGACCAGCAAGTGCAAATGCCATGGGGCAGACGTGTGCTTGAAGAAGCAGAGGAACAGAAAGGAGGCGCTGTCGCTGAAGCAAAGTAACAAACAAGGTTGGGAGAAGCAGGAGGAGAGGTTGGAGAAGTTGGGGGTGGGAGATGATGTAGGACTTCTGTGTCATTTTAAAGGCTTTGTGATCTCCCTTTGACAGAGAAGGGAGGCCATCAGAGGGTTTAAAGACAAGGAAAATGGCATATTTTATCCATAAATTAAAAATGGGCATTTAAAACACCTTTAGAGACCCAGAACCCCAAAGTTGTTATAAAGATTACTTTAAGCCAAAGACATTTGGGATTCAACACATACAAAAAGCAGCTTTCTTGGAGTTTCCCTTATCGAAATAAAGGCAGAAACTTCTGGAAAATGAGGCTGCCATAATTTCCCTTTTTAGATGGCTTTTACTCCCAGAAAGGAGACCAAGAGTAAACCTCCCATAAATCTCCTCTCCAGGGAGCTTTGTGACCATGCAAAAGAAAGACCAAAAAAACCACTCACAACTGCATGAATAAACATTATCTTATCACAAACTTTCTTATCTCTAGAAACCCCTTCCTCTGCCCTAAAGAAACCCAGTTGTTCCTCCCAGAAGCCTTCTCTCGCCCTTTCCTATTCCCTGCTAGGTGTACATGCCTCTAACTTTAACCTCTTAGGGAGCTACTGGCATGAAAAGAAAATTTTTTCTGCTATTACTCTGTCTTTGGTCAGTTTAATTCGCAGGCCCACAGGAACTTAAAATAAGAGGTTAGAGGAAAAGCTTTTCCTCCGCAACACAGCAAACCTAGCAATAATCATCTCTTCATGGTGAAGTGACACATTATTTTTTTCCAGTTTTACTTACTGATTATTTTTAAGAAAGGTTTAGTACCTAGGACATCAAGTTAGTTTTCAAGTACAGAGACGTGAAAAGTGGCTCCACTTAGGGTCACAAGGCTGAACCTCTGGATCAGGAGGGCTGGATGTAGACGCTGACTTTGTGCCCTTTCAAACTGCCCAATCCCTCCCAACCTCGATGGACCCATCTCAAAATAGAGGGAATAATATTTAATACCCAATTCATCGGGCTGTTCTGATGTAAGTAAAGCACTCACACAGTACTGAGCTCACAGGAAGAGTTCAAAACGTGCTATATTAGTTTCACCTCCAAGTACAGACTCAGCCAGGCCTGCTTGGAACAGCCAATATATGCCAGTTAATTGTCCTGGATACAAATCACGTGTTCACCTGAGCTTATCTCCGTCAGTTTGCCCTCAACAAGTCTCTCTCACAGATAATATCAGTCCCATCTAATTTAATTATCAAAACCCAAACTGATAGAATACATGTGCTTTTGCTGCAAAGGATACCAAATCCAAACCACCAAAACAAATAGATTTATATTGCATTTAATTCATTCCTGAGGTTTTGTGAACTCACCCTCCTCAGGCAAATCCATGATCCTTTATTCCTCTCAAGTTTTTCTGTCAGGATCTAAACCAGCCAATAATTTGAATTTAAAGTGCTTTACATCCAAATTATTTAAATGTATTGACTGCTATTTGAAAATAAAGGGAAACACCTTGGTGTTTTAAAGATGAAAAAGTAACAATATATTTCACTCAAGGACCCAACTTCTGGTTGTAAATTTTTAAAGCATTCAAATGCGTTAAGTTTTCCATGTGTAATATTTACCTGTCAACACAAATTCTCTCCACAGAAGAACATGACATAGACCATATTTTATTATTAAGGAAAGCCTCAGCCGCTAGCATTGGACATTCTAGTTTAAATGACAATTATAATGCTTTGTTTTCTAAGGGGGAAGAATAAACAGCTTTACCATCTCCTAAGTCTTTGTGTCCTCTCTAGAGAATGTCAACTTAGCCCAATTACATTCATTTTTCATGTAGAGAAATAGCAGGGTTGGTTCCACGCTGGTGCTGTGTATATGCACAGAAATTTCACCATTTAATTTTCATGTCTGGAAGAAGAGGAGCTTATAATTATGCCATGAGGTATAACTATAATTAGTTTTCAAATACCATAGGTATCCCTATGATCCAATTGTAAAATAACAGAGAGTTCTGGTGCTGTGTTATTGGGTTGACTTTTTTTTCCCCTTGAACCATTACATTCTTCAAACCTCAAGACCCATGAGAAAATCTTACAGTTAAGAAGTTGTTTTTGTAAATAAAGAACTAAGCTAATATAACTGTTAGTAGTATTTAGCACAGATAAGAATTGTATACATACTTGGTGCTTTAAAATCACTGTTATGGCTATGATTTATATCCAGAAAAATAGGTTAATGGCAAGTTTAGGTTAAGTAAATTTAACCTAATTACGTCTAGTGATGCTAATGAGACTTTGCAATAACAACTCCGAACTGGAGCTCTACGATGCACTTCACACAGCATCCTTTATTGCTTCTGTTTTGCAGAAAATTAAAATGTACACAATCCATAATTTGCTCAAGTCTAAGCCGCATATTTGTGTGAGGGGGGTGTGGGGGCATGGGAAGAGGAGGAGGACATATACCTATTTCCCCCAACGCCCTCCCCAATGAGTAAGACATTTCCTGACCTATATAGAATATTGTGGGTGTGTGTAAAATCTTATATAATACATAATATCATATAATTACATATAGTCCCACTTTTCTGTACCGCTTCCATTCTGGGAAGGGGCAGATAAAATGAAAATAAGCACTTTCAATTCTTCGTTATATGATCTAACTACTGGAAGTAGCCGTGTTCATTTAAAAATCATAATTACAGGTTCCAAGCACCAAGTAATCTTGGAAAAAACCAGAAGATCTTTAGGGAAAAGAAAAAGGTATAGGAAACAAAATATGTGAGCACACTAATAAAGCATCGATAAACTGTAAAATGCTGAATAATTTCATTCCAAAATACTTTAAGCACCCACTTCCACTCAAATATACCCAGTGTATTACTAAAATCCTAAGAACCCCATACACTTTACACATTCAAAATACCCAAAGTCCTACGGAGTATGACAAGGCTCTGTTGAAGAAAAGAACTGACTCTTGCAAACAAAGGAACAGAACTCCAAATAAAATGGGGTTCCTTAAATGACAGTGATTCTCTGCTCCCAGAATTATCAGGAATCAAAATTGGAGAATCTATCTAGATCTCTCTAGGGGAGAAAGAATTTTCCTGAGTACTTGGCAATACAAGAAGGCAGTTCAGGCCGGGCGCAGTGGCTCACGCCTGTAATCCTAGCACTCTGGGAGGCCGAGGCAGGAGGATTGCTCAAGGTCAGGAGTTCGAGACCAGCCTGAGCAAGAGCAAGAACCCGTCTTTAACCGGGCATGGTGGCAAGTGCCTGTAGTCCCAGCTACTTGGGAGGCTGAGGCAGGAGGATCGCTTAAGCCCAGGAGTTTGAGGTTGCTGAGAGCTAGGCTGATGCCACGGCACTCTAGCCTGAGCAACAGAGCAAGACTGTCTCCAAAAAAAAAGAAAAGAAGGCAGTTCACATTCCAGTAATTGCAGGTTTGTCCCCAGTAAATCATTCACTTCTCATATAAAACCTATAGAGGGGCAGTTAGCACTTAAATAGCCAAAATGTAACATGCCAACAGTGTTAGAAACTTTTCATGATCTGACCCAATGGTAAAAACAACATGAGTATGGAAGCTGACATTCAAAAGACAGAGTTCTTCTAAGCTGTAAATGTACTCATGTAAACCTCTATATTAAATATCACTCCACAGACCTTTGATGTTCCTAGGAAACACCACATTTAAAATTTTCAGATTATTCCCTTTTCCTAAAAGCTTTAGTTTGATACACACAATATCAGCAAGTGGAGAGAAAATTTTGTCCTTCATTAATTTAAAAATGAATCAAGCCATGAAGAGATGTCTAAAGCAGACTCTCTTCTTTTTCCTAAAATACTTAAAGAAACTAGTCATGAAGGATTTCACATAAGAAAACTCAACAAAATTTAAGATTTTGAAATTAAACAAACAAAATCCAAGCCACTTAAACATATCAGTAAGCCCTATTTCAAGATTTTGGGGTATTTTGGGGGGAGTAGGGGGAGTTAAGAGAGTCTACATTAAGATTTTAAGATCTAATTCCTCTCTCCCCCTCCCTCCAAGCATATGTAAAATAATCACTCCTCTTAGAAACACAGGCCTACATATATTAATTTATTAGCCCCCAACAGTTCCAAGAAGTAACTCGTTTGAAATTTGAAGCAGAGTGGTTAGAGGACGTGTTAATAATTCTATGAGTCATTCTTCTAACTTGCTGTCTCCTTGTCAATGCTTGGATGCTAGGGCTGTGTTTGCCTAAAAGTACCTTGCAAGAGGAAAGCTCTCATAAAACAACACAAACCCAGACTGCCAACAGCAAAGCACAATGGAAATTTCCTGTTCCCTCAGAAAATGACAACAATCCTAATGTGGACGAAGAAACAATAAACATAAGACTTCACTTTGAATTCCTAATTCCTACAAACCTAATCTCATATCAAATCTCTCCAAAAAAATCTGTATAACTAATAATGCAAGCTAAGCCCATAACAGCTAGTCTTCTGTCAATTTTCTGGGTATTACCATGATAGCTCCTGTCTGGTGACACTCCAAGACTGGTTTTTTCACTCTGTGATAATAAATGTTATCACTGGCAAAGTACGGAAACATTGTTAAAGATTCAGGTCATTCAATATTTATTTCTTTCAATATTTATGTGTTTCATTAACATGCAGTAATGAATGTTAATGCTCTTTGTTACTCCCAGGTGGCTATGGGAAATATTATTAGTCATCCAGAAGGCAGAAATCTTACACTTAGACATGTGGGAAATCAGAAACCTTACGCTGGAGCTTTGATTTCTCTAGCAGATCTTGAAAGTAGCATATCAACCACAACAAGATGACTCAAAACCAGCATGTTATTATGCCAAGAAAATACTATACTCCAAAAGCAATAGATACGTTTAGGAAGCAGCTTTATTCACTGGACTAATGGCCAATTCCAAAATATTCTTCTGTATTCATTACTTGTCATTCAACTTAAACTTTACAATTTAAGTTCTAAACACTGCATCTAAGTTTAACATTGACAAATAAGTATTTGCTTTTTTATCAATGCACAGTCTCTTTCAACCCTAAGGCTATGATGTAAGCTATCACTTTATGTAAAATGGTACCCAACTTGCTTAAAAGAATAATAAACCTATTTGCCAATAGGAACAGGAAAAATTAATATGAGAGTTTTTCCCCTCAAAATAATATTTCTTAAAAGGATTTGAGTCAATGAAAATACAATCTGGCTAACAGATAAAACTATTTAATTCTGGATCATCTGTGTCTGCAGTTTGTATCAAAGCCAAGTAACTGTTAATCCTTAGAGAAATGGGGAAGCATTGGGTCAAAGTATCTTTTGCCTTAAATCCTGATTTATAATTTCCTCCAAAAAAAAAATGCAAAGCACAATTTCTGCCAAAAAGAGGAAAACAAGGCTTAGCTTTCACATCAGGCAAAAAACTGTAGCAACCTTTTTTGCATATAATAATCGCTGTTATTTAGCCCACTCATGTACAACAGCGAACCAAATAAAGGAATAAGGAATCTATAGTTCTGGCAAGATCTGCTGAAAATAAGGAAAAAGAAAAGCCACATTTAGAGAATTTTCCAGAGCTTTTTCAGTTCTCATCAGAAACAAGCAGTTATTGTACTTTCTATGACCTGGGCCACAGAAAAGACAGTCTTTCTTCCACCATACTACCTCTCTGAATAAATTAACTTTTGAAAAGAACCAGGGGTGCTGACTGTTTTACAAAACCATAGAACCTTATTGTTGAAGAGGACCTGAGCAAACATCTAGGCTCAGAGCCTGAATGCTTCCTGAGGCATCTTGATAAATCCTGCCACCACCTCTCATCAGCTGGGCTCATTCGGTTCCTGGAACGGCCTGCCTTCTCTGGAGGAGCCTCCCCGCCCAAACCCAGCATCCTACGCCCCATTTGAGGACTGTCCTCAGGGATCAAAAAATATAAGCCTATTCCTATTCCTTCTTCTGCTTGGCAATCAGACAAACGTTTTATAACAGCAGCCCTGTCTCCCTTAACTTCCTAGGACATCACAACCCCAGTTCTTCAAACCACTCCCACTAGGACAAAATTTCCAGACCTTCTGGTGAGCACTGTCTCCACACCCCAACACTGGGAACGTTCCAATCTGGCGACATTCCCCTTAAACCGGACAGTATGGAGTCGAGCACAAGACTGCAGAGGCGGAATCTACGACACAGAGCACAAAGGGACCATTCTCTCCAGACACTGGACAGTAACTTCCACTAAATCTGCTCAACGTGGTTAGACTAACTTTCCATCAGCAGCGATGTCACAAATTTGGCTTGCACTCAACCACAAACCTCATGAAGCTTTTTATCAAACCATCTCCATTTCAGCTGATTTTTAAAAATTTAAGTTCACAACATGACATGTAGCTCTGTTAATTAGAGTATCATCAGCTTCAAGTTTACCGTGTCATCTTGTACGAAAGATTTTCTGAATTTTGACTGTCATCGGTTGTCTCTCCCATCTTGGTTTCAACCACAACTCCCAGTCACTGATAAAATTGTTGTGGTGAGCACTTCCAAATTCCAAATCATTTCCCCGTAGTGGACATCTTTTTACCAAAGAAAATCGAATTTTCAGAAAGCACTTGTTTTCAATGGAGGGAATAGCTTCACTAGGCTGAGAAACCTGACAAATGGCAACACGTAAGGAAGGAATAATTGGTTCAAAACAGTTTTGTTGAGATGAGTGTAACTGCCCTACCTGCACTGATGTCTCCACTACAGTGTTCTCGATTATACCAGGCTGCGTATTATCTCCAGGACTTAGGAATCTTCACAGAACTTCCAGCGAATGTCTATGAGTTGCGAGTTTTAAGCCATCAACCATAATAGACATCTAAGTGTTAACCAGATGGGTGTTGTCAAGCAGCCTTGGTATCAAATGACATTTTGCTGAAACACTGGCATTCCCATAAGATGCCTTTTCCTGCCCTGCTCAGTACTGTGAGACAGCAGGTTTCCCCAAGGCACTTAGCAAGAGTTGCTTATAAACTGCCTCTTTAATCAGTTTTTTGAATAACACATATGATTCAGAAAGCATTCTAGTCATTCCATTTGGAAGAGCTACAAGAGAGAGAAAAAATAGCAATATTCAAGGAACCATTTGATCATTGGCTGCAGCCAGCTCCATCTCCATCTGCCTGTTCTGACAGAGGATCACCTGAAAATGTTCTAAGAGGTATGGAGAATTACTAAGAGGATCCACTGAGGGTGATGTGAATGGCGCCCCCCGCAGTTGTGAATGCTGAGCCCCTGAGCATCAATGAGCTTTCTTAGCTACCTTTTCCTTATCATCGGATATAAACTTTGTAGACAAGAATGGCTTTCTATTTAATTCATAGGTTACCAATTCCTAAGGACCCCTAGAGGGCTAGCCACATAACTTCAAGGCTGCTGAAAGAGAACTCAGCAAGCACCAGAGTCTTTTCCAACACATGTCAGATGGCATATTAGTCCCATCCACAGTGGAAGCTTCACTGGGCTCTCTTGGCTTCTACAGAGCAATTCACGAAATCAGTTCACACAGGGTACACGGGTTATCCAACAGGGCAAGCCGATGGCCTTGAGCCTCGGGACAGTTAAAGAGCAGGGGGGGTCAACCTATCAGTAATCCAGAAAGGCTGCAGAAGAACCAACACAGCAGGGCACAACAGAACATTCATCCAGACCACTGGCGAGCACCATCCCCAGCCCAGCTGGACTGAGTGGTGACAGAGGCAACATTGCTGAGGGCCTGTGGGAGAGATTAGACTTGTAATAAGCCTGAGTTCATCTTTATTTTCAGACACCCCTTACCCCGACCCTGGGCAGTGACCAGGGTCATCCAGCAAAGAGTTAAGTTCAGAGTCACAAAACTATTTAAGAGGCAAAGATTCTTTGCTTGGCCAAACTTTAGCCAGACTCCCGAACCCTCTAGTAGGCCCATCTGTGCACATTCCTCTAAAATCCAGTGTCAGCAAGAACTCTGACAAGCCAGTTTAGCAAGAACCCCCCACCCTCGATAACTGATCCAGTTCCTCCTCCTTCTGGCCCCCCAGGTGATGTCTGATCACCCTGGCCTGTCTTCAGCAAGAATCCTGTAAGTCATTTTAGCCAGAATCCTCCTTAACCCTGATGTTTTCTCTTAGCAATTTTCCATCCACTGACACCCCTAGCCCCACCCCACCCTGCTCCCTGGCTATAAATTCCTACTTGCCCAACCTGTATTTGGAGTTGAGCCCAATCTCTCCGGCACTGCAAAATGCCACTGCCATGGTCCCTACATGTATGGTCCTGAATAAAGTCTTCCTTACCATGGCTTAACAAGTATCATTGAATAATTTTTTCTTTAACAGAAGTTCAGAGCTATCAAGTGAGTAAAGTACAGAGTTATCAAACAGTCTTGAACCAGAAGAGAGGAGAGAGCCTTTTCCCCTGAGAAACATGGAGTTGGAATCACAACTAGAATTCCACCTCTGGTACAGTGGGATGAGGATGAGTATGATTTTCCTTTTCCCTCCCTCAGCCCCGTCTGTCCCTTAGTCCCACCTTCAATGTTCTATTGCAGCTGGGCCTCTCTCAAAGTAACCCCAACAACTGTTCTTCAATCCAGGCATCCCTCCAGCAAACCTCTGCATGGTGTCAGCGTTCCCAACTGCAGTTCAGGACAACTCAGTGGGACGGTGGCTCTGGGGGGACTGCCAGGGATCACTCCAGCAAAAAGGCTCCCTGACCCCCAAGCCTATTGCAGCTTGATTCTCTTCATTAATAAAGTCTCTCTCTACAAAGATGTGGAGGAAGAATGTCCAAAATACTTTCCCAGCAGAATGCAACATGCAGACAATCAGAATTTAAAACATAGCTCACGCCTGTAATTCTAGCACTCTGAGAGGCCAAGGAAGGAGGATTGCTTGAGCTCAGGAGTTTGAGACCAGCTTGAGCAAGAGCGAGACCCCATTTCTACTACAAACGGAAATAATTAGCCAGGTATGAGGTGTGGTGGCATGCGCCTGTTGTCCCAGCTACTCTGGAGGCTGAGGCAGGAGGATCACTTGAGGTTGCAGTGAGCTATGATGACTCCACTGCACTCTAGCCCAGGCAACAGAAAGAGACCCTGTCTCAAAAAAATAAATAAATAAATAAAATAAAATATATATGTATACACACACACAAACACACACACACCGTCAATTTCAGTTCACTGACAACAGAACTCAGAGACCAATGAATGCAACATTTAGTCTTAGGCAGGCACCCTGGTGAGTAAGTCAGAACAAATGCTGTGTTAGAATTGATTAGAAATGTTTGGGTCAAAAGAATTTTAGAGCCCAGGAAGTCTGAGACTATCTAATCCAGCCCACCAACATGAGGAAACTGGGATCACAGTTTCCAGAAGGGGCACACACATACCTGGAACGCAATTTGTTACTCAGCAACTATGATTCTACATTCTGAAGACTCTTTCAGTGTCTTCTAATACCTCTGTCTACTCGTGGACCAAAGTCTGCCAAAATTTTTAATGACAGAAAATCTACCCATTTGTAAACATTCTGCTGTATTTCAAATGGCAGCTTGATGCACCATCTTCTCCTCCTTTAGCAATACATCAGCTCAAGATAAAAATCATTAATTCCATTAAAGGAATTAGAGAAATGTGAAAAGCCAAGAGACTGACTTTGGCTGGCCAGCATGTGAGCAGACGGGCTCTGCCAGGCCCTGAGAAGGTATGACATAGCATAACAGTTACAGAAAGATTACCTGGCCACTCATCCGCAGGTGACTTACACTATACAATGGCATCAAATAATACGTTTTTCTATGTTTTGGATTTCGAAGACCTTTTATGGAGCTATCCTCCTGGTTCTCAAACAACTAACGTACAATGTTCCTTTAAAACCACCTCAGTTGCTCTCGGGGAGCGGAAAGCATGCACAGTATAAATAAAAACAGCTCCTCCTAGCTAATGCCAGGGTTAGAGACATGGTACTAAAGGAGGTCTGCAACATAAGGCAACCACAATTATTTTTAGCAGCATAGTGGCTAGGGATAGAGAGGTGCACATTGCAATCTCAGTGTAAGTGCCACTGCCTTTGAGAATCCTTCCTGACCCCCACACCGAGCTTAGGTGCTCCCAGAGAACACTGAGCACCCGTCTGTCAGATCACACTCTTCTGGAACCCAAACTAGGTCTTTATGATATAAATAAACTTGAACCCTTAACTACCATGTTACAGAATTTACTTTTAGTACTAGCTATGTGACCTGTGTCAGTTTTCTCATTTGAAAATTGGAATAAGAGGAGCTATCTCCGTTTTCTTGTTTGTAAAAAAGATAATATAACAGTAGGACCCACCTCAGAGTACTTGTAAGGATTCGAAATGTTCTTATAAATATGAAAGCATTGCCACATAGTAAGTAGCCAATAAATACCAACTACTATTGTTATTGCCACCCTTTCAAGTCTTACGCATGTTAGTTGTCCTCCTATTTGTGCTTGTTATATGCTTACCAGTTAGACAGACAGCAAGCCCTTGTGTGTGATGGAGGGAAAAACCACAAGCTTTGACATCAGACAGGGATGAGATAGAACCCAGGCTCTGCTACACATTTCACTGATTAAAAAGGTATATCTTTTCACATTTCAGCATCTCCAGCATTGGAATGTGTCTTACAGTTAGTGGTGGCTTAGAGTCAGTGCAATAGGGTGTCTCTGTTTGATCTTGGGCAAGTTATTTAATTTCTGTAAAACTGACAATATCACCTACTTCTCTCAGAGTTATTGTAAAGCATAAATAACATAATCATACAAACCCCTAATGCCACCGAATTTTGTACTCTTATGGGTCCAATGTCTTGTGTATAGGAGAATAAATATTTACATATATTTAATAGAACAACCCACTGTCCATGCAAATTTTAAAATAGTGCCTGAATCTATTTTAGGTTTACATGTGTGAGTGTGCAGACGTCCCAGCTGGAGCAGCTTATAGAAAAGATCTGAGACTTTAAGTACAGGAACTCTCAGCAGGGACAAAGTATGGGCACCCAGAGCCCTTTGCAAGGACCTGCAGCTGCTTCAAACACCCCACCCAGAGCCTGGGATTGTTGCCCAGCTCCCACCTGGGGCCATCTGCTAGCGTTCAGCTCTCTCTGCTGAGGCTGAGCTAGGGTCCAAAGTTTGTACCGTGCAGCCTGGGAGTACGTAGAAAGGTGCTTTTTACAAATTCAGTTACAATTCTTGGCACATAACATTAACAGTTTTGAGCACTTATTTCATTATGCTCCACTAAACCCTCCACAATAACCCATTTTTCTGAGGTCCAGCATTTAAGTCACACCTTAGCTGCCTGGTTCCGAAGCCTGTGTCCTGAACTACTATATCCTGACTCTCAGGGAGGTTACGCATCAGCTTAGGAAGGAGTCGAAGCTCTCCCACGCTTCAAGGTCTCACTTTCAAAACAGCCAAACAGCATCCTCCCTGGGGAGTGTATCAGACCCTCCTACAAAGGTGAATGGGATGGGGGTAGAAGGATGAGGCCCTTCTGTGTGAGTGAGTCAGTGCCTCAGGGGTTTCCAAGCCCAATCGGAACTGCCTCTTTTCCAGGACTCGGGCCAGTCCTATCCAGCAATGTTTTTTATTTGACCATTTCTCTTGTTCTTGATTTATTTCCTACATCTCCAGGCAACACCCCACAGATCACTTCTGGTCCCTTCTTTTTCTTGATAGACTTTCTTCATTCTTTTTTTTTTTCTTTTTAATTCTGGTTTTTCAAAAGTTTCCCTCCTAACAACAGTTATTTCTCTCTGCACAGTACACCCTTCCTGGCCAATGAACTCTTCTTTATTCATCCTTTGCAGACATGAGTCACAATGAAAAGTCATAGTTGCAGATTCCTCATCTGAACGATACAAAAGGTAATCTTCCTAACTCTGGCATGCCAAGGACATAGGCACATGTGCAGGCATGTTCCAAAGATGGAGAAGCAGGAGGAAGACACGCACAAAGTTAAAACTCTCTGCTCCTTGCACTCTCAGATCAACCAAGACTCTAAGGGTCACACTGAGAAAGACCATCCAAGTCACGAGTTCCAGAAGAAACTGCACATATCAGAGAGTCTCACCTTTAGCCTTTTCCCTACGGCAGAATCACTCCACTACATTAATTTCCTTCTCATCTGAGGAAACTTTGAAATCTTTTTATTTTATGCCATCTCCTGTTTCTACCCAGTACTATAAACTAGCTGGCAGATCATCTACTGCACATTCAATGACCAAATGACACATCCCTTCAAGATGGGTGTTTTTATACAGAACCCATCACCATGGCAGCTTGAGTCTGTTCAGTTTCTGAGCAAGGAACAGTGACCTATTTATTTTTCCACTACACTCATAATGGAAATAGGTTAGTAACATCTTCCAGGACTTGGCATTACAGAGCTCCCAGGTGGCAAAGCAGATCTAGGCAAAGGATACCAGGAACTCGGGGGACTTGCTGAGAAGCAAAGTCCAGTGGTCAGAGCACACACACCCCATCACTTTCTTTGCCCACCCCAGGGCTAAGCATCGGGCTTCCCACCTGCAGTCCCTGCAACACTCTGAAACTGTCGAGATGATGGATGAGCAGAACCCACTGCCTCCTTCACTTACTAGAAGACAGAAAATGTAGAAGGAGAACCATGTTAACTTTTGCAGATATGAAAATCTACAGTTGAGAAAGAGATTATGTATAACTTTGGCCTCATTTACTCATCCCACTTACACCACAAACCATGCCAGACAGTTTCAGACATTTGCTCAGTGCAAATGGCTTTTGGAAATGCCAGAAAACTGATTCACTTTTTTCAAAGCATATTGACTTATTCTTTGGCAATTTAACTCCTAAATCATTATCCTCAACCCTGACTACAATATCACCTCAGGTGATTTGGAAACCTCAGCAGAAGCTATCATCTCCTATATTTGCCCTCCATCCCCTGAAAGGTTCTAGGTTTGACAGTTTGTGTGCCTTACTCTGTTGTGGTGATCCATCAAAATTCAACATAAGTTGAACAACTGCATTATGTACTTACTGCATGTTTAGATAAATATTCTTAATATGCAGTAATTCATGTTTGGGGAAAATTACTCAATTATGGGTCAGCCATTTCACAAATAGAGAAGCTAAGCCCTGCTACACCATAATCAAGTGTGAATATTATCTAAGGATCTCATAAACTTCCAAGAAGCTGAAGTTGTTTGTTTAATAGTTAAGAAAGGGGTTATGAAATCTTCCTTCAGTTTTGCCAAGGGATCCAAACTTTCTAACTTTGCAGATAAAGGGACTTACCATGTGCTGGGCTTTTGATGCTACCTATTGTTTTGCTTCTTTTTCAAGGGGTCGGATTCTTTGGGACAGTATAGTGGATGCTATATTGCTGTACCCAGACCCTCTTTTCAGGGCCAGTGCACCAAACCCCAGCTGCTGATGGCTCACAGGGAAGGTCCTCAGCCAGCTTCAGGATCTCACCTAAAGTGATGCCCCCTGAAGAGGTGGCCAGCTGCCAACAACTGGTGATGGAGGCATACAAAGGTCCAGCCCCTTGCCTCAATTGCAGTCAACTCTGAAGGGCCCTCTCAAGCACCCCATAGAAGCAGCTGGGGCTTCAGTTGCAACAGCATCTGCCAGTCAGCGTCTCCTCTGCCCCACCTTGCCTTCTTCCTTCCTTACAGGTGTATCTCCTGAGAGCTCGCCTCCCAAATCCTTCAGCACCCAACTCCTGGTCTCAGAGTCTGCTTCTAGTGAACCTAATTTAAGACAGGTAGCATTAACCTAAGTAGAGCACTATCTCCTAAATTGTACCGAGGAAGTCACAGGCTCCTGCAGAGGTCCTAGAAAGGCTGATAATTGTCTTTGAAAATACCTGCCATACAGCCATTCAGTTTAAAAAATTACAAATCTTTGATAACTGGCTCAGATCACTTTCCAAACACTCACCCAGCCTGGTCAGCAGGGACAGGAGTTAAATCACACACAGGAGCACTACAAGTCCATAGCAAAGGGCAGTGAGACCTAGCAAGGGTAGCGATTAGCATGTCAAACGTCATGTAGCATTGTTGCCACCAGAGCAAAGGAGGCCAGAGCTGGGGTTCCCAGCCTTAACCATCAAGGTGCGGCCATCCACACAACACATGCTTGCTTTCTAACCTCGAATCCTAGCAAATCCTCATTCTAAAACTGTCCAGAGAGAACAGTTCACACCTAAGTAAGAAATTAAGTACTGAATACTTTCTTCACAACATTCCAAACTTGTATTAATAATAACAGGGAACAACTCCTGGAGCTGATAGATTATTCATGACTTCGTGTTTTTACTGCATCCTCAAGAAAGCAGATGGCAGACAGGCCAGGGCAGGAATCAGGAGCTACTGCTACTGTCTGCCTGTACCGTCTTGCCTTGGGGGCAGCACCATCTTCCAGAAGACCCCAAGGAACTGCCTAATATCCACACAGCTTCCAGTCTAGCTTATGGCACAGGTACGTCATTACAGCTGTCACAGGATTGGAATTCAGAGGAAAAGCAGGTGCTTGTGCAGTGTCTATATCTTATCACCAGAGGTTTGGGTTCAGAATGTCAAAAAATGTAGATAATGTACTTCATATGAAAACTCAACTCAAAAATCACACTGCTGCTTAATGTTTTACTGCATTTCACACATTATCTCTTTTGACCCTTAAAGCCCTTCTTATAAGAGCTGGGCTGGCATTATTATATCAGTCATATAACTGGTTAATGACTTGCCCAGCATCATGCAGCCAATCGACGTAGGGGTCAGATTGCCACATTATTGGTTCAGGGTTCTTTCCTATAGAAATCTGCTGATTTGCAATTCGTCTATACATATCTTCAGGCTTCTGTACAAAGCTCCTAAAACATGGTTCCCTCCTCCTTTCTTTTTTTTTTTTTCTATTGTACAATGTAGCACTTTTTAAAGTTTCTTTTTAATTGTTATCGGTATATAGTAGTTGCATATATTTACAGGGTACAAGTGAGGTTTTGATACAGACACACTATGTGAATTAATCAAATCAGGGTAATTGGGGTATCCATCACCTCAGGCATTGATCATTTCTTTACACTAGGAACATTCCAGTTCTACTCTTCTATTTTAAAGTATAACCTATTGTTGATTGTAGTCACTTTGTTGTGCTATCAAATATTGTTCATTCTATCTAACTACCTGACTTCCACCTTCATACTACAGATTGATATTTCCTAGGCACAAGGTCCTGACAAATCCCTGTCAAAGGTTTCTCTCTCTCTCTCAATCACCCTAAGCAATCCAGACCCTCGGCTGATGCACACCGCAACTTCTGAAGTACAGAGGAGAGGCTAAGGGGATCAAATATGACTCCCACGGCCAATGTCTCTGAATAGTCTGGTTGCTTTCAGGCACATGCACCAAGGGAGGGGTGGAGAAGAAAACGCTTTAAACAGCTCACCTATTTCTTAGACACAGCAATGGTTCCTAGGAAAGCCTTCTATTTCTGGTCAATAGGTTTCACCTACTGTTATTTGAGGCACTTGGAGCATTTTACTCGCGCCAAGTTGGCATTTTGTTTCTGCAATGCAAAAATGCTTGGACTGAAGAGATCAGATGGGAATTTTTGTGCTTTCAGGAACACAAGCAAGCATCTCTCCGCCTCAGGTAGTTGCATTACAGCTTGTGGGAGTGCTAATGAGAGCTAATTACTCTATTTACTCCATAAGCCAACCAGCCGGCAACAAGAAGTGCCTGGTAAAACTGGCTGGGTTCTCGTATGTACTCTCCGGGCGTTGTTTCAAAGGGCTGCTGCCAAAATGATTTGAAGGGATCAGCACAGGGCTGCCCAACTGGATTGCTATCTCAGGATCACAAAGTGTATTCTTTAGACCTTTGTACCCTGCCAATTAATAGTCGGTCAGCACCAATTTTATGTGTTCATCCTCTCCTCACTATTTTCACTGCCACCACCTCTGCCCCCAAATGTCCACTTTGGCTGCAAATTGAGAAATCAAGCAACAGGCTTGGGATTTTAGGAAAATAATTCCCTACTAACCATTGAAACTGAGTGTGGCATTTTATTAATACAATGCCCTGCACTCGCTTTGCAATAGTCACAAGATTTGCCCAACAGTTCACTCACTCTGATCCTTGAACTCTAGATATCAAGGGAACCTAGAAATCATGTAAATTCCATGTACACTGACACTTAACTGTATCCATGTTGTAGGTGAAGCATATACACATGGCATCAATTATACTAAAACTCTAAGTTATATAATTTTATATAAATTATATTAAAAAGTTGTTCCCATCCTTATCTATTTCTACCAAAGGGGAACAAATGGAAAAAATATAGGGCAAGAGATCTAAAATTCCCAGAACAGGAGCAAGAATGTTAGTTATTAACCCAATAAAGCCCCATTCACATTAACATAACCTTTCCCATATTCCAATACTAAGTTGATTTATTGTTGAATATGCAATCATGGCTTCAGGAACAAAAAAACAGGAAGGTCCAAGACAGAGTTTAAAGAAGATTCCCAAAGGGTGTCTATCTTTAACTCCATAGAAAAAAAGACAGCATTGCATTATAATATAATTCTAAGTTAGAGCATTTATAGTAATTACTACTTGTAATTACTTGGCTCAACTTATTAAAATGGAAAGGCTTGAATAAACATACAATATAAGTAGAATGGCAAGACAACTTCATGTTGCAATTCTTTAGGCAAAAATGATTTAATAATATCATGGAGATCTTTTTATGTGGGTAAGAAGGTCTGGCATAAGGACCAATCCTAACCTAACTTTTAAATGACATCAACAATGAAAATGTACTTAGCAACTTTTCTCCTCTGAATTATTTAGCAACTTTGTCTTTTCTCATAATTTTCTATAGTCTTATTTTTTTTTTAAGGCTGCTCTGTTACCTGAATGTTTATGAAGCATGGACAAGTAACAACTCCACGAATGATGCCAAAAATCTCAAATATGTGTACAAGAATGACTGGGTTGCTGCCCTTCAAGAGAGCTGTCTGTGTTTTTCACATGAACGCATAGACAAAACATGTTTTATTCTGCCTATGAGTACAGTCCTAAGCTGGGGATTCATCACGAAATTCTAAGCAGGATTTCAGTAAAGCAGATGACAGAAAAGAAAATCTACTGAACTGAAAAATAAGGTCAGAAGAAGTGTTCCTGGCATTTAAATATAAGTAATATTTACTAAACTTTCCCAAGTCCAAGGAGATTTACTAGCAATTCTGAAATTTTTAAACAAACAAAAAAAAAAAAACAGTAGCATTTTCAGCTTTGAGACTAGGACACAATAACTACTGAGCTCCTACAGTGAATGAGCCAGGAACTGTGCTCAGTATCTGGCATATATCACCTCAACTTAATCTTTCTAATACAGTCATCCCTCAGTATCCATCCATAGGGAACTGGTTCCAGGATACCTCAATTCCACCACCACCAAAATCCACACATGCTCAAGTCCCCTGTGTAAAATGGCGTAGAATTTGCATATAACCTACACACATCCTCACATCCTCTTACACTTTACATCATCTCTGGATTACTTATAACACTTACATTGATACAATGTAAATGCTACATAGTTATTACACTGTATTTTTTATTTGTATTTTTTTATTGTTATATTGTTACTTTTTATGTTTTTTTTTTTAATATTTTCAGTCTGCTGTTGGTTGAATCCACGGACACGGAATCCACAGATATGGAGGGTTTACTGTATTCCTACAAGGCAGACGTTATTATTTCCATTTTACAGATGAGAAAACCAGGACTCAGGCTGGGTAAGTAACAAAGTCACAATGCCAAGATACCACTATGTTGGGGTTCTATCCAAGATATATCTGACTCCAAAACCTGAAACCGTTGGTGCCACCCTCTGCCTACTATAGTACCACCAAGAAATTACAACCAGCAACTTCACTGATGGAATTGTTTCATAAGTAGAGTGGATCAGCCCTGGAGTCAGAAGCTCTAGATTTTAATGA
This sequence comes from Varecia variegata, assembly GCA_028533085.1. Taxonomy (NCBI): domain Eukaryota; kingdom Metazoa; phylum Chordata; class Mammalia; order Primates; family Lemuridae; genus Varecia; species Varecia variegata. The sequence continues at coordinate 64,286,444 of CM052440.1, forward strand.
TGCTTCTATTGAGTAGTGGTTTCCTCCAAATTAATAGAGATGAAAACAGTATTTAATCTCATAATGTTGAGGTGAGAAGCATCTATAAAAGCCCAGTGAAAGGGCTTTGCAAAACAGCTGAGTGCTAGGTAAGTACTAGTTGTTACCTCCCTCCTTCAAGCTGTGTTTAGTGCAGCTGGTGAGCTGCAGGGCTCCGGGCTCCTATGAGTCCACTCACAGGGCAGGGAGGAAGAGCCTGGATGAAGCTAAGCAGAGCCTAGAACCTCAGAGAGCAAAACTGAAGGGGGACAATTAGATGGGACTTGGCCACGGTCTTTGCTCTCTTTACCTTCTCGTGGACTAAACAAATACCTAACACAACTCTGTGCTGGGCAGAGCTACCTTTGGCTCAGCAAGCTGCAGGTCCCAGTTACTCAGCCACTTCAGGAATCTGTGGGAGCCCCCTGCCTTCAGGAAGCTCATTTCTACACTCAGGGAAAGGAAATGAAAAACCAAAGCAAACAAACAAGCATTGGCAAGAGCCTCATCTTTTCTCATCAACCTTTCCTATTCTCTCTCTCTCTCTCTCTCTCACACACACACACAGATGTGAAAGTTTTTTCCATGATACATAGTGGATGCCCATAAGCACTTGAGGCCCATGTACCCTCATTAGGAAACTCTGTGGTAGCCCACTTTGGAATATAATTTTAAACACTGATTATTTAGAATAGTGACTTCCAGAGCAGAAAGGGTTAATTTTAGTATAAACAGAGGAAAGTTGAAAACCCCAGGTGGAAAAGAAAAATCAATAGATTAGACTACATAAAAATTTTAAACCTCTATATCACTAAAAACAAAATTAAAAGACAATCCAAATAAATTAGAAAAAAAACTAGGTGAAAATATTTGCAACAACTATGATAGAGGATTAATAAGTGAAATACACATGAACTAGAGTTTATGGCAAATGAGAAAAATACTAATTCTCCATAAATAAAATGGGCAGAGTACATGAACAGTTTGATAAATAAGAAATACAGCCAATAGTCATATAAACATGTTTGATCTCACTAATAGGAAATATATAAAAAAAGAAAACTTTTCTTCTAAAAAGTTATCAAACAAATTATTAAAAAGAGAACATCACTCTGCTAATGGGAGCAAAAATTAGTAGAAGCTTTTGGGCAACTGATAACACTGATCAAAACATCCACACACATACAAACTCTTTGGTTTTACTTCTGGTCGTCCATCATAAGGATGGGAATGACCTCCAATACAGGAAACAGCTGACTGCACAGATGCTCATTAAAATTGAAAATAGGCTATATGCTTCACCATGGAATTAAATAAATCATGAAATAGTCCCCACAGATGGAATATTTTTACAGTCCTTAGAAATATCTACAGATATTTTTGCAGAATGAGTAAATACAAATAAAACAATGTTCAGTTAAAAAACAAAACAAAACAGTGAGACATTGGCCAGGTGCAGTGGCTCACACCTATAATCCTAGCACTTTGGGAGGCCAAGGCAGGAGGAGGCTTGAGCCCAGGGGTTTGAGGTTGCAGTGAGGTATGATGAAACCACTGGACTGTAGCCCAGGTGACAAGGTGAGACCCTGCCTCAAAAAAAGAAAAAAAAAGGGGACATAAACTTATATACTCAGAATATTTCAACTATGGAAAAAATACATGGATAGAAAACGTGGAAGGAAACACACCAAAGGTAGGTAGTTATAGCTTCATGTGGGAAGATTACCGATGACTTTGTCTTTTTAACTGTGTATATTTTTCCTATACTACTTAAATCTTCCATAAGGTACCTTTATAATTCCAAAAAAATTTAAATAACAATTTCAAGTGTAAATCCACACTAAACAATAGATGGAAATCCGACAGCTCTCCACCCCACTCCCACAGACAGGCAGGTAAGGCCGTAAGTGAGGGGAAAACTGCTTTGTTTTAAATCTAGGCTAGACACAACAGGAGGCTTCTTGATGTGAAAACAAAAACTTCTCCTGTCCCATGCATCGAAACATATTTTGGGAATTCACTAACCAAAACATTTTCCATCAGAGGACTTAAACCCGCACACCAAAATTATCTCCACAAAGCAAACTAGTTAGGCAAGCAGGAAGTTTACTGGGAACACCCTAAAAACTAATAATTGTTTTTACAGCTCTGATAAATCCATGCCAGCTCAGGGCAGTACACAGTGTAACATAAACAATCTCCAGGGAGTGTGTCACCACGGCTGAACAGAAGAGCATGAGACCCTCACATCAGCCTTTCCACTGGGGAGAACCACAGATGCTGCAGAAATGAAGTCTTCTGAGGTTCGCCTTTCAAGGGCTGATTTTGTAGTCTTTGAGTTGGTTTTCTCAGAGTGACAGCTAACTATGCCAAATTCTTTGCATTCATTATGTCGTTTCATCTTCACAACCCTCCCTACCATGCAGGGTTTTCTCAACCTCAGCACTATTGACATTTTGGGCCAGATGATTTTGGGAAGGAGGGTGGGGGTACTGTGCTGTGCATCGTAGAATAGTTAGCCACATCCCTGGACTCTACTCACCAAATGCTAGTGGCATTTGCACCTCCAGGTGGTGACAAAAAATGTCCCCTGACATTGCCAAATGACTCCTACAGGTCAAAACCACCTCAGTCAAAACCACTGCTACAAAAGCATGTATCATTATTGCCCAACTTGGACCAAGGAGGCGAGTGAAACACAATTACAGGCCCGTCTAACTCTAGAGGCCCAGATGCACAACTCTATGCTACATTCATGCCAGGTAGGAAGCCCAGCTCAGAGTATAACTGATTCCATCTTTTCTACTTGGGTCACCTCTGCATCCCCACAGAGTTTGGTGCAGACCTCAATGCATGTTGGTTGAAGGAGCCATTACTCTCATCACATAAATATTTACTGAATTCCTCCTAGGTAGTAGGTTCTATCAACAAAGGTGTAGTCAATAAGACAAACCCAGAGAGCCATGTGGAGAGTCAGTTTGGGAGAAAATTCTGTTTTCTCATCTGTAAAATGGAGATAATGCTAGTTCCTACCCTTGTCATTAACTGAGATGGTGCAATTAAAGTTCCTATCACAAAGTACAATTTCAAAAAAACTAGATACCAAATACGTGGCAATAAATAGGCACAGGCAATGGAAGAATCACAGCACCTCAAAATCACTGGGCTCCACTGAAGACAACCTCGACTCACCACCCACTCAGTACTTGAGCATTTAAAATCCAAAAATTTGATTACCTGATTTCTGCAAAATTCCTGGGCTGAGTTCTGCCCGCAACTCTCAGCAAAGTTTTCCTGGTGAACTGTTTTCACGTGGGCCTGGAGGAAAAAGGCAGGGGGGAGCAAAGAGAAGAGGAGCACTAGGGGAAACAGAAAGGTTTAGTGGACTTAAAGCACTCCAGTGGTTGGAGCCTGGGTCCTCTGCACAGGGAGCAGGGAGAGACAAGCTTGGAGAATGAGGTCAAAATCTGATGAGGTCACCTGGTGACACAGCGGTGACAATAGCCGGGTAAGACCTAAGAAATATCTCCTACAAAAGCAACCAAAGGCTGCTACAAAGCACATACCCAACTTACATTACAAACAGAGACCTTAACTTCTCAGACTAAAAGATCGACCATCGGACTGCGTCACAGCATTCCCTGATAACAGACAGACACTTACTTTCAATTTACACAAGTGAAAGTGAAGACTTTGCCAGAACAAGGAGTCAATCTGTCTCAAAAGTAAACCCACACCTTTTTCTCCCCATGTCCAATCCATCCTGCTCTCTTGGACACCAGCAAACACAAGGAAACGAGCCCAGAGCAGCCAGATTTTCTCTTTTTTAAATCTTTATTTCATTAGGTGAATTTCAATAAGTGAAACCTCTCAAAACCAATTGTGGACTAAAATTTCCTAAATACCATGTAGGCTAAATCAAACCTGTCTCCACACAGTCTCCATCCCAGGAGCACCAGTATGAGAATGTGCTGTAAGCCATAGCTCACAGGAGGTCAAAGACAGCTTTGGAGCAGGCACGGTGGTACCAAACTTATTTGGAAAATCTGCCTGGCAGTAAGATGCAGAATGAAGAGAAGGGACTAACTGCAGGATCTATATCAGAGATGATGGGGATGCGAACCAAGGCAATAGGAGAGGAAACACAGAGGGGTTCAAAAAATACTTGAAAGTCAAAAATGACCATGCTGAAAGCCAGGAGACAGTCCCTAGGATACCACCCACTAACCTGACACATTGCAAACTTCAATAATGAAGCTGAGACTTGAAGACCAAAGAGGGAAACTCAGACTTTAAAGTGAGATCTTTGATTCCTGAGAAGCAGGGCCATCTTCATGGACCTGTGACCTGGGCAGTGACACAGGACCCCATGCTCAGAAAGGGTCCACACTTGGTTTAATGCTCTGTCACCATCTTGACAATCTTAATAATTTTAACTTTGAACTTGTGAAATGAGATCTGATTGGACAATGGAGCCCTCATGTGAGCAGAGAGCCACGTAATACATATGGCCAACATCCCGGCCGCTGCATTCACAGTGTTTGCAATGCCCTGTGAGCACAGAATGCCAGTGAACTCCCCACACATGGGAGTTCAGCAAGACTCTAAGCCAAGCGCAAGGTAAGTGTGTTACAGATTAAACTGAGTAAGCAAGTGAGTGAGTGCTCACAGCTCCCAGAAGCTATGCCTTCCATTCGAACCAGAACTTGTTTTGCATCTAAAAATGTCTAAGAAACACTAATGACCAAGGAAACCTATCATATCTTCTCTTACTCATGTCACTTCCCTGTATTAGCTAACCACTTCTGCTAACAATGACACCATAGAAGGAAAAAGACAGGACAACTCATAGTTTCTTCTTTCAGTACTTCCTTACCCATCTGTAAGTCAAAGGTATGGTGTTGATACAATGTATGCGTGCCAAGAAGTGAAATAAAAGTAGTTAAGTTAGTTTTGTGCAGTGTTTCTACTGTTTTAGTACAAACAATATACATATATGCATGTACAAACTACAAAATACAAATGGTGGGATTTCAGCAATTCTGCATACAAGTTCTACGCTCTTATATTTGCATTTAAAACCAGCATGCACAAAACAAAGATGAACAGTAAAATTCATGCTGATAATTGCCATTTTAATTTTTAAAATTTAATTTCTACATTTAATTCATGCTATAATTTTAAGTTTTAATTTTTCTTCACTTAGAATGACATTAATTTGCAAATAAACACAAGTCAAGAGAGAGAGACTGTAGAAGGAAAAAGCATTATCTTTTAGTACCTTTAATGCACTTTTTTGCTGCTTTTTGAGTAAGTAGTCATAGATTTTCATTTTGCACTGGGCTCCTCAAATTATGTAGCTGGCTCTGTTGAGAACCACTGAATTCAAGAATATTACACCTATCTAAACATCTACACAGACTTGGACAAGCCTTTACTGACATCTTTCAAAGCAACCCCCAAAAGACCCACCAATGGACTGATGAGGTGGTGATTTTTAGTACCACACTCTTAATTACCGCATTTCTTCCATCTTTTTCTCCCATTCCCTGATATCATTACCACAAGGAACCTACTGAAATGCCACAGGCTGAAACGCCACAACCCAATGTCTTTTCAGCTAAAGATCTTTCTAGAAATAATTAAACTGAAGACTAAAGATGACCTTTCAGGTGCAGCATTTAATCCCAGGCCTCTCTGCTGGACAACTCCTTCCCACAGAGTATTTCCTGGTGCCTTGGTGGTTCTGTTTTAACCAAACCCTGGCTGTGGCTCCAGAACCAGGCTGTTCTCACCCCTCATAGTGCTCAGGGTCCCCAGGAAGTTGGTCTGTGAATCATTAAGACTGGTTGCCTAAACATTCCTTCTTCAAATACAGTCAAGTTTTCCTTTGTCTAATTTCATTCTCCTGGTTTTTTCTTTTTTTGGATCACTACTTTCCACTTCAGTAAATTAACTTCCTGCCTGGAGACACATCCTGGCAAATGTGTCAGTTTGTATTGTTTAGATGAGAGACTTCTGTCACTCTTCAAATTTCTCCTGCATAATAATCCCCGCAGCCAGCCTCTCAGGAGCCTGAGTTAACTGTCTGTGCATTTCCTTTCACTGCTTCCTGCTCTACAGAAAAAAGCAGACCGCCTGCAGTGAACTCACTCAACTCTCACCCCTTCAGATCATTTCTTTCCATTTCCCCTAACCTTTCTTCCATCCCAGCTGAGGATGGGTTCTTATGGAACTCAAGGCTAACCCACCACCTTCCCCCGGATTTTGAGTCTATCCCTGTCCTTCTCCCCTAGACCTTGCACTCACTCCTTCCTGCCCTTAGATTCTCCAACATCATCCTCTCTCTCCACCTGCACCCTCCTCAAACCCAAGCTATCGACCATCTCTCTCAGGTCAATTCCTTGAAAGGATGAACTCACTGGGCCACCTGCCGCTCATTCCCTCTCATGTAGTCCTCAATTTTTTGCATTTTAGATTCCACCTCTGCCGTGCTACTAAAACTGCTCTCTCCAAGTTCACGAACTGACCTAGCAGCTGGACCAGGGGCTGCCTCTCACACCCCACCTTGGGATGAGTCACTGCACTGGATGGCAGGGACAGTCCACTCATGTCAGGTATGCTTCTTCCCTTGGCCACATTTCTCCTCCACTTCTCTGGCGGTTCCTTCTCTATGTCTTTTAATAACTTTTCTTCTGCCTGACCATTTCTAAATGTCGAGAGTTCCCTGAAGACTGTGTGCTTGCTTCTCTTTTTGTTCTACATGCTCGTTTGGAGACTTCATCTATCCTCACTCTTTATGTAACTGCCCTATGGGGATGATAAAGAATCTAGGATTTTGCCTAAACTCCAAACCTAAATTTCTAAATTTTTGCCAAACATATTTATGTGGATAATACTAACAGTTCTTAATGGTTTTTAATGTGCCAAGTACAGAATCACACCAGAGGCAGGACTACGAAGTGGTTGAAGATACTGGCCCTGGAGCTGTACCTGCCTGAGTTTAAATCCCAAGTCCAACAAACACAATCTGTGTGACCTTGGGAAAGTTGCTTATCCTCTCTGTGCCTTAGAGTCCTCATCTGTACTATGGGAATAATCTAAGTTAAAATATGTAAGGTACTTAGAATAGCACTTGATACATAACCAGTGCTATTACCTATTATTATTGTTGTTTTATTGTCCTAGAAACCTGATGGGACAGGTGCTATTATTTTATCCATTTACACAATGAGAAAACTAAGTAGGCTGTCATGGTCATGATGGAATCTCAAACTGCAGATGTTCAAATCTTCACTCATATTTTCCATTAAAATTTAACTATCACACAGCCAGGCAAGGTGGTGCTCGCCTGTAGTCCCAGCTACTAAGGAGGCTAAGGCAGGAAGATCACATGAGCCCAAGAGTTTGAGACTGCAGCATGCTATGTTTGTGCCTGTTAATGGCCACTGCACTCCAGCCCGGAAACACAGCAAGACCCTGTCTCTAAAAAAGTTGTTTTTTTTTTAATTCAACTTATGCATGTGGGCCATTCTTGATTTATGGTGTTCCACCCTCCCCTTGCCCCTGCCACATACACTCCCTAGTAACACACAACATTTTATTTCTGGAGTCATCTTGATATAAAATAATAGTTCTCTCACTCCTTCTCACCTTAAAAAATATCCCATTTTAAAGTATAATCTTGTCACTCTCCCTAAAAGCCCTCTAAGATCTGGCCCCAATACAGCTTATCTCTTTTAACAATATTAATCTATCTTGTCTCTAAATCAAATCTCACTATAGTCTACACTTGGCTCCAAACCCAAGTATACTCATCTCCCCCCACTGCCTCTTCAAAACCCCCTACCCACCCTTCAAGGCCCATTCAAATCCCACCCCCTCTAGTGGGACCTCATTAAACTCAATCTCTTCCTTTGGTGACTAGTCTAGTTCATAGTATGATCTTCCCCAAAAGGCCCAACAAATGGATGATGTTTTATATTTCAAGAGTAAGGTAAAATAGACAATACTATAAAAAAAAAAAAGCCCCTTCATCCTCCCACCATCCTAATCCCAACCCTCATAAGTCACCCATTTAGCAGTTCTCCCTGCACTGACAAATGTAAACCATACACATGTGCTTGGTTCTTTTCTTAAAATACACATATTAGACATCTGTACAAGTCAGTATATTCTTTTCAATCTTTTTAACAGCTAACTAGTACTCTTAATCTGCTTTTTATTATGCTTATGTGTAAGGCATGCCATCCCTTTTCTGCCCCCACCTCCTGAATATGAATACTCTTAAGGGTAAAGATGATGTTGTATTTGTTCTTACATCTCCAAGAAGACCTTGTTCCAAGGCTCAGAATTGCTTAACCAAATGTTCGATGAAATAATAACAACAATATCTGTCACCAATCCAGTGCATGTTGTGAGCCAGGAAAACAGCTGTTAGTGTTTCACCGGCATAGTTAATCCTCATCATTACCCAATTATTCCCATCTCAGCGAAGACTTAACCAAAATCACACGGCTGATAACAACAAGGGATTCTAATCCACATTTGTCTGATTCTGAAGCCCACACTCTCCATCCTTATGCTACAGCTGATAAAGTTTTCATAAGGGCACCCTTTGCTTTCTCAGTCAAAGGTGGAGAACAGAAGAGTTCCAAGCATCCTGGTTTGGGGCAGGCGGAATGAGGACAAGAGACAGGAGTTGAAATGGATGAGTAGATGGAGGGAAGTGATTGGAGCTGTAAAGCTAATCTACCACTCAGCCATCTCATCTGTGCCTACTGAGAACCTCCCAGGAGACACAGTTGAATTCTTGCCTCCCTCCCTAAGGCTCCCTACTACACTCTCCTTCAACCACCATTTGTTTAAAACCCACTATGTATGTGCCAAAATGTCATTATTACTTCTGTTAATAATTTCTAATCCTCGCAAAAATTCTGTGCCACAAATATCAGTACTACCATTTTACAGATGGGAAAACTGAGACCCAGAGAGGTTTCATTACTTGCCAATATTAGACTGTAATCGATAGCAAAGTTAGGACTCAAGGATCTGTGTGGCTTCAGAGTCCTACCCTTCTTTCCTCATACAGAATAACGCCTTTTAATTCTTGCAGAAAAGATGAACTGATTTTTTAAAATTTAGAGCCAGTTAAGATCACATTTGGTTGCAAGAGATCCAACTTCTGTGGTTTAACCAAATTTTAGTTTTACTTTATGTTTCTCACATAAAGCCAAGAAATGGGAGGACAAGGTCTGGTACAGCAGTTCCAAAATGCCGTCAGCTTCCCTGCCTCCTTCTAACTTTCTACACGGTCACCCTTAACCTTCAAGCTTCTTGTCTTTGGTCACGAGATGGCTGGTCCACTTTCTTCAGGGAGAAAGAAGCAGTACACGGAGCAGAAGACCTACCAGGCAAGCTCATAGAGGCTGTCCAGCTACTTACATCTCATTGGCCAGGACTATCCCCAGCTGCAAGGGATTTGGGGAAATCAAGCACTTTTAACTGGCCATGGTGGTAAATTAAACAAAACGGGTTCAGCTGTAGAGAAGTAGCAGGTGGGACGGATATTGGGTGATGTGGCGTGCAAGTCATCCTTGAGCATCCAAGTACTCTGAGTGGAGAAAAACAATATAAGAAACTTAATTCTGTGCTTAGTCGCTTTCCCAGCTGTGCAAAGTCACATATTGATGGAGGTGGAGGATGGAAGAACCTGAAAGTTTGACAAAAGCATCCAGGCAGCTGATGCAGAGGAAAAACACTGAGACCCAAGTGACTTCACACAAATGGTCCTGGCAGATTCACAAGTTCAACCACAGTGTTTCCTCTGAGTTGTCACTGTTTCCCCGGCCTCCCTTCTCACTTCCCAAGGTTAATTTAGAGGAGAACCTACAGGCTCATTTGACTTTCCCATCATTCATAAGAAAAAATAGTGTGTTCAAATTCCAATTCAAACAAAATAAAATTCTCTACTATGTGTTGGTATAAGAATCAGTGTCTTTACAGAAAGATAATGGTTGTAGGGACATCATTTATGCAACTGCAGCCACACTGTCAAGTTATTAGATGAAGAAAGTAGGCCATAGAGTTTCATCCTTGTTTTTAACTGTCTTCCAAATAAAGTAAATACAATAAACTTTCCTCAAAAAACTCATACAGCTCTGTGGTGGTGAGGTAACATCTGTGCAAAGTACCACAGGAGAAGAGAAGAGTGACAAAGTGCCAGCAACAGGGCCTCAGTGAGCTGGATCCTGGGCACAGAAACTGAAGATAACAGGCACATTTAGCGATCTGGTACTGTATTAGCTTCTATGTATCACATTCATGCTGTGAAACAGATCCTACTCTTCCCAATAGGCCTAGCTAGCTCTTTCCAAGAACCACCTTGCTTGCCTAAAGAATTTGGCCACTTCTTGAGAGTTTAACTTTTATTCCTTAAAAAAAAGATAGCTACTTCTTTAGAAATAGAATTGCCACTGAAAACAGCCTCTTTTTAGTCTTTCTTTCACCATATGAAATTAAGTTTGCCCTGTTAACAAAGACACACACACACACACACACACACACACACACAAGAATGAGCACACCTGCTCTCCAGAACTTGCATTCTGCTTTTATGTCAAATGCTTGATTTCCCTAAATTAAAGGAGGTAAAAAAAATACCCAGACCTACTCTGGAGTCCAGATGGTGTCCATAAAATCTAGAGTCAGCCCCAAACATTATAGTACTTGATCTTCCCCCTACATGATCTATCTGAGACGTGACCCTTCACCAGAATGACTGATGCTCAGTGCAATTTGAGTTTGTACAATTCCTTCAGTCACAGGCATTTTTAGTTGTACCACTGTACAGAAACCACTAAATGATCTTTCTATTCTGAATTCATTACACTTGCCAACAAAAACAAGGATGTTGCATGTGGTCCAGTCAAAATGTGAGTCACATCAAGTTCCTGGGAGACACATAACCAAAGATCACAAACTGTGACAACAAGCCCACCTGAACCAGAGTCCAAATCTACATTTCAGAAACAGAAATTCTTCAACAGGTACAGACGAGTATACATTTAACTCGGACTCTCCACTCTTCCCCAAAACTGACTAACAAGTGTGCAAGCTTAAAACTCTTGGAAGGTCTTTTTTTTTTTTTTTAAATCTAAAATCCAGTTGTTCAGTGTTTTAGTTCCTTCAAAGTGGAAAAAAAAAATAAAGAAACTCTCACCACCTGGCTTTTTGAAACATCACCTAATGCCAAACTATTAAGCATCAATAATTATTACATTTAAAATGAAGAGTGTAAAAAAAAATAGAAGATTCTTTGTATTTTATAGTGTGGGTTAATTCACTTTAGTTTTTTAAAGCCACAAACTCCATTTAATAAAGCATCAATATTTGTGGCGGTGATATATGTGACAAAAGCTGTAGGGTTTTTTTACTGGGAAGAAGGTTCTGACATGCACAGCAATGCATTTAGGAAACAAATGACAAAACACACTACAGATGCAGGGATAGTTCTGAGCAGCCCCGAGCAGTTTTTGGACAGTGTCAGTTTTTAGACAATTTGATGGCTGATTTCATTATGAAATTGTCAACCTTTAGCTGAACGGAAATGCTAGCCAGGGGACAGACACTTTGTTCCCTTTAGTCCCAAACAACTTCCTGTATTAAAATGTGATGGTAACCTTAATAGCTTTGAATCTCATATTTAAACCCATCTGTTTGACAAAAGCAAAAACAATAATTATGGTTCCCTGAAAGATTTCACAATTAGCTGCTCAACTGTGATTTTTCTATTTTTAATTTCAGAACTAATACGACTTTCTAGGGAAATCTCTGGAAATGAAACTCATTATGCAATACTTCCTATGTTTTTACCTTGAAGTGACATTTCTTTAATAAAGAATCAAGACACAGACCCAAACATGAATGGATATGCATTCATCAATTCACTCCTTCATTCGCTGTTTTGAAAAGGTAATTCGAACCAGACTAGAGACATGTAATAACATCTTTGTAAAGACAGAATGCTGACTGAGGTCTTCTTTCAGTTAAAAGTTTGATAATTGTGCTGTTTGGGATATAGGTACTTTTAAACATGGGAGATAAAAAGCTCAAAAAGTTCATTTTAATGTAACAAATTATCAATATAATCTAAATTAACTTACAAAAATACAAATATTTCATGAATATGAAAAACAGGTTTTAAGACAGGTCGGCTAATGGAGAGAAAAATGACCTTGATCTATCTCCTACTGGTACAGTGAGTGACAAAAATACTACATAAACAGTTAACTAACTCTTCCTAGATGAACTTGTTCCCAAAAAATGTCTATGATGCCTTTGAAACTAGGCACTATTGATCTGGAACTACACAGAGTGTCCTGGATTTCAAGTCAACATTTACCCAGTAAGGCCAGAGGACTCTATTTTTTAAAGTAGCCATTGGAAATATGATAGTTGTTGGTCAAAAAGAATTTAACCAAAACCCGATCCCACTTTTCTCAATAACTCAAACATCTTAAGTGTTGTTCTTTAAAAATATCATGTTTTACTATACCACATCTGCCTCATAAACATGGACCAAGAGAAATATTTGTTCAAATTAAATAATGTAAAATTACTGCTATTAAACTGTGAATTAAATTTAAAGCTTTGATACATTCAAGTCCCTAAGCCAGAACTAGTTTCTTGGAAAGACAGTCCAAATCTGAATCTGAGACATAGGATAACATCCCAAAGATACTTTACTTAACTGTCTGGTTTTTGCAACTCCATCTTTTGGTATTACAAGTTGCAGTATGAACACTATCAGCTTAGGCTACAGCAAGCCTAGGAATTAGCCCACAGGAATTCCATATCTCTTTCTTACTGGAAAGTACAGTAGGTTTTACTTACTTCCCATAGAACATAAAAAAGACTTGTTCACCATTATTGCAGAGCCATTTGCAATTTCTGTGTCTTAGTCCAAAACACAAACCAAAATTAAAATGTTCTGGTCTTTCCAGTAAAGCACATTCTCCCTTTTCAAAAAGCCTGCTCTTTATCCACCCTGTGTTAGTTAATTGTTTTCAGGAGCTAAGAACAATACAGACCCAGGTGTTAAATGCGCAACTGCAAAACAAAAACCTCTTTCTAGCTCTGAAACCTAATTCTCATCTGGCTAGAAAGATAGATAACCCCATCTATAAAGTCCTCTACCACATTTCCTGACCTGGGTTTATTATATGTAATGTTGTGGCTTCTTTCTTTCCCCATCTCCTGGAAATGCCCTTTCATTCAGGTCTGGGATGTGGATTTTGACTCACAATGAAGTCCACTGGCATTTCCTCCAGACCCGGCAACAGAAGGATCCTCACTGCTGAGAAAGAACTGAGAGGTGAAAGAAAGGGGAAACTTGACTCAGGCGTCTCAGCTCATACATTTTTTTTTCTGTTCCCCTCCCCACCCCTAAAAAGCCTTAACGCACTGATAAGCAAGAGTTCTGAATCAGTGTATGGAGTTAATTCCCTCCTCCCCCCCGCCCCGAAAGTCAATCACACCCAGTTAGTGACCTGGGCGCACACAAAATCCCCAAGCAGGAAAAAGAAAGGGTTTGAAACAGGAAACAAACACAAATCAGAATTATATTCTTCCACTTCTCATCCTCCCAGCAGGCAATTGCTTTCTCTAAATACCAAACGTGGACGTTTAAGTTCTCTTTCTGTTGCTCTCTGCAGTTCTTATTGAAAGCAAGGATTTGTTTTGGTCCCACATGTTGAAAAACTCACGTCCCTGTAATTAAGAGTTTGTATGCCACGCCTTCCACCACATTTCCCTGTGAAAACTCCCTTCTCTAAAAATCATCCCTGAAAACGCAACGACCAGCCCCTCAAGCAGCCACAGGAAACAGATCTGAAGATTCTCGCAGCCTTCCTAACCTAACCCCTCCAGATCGCTAAAGGGATCCTCGGTTAAAATATAAGAGTGAATAAGAGTTGGCGTTTTAGAAGTGTGCCCCCAAGAGACCAGGTTTCCCAGAAGCTCATAATTAATACACCCCTATTGAATTTCTCACATCCTGAGTGGACTATATAAAAGGATATTTGACGTTGCTATGAGAATAACGTTGATATTATTTTACTTAATATATAATAGGCCACAGGGGGGCTTTTAAAATATAGAACTTTTTTTTCTTTCAAAGAGCATAATTTTCGAGTCGATGATTCATAAAATTTTTGTGGCATTTTAAAATCACCCTCCCAACACACACACACACACACACACACACACTCTGGTTGAGGTTCTCAAGTATTATTGGAAGGCTAGGGTCTGGGGGTCTAAGGACACAGACGAGACCTTACGTGTGCAATCATCCTGGAGGTAGTTTTCACATATAAGGTAGTTCGGAGCCCCAGGAGTTAAGCCCTACCCCTACCTACCCCCCCCAAAAAAGTGCCCGATCCCACTGGGAAATGGGAGCGAGTTGGGAAAGGAAATCCACCCGGGGAAGAGGAGGAGCAGCTGCAACCACACAACGGTGCCACTACCCTCCAGTCACCGAGTGGAGCAAAACGCCCTTACCTGGGGGGTGGAGAGCCACCGGCGCTAGTTCCAAAAGTTCTGGTCCTCCCTCCCTCGGAGTTCAAAGCCCCAGCACTCCGGCCCCGCCGCAGGCTCTCCGCACGCGGATCCTCTCCGGTGCCTTCCCCACCCTGCCTGCCCTACACCATGTCAGGAATCCGGGCAGGCACCGCGCTGGGAGCTGACATCACTCCCAGTTCCAGGTACCTCCCCCTCCCACCGTCGCCTTCTCTCCTCCCTCCCTGCAGGAATTAGCCAAAGAGAGCTGGCAAGGGGGCGGGGTCGGCGGCGCCTGTGCGCCCGCGGATTGGGCCCCGCCAAAGTCACTCATCACGGGAGTCAACTAATTTTATACATTCCTCGCTGAGCGAGCCTAGGGCTGGAAGTGGGTGTTGATGGAAAAAAAATGCTGCCTTTCCTGCTATCTCTGAAGAGAGGAGATAATGCGATGGGAGAGAACCTAGCGGATCGGGTCTTTAAAACTTTTCCTGGCGTAATTACTCTATATTCCGGGTCAGAAATGAAACTAACTCCCCCGACCCCCCTTTTTAATGGGAAACAATTGCCTCTGTGTCACCGGCAAGTCCGAGCCGGCGGCGCGTGGTGAAGAAAATGGCTAGCTTTAAAGCCATGCAAATAAAGGAAGACGTCAGCTCACCCTTCTGCCCTTTCATCCTGGGACTGCTGGGTGTTCCCTTAGGCAGGGAATCGAGAACTTCAAACGCACTTGGGGAAGATTTGGAAGAGAATCCTAGAAACGGAGACCCAGCTCTGAATTGTTAACTGGTGGCGTTCTCAACCATGTGGCTGCTTTTGCTTTTAGCGATGAAAATCACACAAGTTTCCCAGGCAAATAAAATGGAATCTCTGGAGCAAGAAAAATTACTATTTACCTTTTTTAAGACCTTAAGGCTGCTGTTTTAAGGCACAACTGAAAGAGTGTGGGGGAGACCTCACAACTGAGTTCAACAAACCACATGAGAATAATTACTGTTGAATAGAACCAATTGCAGTGGTTGAGCTATCAATTAAAAATTAACTAACATTTACCCTTGACAGATATTTTGCTATATAATCCGTTTGGCTGACAGAAGAGAAAGAGTCTCAGAAGATGGTTCTTTCAATTTCCCTGATATCTGATGTAAGGCAGAACTGAATGGTGAAAGCAAGTTTATTTATGAGATACAGGTAGCATATTATCCATCATCTTCTAGAAATACAATGAATTGATCATTAACTTTCTGTTGGTTTTTATTGTTTGCTTTTTGATTTATGACATGTCATACATTTCACTGTTCTGCCAAAAACTGTAGAGGGATGCACAGAGTTCAGCATTTTGTCTTGTTTAATCCTCACAACCATCCTGTAAATTGAGTGTTATTAGCCTGATTTTAACATAAGGAATCAAAGGCTCAAGTAAATTATTCCAGATCACCCCAAACTGGGATTGAAACCAAGGTCTATTTGACTCCAAGGCCATTTTTCTCTTTCTATATCCAAAGTATTGAGTGTCCATGATCTACATTCTTTCAAACACCATAATGCCCAAAAAAAACTCGCAAGCTCAGTCCACTGCTCTCACAGACCTGCTTTATATTATCACTATCGTGGTTACTTATCACACCTACACTATTCCAAACCCCTAACTTGTATTTCTGACTCCAGTTTACCCAGCTCTGTCTCTTTCTCCGCACCACTACCAGATGAGTTTTCTAAAACATTTGGCTTTGTCATCAACATCTCCCCCTCTAAATCAGGTCCCCTTTTCCCTGCAATGCTTGGCTAGCTATTTAAAACTCCTCCCAATCTAGCTATTTACCTTTCCCACCTTATCTCTCACTTCAGCCCTGGGAACCCCTCTGCTGTAGTCAAACAGCTCTACTCACAGATCTCTTGGCTCTCACCTCTGGGCCCAACTGGAATCCCCACTCTTCTGGGTGTTAAGTCCCACCCTTTAAAGCCTAATTAAATTAAAGTCCTCGTCCTCTGCCAAGACTTAGCTGTGTGCTACAGCAGACAGAAAAAGGACTTGGGGTTCTTGGCCCAATTCTGGGCAAGTCACTAAAATATCCATCCACATAACCCTAACTCACTCCTTTCCTAAAATGAGGCTGACAATACCTATGTTAAAGGTTGTTGTAAGGATTATTGAGACTGTGCAGATGTGGAAACATGGGTTATTTCTGTCCAGTTAAATACTTTTCCTGACTTCCCAAACTCTAAAAAGCAAGTTTCATGCTTACTACCTCTTTGTATTTTTCACACCCAACTCCAGGAAAGGGCTCAATAAAAACACAGGGTGCCAGAAAATGGATCATTCTGTCACTTTTATTCCCCTTCTGTTCCTTAAATGCACTTGACCCCCAAATAATCTCTCAGCCAAAAACTTGAACTATCTCTTCTTGTTCTTTTTGTCTCTCTCTCTTTTTATGCTTTGTTCAGAGCCCTTCCTGTCCCCTACCCACCATTCATTCAACTACCTCTACCTGTCTCAGGTAACTTCTGGATCAACAACTTAACCTCTCTTAGCCACTCATCCTTCCCTCTCCCTCAGTCAGGGACACACTGTCAGTGTCTGTTGCCTGCCTTGCTCCCCACATGCCTTCAAACAGTGGCTGTGTGGCTCCCAGCCATTCCTCCAGGCACAGGCGAGCTGCACCCCAGGCTCACATTCTTCCAAAACTACAGCCAGCCACAGGAGATGGGGGAGGGACTGTCCCACCCCCACAAAGATGGCAGGATAGAATAACAGGAAGTTGCCTCCCATCCCTCTGCAGCTGGAGTGATAAACCAGAGTCTAGAAAACAAAAGACTCAAGAGGAAAACAGAAAACAGGCCAGGTCTGGAGCAGTAGTGTTCAAACCAAGGGTCACACAGAGTGGGTGAGATTTCAGGCTCCTTCACCCCTCCCTTTCACCAGAGTTACAGCGCTTATCTGTTCGACATTTAGGCTCCACCACAATATTTTTTTAAAGAGAATCAAACACTTAAATAAACATAGCGAAACCACTGGCTTTGGGTATCTTGGGGAAACTCCAAAGGATCAGGATATGGCAACAGAAGCAAGACAAGATGCCTGAAGAGCAGGTACTCAGAACTTACCCACTATCCTGGATCCAAGCTGGCTTAATAGAAATGCACATTTACGACACCTGTGGTTTCAACACTGATTAGCACTGTAGGTCTAGATCTCTGTTTTCTGCCTAATTATTCCTATAATCAGCCTTACCTTTGGTACCTGTGAGTTTTGCCAGATACTATTGCTATTGGAGGATAGGAGGGAAGAGACACTGTGAAGTAGGAGAAAACCTGCAGAGAATAACAAAAGTAGAAGTTGAAATTGACCCTAAAGGTCATCTGACGCAAGCACCTATTCAGATGCAAGGATGCCTTCTACAGCATTCCTGGCAGGTAGCTTCCAGCCCCTGCTTTGTCGTACCTGGCAACAAGGAGCAGACAAGCTAAGAAAGCAGCCCACCGCTAAAGATCTTCCTCCTATCAAGCTGGATCTTGCTTTACTGACTTTTTCCCCCAAAGACCTCTGTCTCCTGTCTCATTTTATCCTCACAAACATCCCGTAAGGTGAGTGTTATTAGCACCATTTTAACATAAGGAGCCAAAGGCTCAGCAAGGTTGTGTAAGTAAATTACTCTAGAACACCCAGAACTGGGATTGAAACCAAGGTCTATTTGACTACAAAGCTATTTTTTCTTTCCATATCTAAAGCACTGATTGTCCACCATTTACATTCTTTCACCTCTGTCCTCTGGAGTAACAGAGAACAGGCTTTTTGTTACCCCATCCCCAAACCTGTGCAGGCACGAGGACAACATTCCCCTCTTAGTTTTTGTTTAGATGCAGATACCAGGAAAGGCTCACCAGACTCATCAAGTTCATGTCCTTTGCCTGTGTGGTCTTTACGGGCTTCCAGGAGCAGGTCTCTACAGCACAGCCGACCACTCCTGACTCCTTTCAAAACACATGAGTGACCCCCCCTTTCACCAAGGAACAAAACCCAAACCTTCTTGACTGGCATCCAACTTACCTTTCTGGACTTATTTTCCACTCTTCATCATATGCCCACACTGTGCAAACTGGATTACTTTGCGCCCATCTTCCCTAATAATGTGTCCTCGGTTACTAATGATTTTTTCCCATTTCTACTAAAATCCACTTCACAGGTTGTTGCAAGGATTTGACGAGATGTCATATGCAAGATGACAGAACACCTTGCCTGACACATCATAGATCGTAAGTAAACATAGTTCCCTCTTTCTTAGGACATAAAACAATTGTACTGTTATTTTTATGGATGGCTTATGGTCCTCCCTAAGTGCCTCACAGTGCTTGAAGGCAGGATGCTAATTTGTTTCATCTTTACAGCCTTTATGGAATCTAGAACCATGTTTTTTCCTATAGACATTCATTAAAAATTCACTGAATGAATGAATGAATGCCATCTTTTGCTTTAAACTCCTAACCTGCTATGAGCTAGGTCTTCAGAAGTTCAGGAATAACTTGATCAGACTGATGACAAAGGATCTGGGTGCCTCTGATTGTTCCCATCCCAGTCACATTGCCAAACACAGAATGGGTTAAACACATGTTATGAATCATGAACCCAAATCCAAATGAAATAAGCTTAGCTTTAGAATTTCTTCTAAAGGAAATTGCTGCTTATTTTGTCTGATTCTAAGCGTGGCATTGGTGATAATCCAGACACTATTTTAATATCCTTCAGCTGAATACTAAGCCACTACTCAGCTATCACCACTGACATCTTTTATGAATCCAGCCCCCCTCTGCATTCCCTTCCTGCCTGTAGAGACAGGGTAGAAATAGGCACAATATCTTGCTCCAAGAGGAGAGCCTTATTTTAATCACTGTTTCCTTGCAACCCAGTTGTCCTGGTTATTCTCCAGTTACCCGCTAGATACACCTAAAAACCTAGTTACATTCAACTTACTCATTTTCTTAATCTACTTACAAGTTGAAGAAAATTTTAATTAAGAATAAGAATAATCGTTTTTTGTGGTCTTTGATTAATGTTCAATGAATGGCTAAATTAAACACATTAAATTCCCTTAAACAATTAACCCCATTACAAACTTAGTTAATTGAATTTCCTAAAAAGTACGTCTGGTTCCCATATTCTGAGACAGGCCACCAGGATGGAGAGCTGGCCCTTTCAATACATAGGAGCAATTCCTGTTTTCCATTCCATGCAGAGGATCATGCATAGTGTTCATCTCAAGCAGGCCAAGCCTTTCCCCAAGCTGTCAGACCTTTCCCAGGGGTGACAGGTCACTGCCATCCTTCCTACCACAATGCACTGTGCACAGACCTCGTTAGAGAATTACTGATAACCAGTAACTCCCCCCTCCACAATATTCAGGAAGGCCCAGTTTTCAAATAACACATCACGGCTGACGACCAGTCAAAATTACCCAATTTGACATTCCCTGGACTAGTCCCACATATGATTCCCAGGCTTCAGACTGATCCATTCATTTCTACTCTGCTCACCTTTTCACCCGGACAATCATTAATTTACTGTTTCTTTATTTAGTCTCTCCTAATACTTAACTAGAATTCTTCACTTAACTAGAATTTACATTTTAAACTGGTATGTGAAGTTCAATCCAGAAACTTCTGTCAAAGAGGACTAAGAAGAAAAAGTTTTAGCTAAAAAACAGATGTAAGATGAGGATGGGACAATGGGCCTAAATAAATGCTTTCATTGAAGGAATTTTCCTGGCAAGTGGAAGCAAGTTGCTGATAAGTAAATCATCAAGGTAGAGCATCTGTCTCCCGAGCCCTGTAAAAATTAGGTTCTCAGCTGCTTTCCCTTGTTCCTCCAGATTTTGTCTTCAGAAAAGCCTCCCCACTGATGGGTGATGACTGTGCAGCTTCTCAATTGCCAGATAATTAGTACTGTGGTTTGTTAAACTAGCCAAGGTATTAAGAAAGCGAAGAGAAAGTATCACAACTATCATTTTAGTGTATCTGTCTTTGCAATGCTTTAAACCTCTCTACTCTTATTTCACCTTAGATAATTTCCATTTGGCCCTATATTGCTTGAATTCTAAATTAGATATAATGTAATAGCAACAGGAGTACCTTTTACATTACAAGATGCCATTTCTGAAAAAAGATCCTCACCCATTCTTGAATAAAAGGAAGTGTAAGAAAGAGCACCTCTTCCTTGATAAAATTAAATAAAGTGTGTGCTCTGAGTTATAAGACCAAGCATCACTTGACATTTTTAAGCTTCAGTTTCTTCGTCTATGAATGGGACAGCATTCATGCAAAAAAAAAAAAAAAAAGTGTATTAAAGGGATCCATGAAACCCTGGGTACTGCTACCCCACAGCCTCCTTCTGAGAGGCTGAAATGGTTCTCTACACACAGGATTCCTTGGTTAACATCCTAAGTCTTGGCAGCTCCCATAGTGCTGATTAGAGCATGGATTCCCACCTGGATCGAAGATAGTCTGGATCGAACTTGACAACAGCACGGAGCAAACAAGCAAAGGAACTGTTCAGCAGAGGTTCACACCGAATAGCAACTCACTGGCCCATCACATCTTCTCTCAAGACGTGGAGTGTGAGACACACAGAAAACCAGACAAGAGAGTAGGGCAAAGGGCACGTAGAGTATAGGCGATAAACAGAAGCATGAGAAAGTATGAACATGAGGGATAGAAAATGAGGTCAGAAGAAAGTAGTCAGTAGCTGAAGTAAACGTAAAGCAGAAGGGGGGAGGTGCTAAGAGACACACATGGAAAAGACCGAAGTCAGAAGCCACAAGGCAGGAGACACCATGGAGGTATAGTGGACAGTAGGCAGGGAAAGAATCGAAAATATAACAACAATAATAAAAATAATAATGATCATAGCAAACACATGCCAATTTCTGTGTGCCAGGTTGAACATCCCTAATTTGAAACTCCCAAATCCGAAATGCTCCAAAATCCAAACCTGAGCACTGACATGATACTGAAAGGAAATCAATGGTCATGGGAACATTTCAGATTTCCGATTTTCAGAGTAGGGATGCCGAACTGATAAGTAAAATACAAATATTCCAGAATCTGAAGGAACTTGAGATCCTAAACACTTCTGGTCCCAAGTATTTTGGATAAGGGATACCCAACCTGTATTCCAAATGCTTTAACTATATTAACTTCAGCCTTGTTTCCATTTCACAGATGAGGAAACTGAGCCACAGAGAGCTTAAGTAACTTGCCAAGGTCACATAGTTAGGCAGCAGCATGATCCAACCCAGTTTGGAATTACAGCCTGTGCCGAGAGAGAGGCTGAGTTCCAAGAATGGTAGACTAGGAGAGTTACTGTCGCATCCTGAACCATGTTCCATTTCTCATGAGGCTTGATGGTTCCGTGGTTTCCTGCATTTCCTTCATTCTTTAGGTGATACACTAAATCCCTACCACCTGAGGTAATCTGAACACCTGACTGCCTTAATGCCTCACCACCTGAAAGAGCTTAACTGATGCCGTGACTTTAAATGCAATGCTGAATGCAAGAGCATTTTACCTTCCCTGAAAGAAATGGACTAGATAAAAAGAAGTGTTTTTATTCTGAAACGAAGTGAAAGTTCTTAAGATGGTATCTGGTAATCAAGATTGAGTTTGTCTCTAAATGATGTTTCTCTGTGACATTATTTTGGGTCGGCCTCGTCCGTCCTGGTAGTATATTTTTGCCACACACTGCGGGAATTTTAGAATGCTTTAGTTTACAACGTGTAATTATCATTGCATATTAATTAAATATTATTATATTAATTACATGGCCCTGTTCTACCTCATTCCTTCCCTAAGTAACTAGAATGAAGAGGCTATGATTATAGGGGCAATGAACAAAGGCCAAGAGAAAAGGAGCTTGAATATTGTTTTATCTTTCAACAACTTCTTACAACAGCAGCCAGATCACTTAGAGTCTTGAAGGAATTTAGATTTATTTTAATTATGATCAGAACAAAATCAGGCCATATCATATCTTGTGTCACTAAAAAAAAAAAAAACTTCCCTCAGTAGAGCCCATTTTACTTTTACTGAGTACATTTGTGAAAGCAGCCAGTGGTCCAAGGAAAGTGCTACTTCCTTGTAGGACTCATTTGTAAAGTTCTGAGCATTCCTAAAAAAAGGGCAATCAATGGATATTGTGAATCAGTGATTCCATCATCATTTTAAGAAGGAAAAGAGTTGGGCCCTAGATTGAGGCCTCCTCGGGAGAGGCTGAATTGCAAAGAAATCGCAAAGAAGAACCACTAACATTTGTTCGATTCACTACGCTGTGAAGTCTGCCGAAATACCAGCAGAAGATTTAGTTAGAACTTTATGTCTTGCACTAAAAGTTATTGCACTAAATGATATTATTCTTTGAAAAAGTATTAGTGTTGGGCATTTTATTCTAATCCGTTCAACCCACTGGCTTCTGAGTTATTTTAGAAGATTATAAATATGTCAGATAAAATAATTGCCCCCTTCCAAAATGCCAGTCAAAATCCTCCCACTTTCTTGACTTCCTAATGAGGATTAATCTTTTAAGCATCGTCTTTATTTGTCTTGTCCTATTTTAGACATCAGGGTTGTGTTCAGTTGCCTTCTAAAGCTTTATTTATTTATAGCATAAAAGAGTCATATGTGTGGAAATAATAACACTTTTGTCAGAAAGTCAGGCAGCAGCACGGGTCCAAATGCCACTCTCAGCGGAGCATACTTCCTGGGTAGCAGGCAAGAGAGAAGGAGGAGAAATAAATCGCTTGCCCTGCAGCAGAGAGCCTCAGACTATAAGTAAATTATCAAACAATCTGCATTGTTCATCCCAGCAGAATCTCTCAGCCCTAAAATGCCCATGTTCCCTCCCTCCCCATACACACTCTCTCCTCCCACCGAGGAGGCTCATGGCTCATTGGCCATAAACAGAGAAAAAGCAAACAAACTAATCTTTCTTGTGATCCTGGGACTCAACCCAGGCAAGACAATTAATGTCAAACTTTGAACACCTTTCCTCGTCACCCTTTCATGTTCTCTGAGAGCTGAGTCCTAGAAATCTGATATAATCCTCCCCACAACCCTAAAAGTAAGTGCAATTATCATCACCACTTTCCAGATGATGAAACTGAGGTCTAGAAGCAGAACTGGCTCCATGGGCGGGTGATGTGTGCAGCTAGTTCCATAGAGCCCCACACTGAAAGGGTCCCCACACTTGGTTTCATGCTCTGCTGTCACCATCTTGAAATTCTTAATGATTTTTTAACAAGGGGTCCCACACTGTCATTTATATTGGGCCTTGTAATTTATGTCATTGATCCTGTCTAGAAGGGTTAAGTCACTTTCCCAAGGTCCCTGTGTCCGTTTGCTTGGGTGGCCACAACAAAATCCCACAGACTGGGTGGCTTAAACAGCATAAAGGTATTTCCTCGCAGTTCTCAAGGCCAGGAGTCCAAGCCAGCAGGTTGGTGTCTTCCGCAGCTTCTCTTCTTGTCTTGTAGATGGCTACCTTCTTTCTCACTGTCTCTTCACATGGTCTTTAGGATGAAGGCCCACCCTAATGACCTCATTTTAAATTAATTACCGCTTTAAAGACCCCATCTGCAAATACCGTCATGTACTGGGGACTAGGACTTCCACATATGAATTTGGGAGGGACACAGTTCAGCCCCTAACCGTCCCACAGCCAGTAAGTGGAAGAACCACTAAGATTTGTTCCATTCACTCTGCTCTATTTGTCCTCATAAAATGAGGACATGTAAGAGAAGCTCTCACTGTCACTAGCTGGAGAAGCAGAAGCACAGAAAGGTCACCACTTGCTATCATGAACAAAATGGTGACACAGGAAATACGGTCGTAGAATGATAGTACCAGGTCCAAACCTCAGCTTGCCTGGCACCGCGTCTGCTGCTGGGCCAGTACTGCCTTTCACAACCTACACACACAGACACCGCTGCCAGAAAAGACGGTGCCTCTCCACAATTATAGGTTCTTGGGCTGTCTGCCTTTGGTAGATTTCAAAATAGCACAGTCGATTCTGTTTCGAGCCAGGAAAAAAAACATCATTACTCTTCTACTCACAAGTCATACAAAGGCACCTCTGTGGAATGAATCCAGCCTACTGTCGTCTAGCCTCTTTATCTCATTTTTGGCTGGCTCCAAGCTGCGGTGAGCAGTGAGAAGTAAGTTTGCTGAGATAACCAGGGATTAAGGTAACTCATTTAAATGATAAAACAGGAAACTCATTTCCAGTTTGAACATGGATAGTGTTTTAATGTGACCAGATCTGGAGTCTGGACTGAAGACTTGGAGTGTTTGTTATCCAGTCATGCCAAGTGACAAGGAGCAGAGGGATGGGATTTCTTCTTTCGAAGAGTTCTTTGGTGACAGCTGAGCAGAGAAAGCATTTGTTGTGCTTTGGCTCATGAGTTCAGCGGAGTGGAAAGGGTGGCAGATCAGGGACAGAGTACACTGGTGCTAGTACTGGCTCTGACACTAACCGTTTACTTCTTTTTTTTTTTTTTTTTTTTAGACAGAGTCTCGCTCTGTTGCCTGGGCTAGAGTGCCATGGCGTCAGCCTAGCTCACAGCAACCTCAAACTCCTGGGCTCAAGCAATCCTCCTGCCTCAGCCTCCCGAGTAGCTGGGACTACAGGCATGTGCCACCATGCCCAGCTAACTTTTTCTATATATTTTTAGTTGTCCAGATAATTTCTTTCTATGTTTTTTTAGTAGAGACAGGGTCTCGCTCTTGCTCAGGCTGATCTCGAACTCCTGACCTTGGGCGATCCTCCCACCTCTGCCTCCCAGAGTGCTGGGATTACAGGCGTGAGCCACCACGCCCGGCCCCTTTACTTCTTTAGACCTTAGTTTCTTTTCTGCAACACGATGCTTTCAAGTCTTATTCTGTCTTTCAAGTTCAGTATCATTGATGGGGTGGAGTAAGTATTCTTTGCACAAACAAGAGAGCACGATGCAATTTTTCATTTAAATTCAGTTCTCAGTTGTTGTAATGTGATGTTATAATCTCTTATTTTAAAATAATTTTCCTTTATGACTAAAAAAATTGTACATCAGTGGGGAAACCAGACAACATCTTGACCTGGTAATCCAAATTAACATCACCAGTGAGGGGCAGATGGATTTTGTACACCTCTAGAGATGATACCCTGAAAAGGATACGACACCACTTAAGTAATATTCTGGCCAAAAATACATGATCTGAATCTAACCATAAGGAAACATCAAACAAACCCAAAATGAGAGAAATTCTACAAAATAATTGGCCTATTCTTAAAAAATGTCAGAGGCATAAAAGACAAAGAATGGTTGAGGAAGTCATCCAGATAAAAGGAGATTATAAAGACTTCACAAGACTTGTAATACACAATCCTAGAAAAGATCCTGTATGGGAAAGAATTTCTATAAAGGACAGTATTGGTACAATTGACAAAATTAGAATATGAGTTAAAGTAATGTGTCAATGTCAAATTTCCTAAATTTTATAACCATGCTGTTGATCTGTAAGAGAATATCTTTGTTCTTAGGATATATACATTCAAATATTATGGAGAAACTATATATGCAGACTTTCAAATGATTCAGAAGAAATATAGACAAAGAAAATTTAATAAAGCAAATGTGGCAACATTTTGAATAGTGGTGAATCCGGATAAAGGGGAGTATATGGGAATTCCTCATTCTATTCTTGCAAATTTTCTGTCAAGTTTGAGATTATTTTAAAACAAAAAGGTTTTTAAAAAGTAAAAACATGTTCACTGCATAAAATTTTCTGAAGAAGAAAAATCACTTGCGATCCCACCACCGAGAGATAACTGTTAACTTTTTGTGTGTACCCGATGACTTTAGAAGAAAAGAATGCTTTGGTGGCAACTGGGCAGCATGAGCATTTGTTGGGCTTTGGCTCACAAGTCCAGGGTGGTGGGAAGGGTGGCAGATGAGGACTAGTAACTGGTTTATTGGGGCTATAATCGAGTCTGATCAGTGATTCCCAAGAGGAAGTCTGCTGGGAGCTTCTGGGAAAGATTTTCTTCCATTTTTTTATTTTGTTACGTGTTGCGTCACGTAAAGATGTTTGGCGCTGCGGTCGCCACCTTGGGACCATGAGGGAAAAGCCAAGGAGAATGGACAATATGATGATTCAGAGCAATGACATCACTGAGCTGCTCAATTTACCAACCCCAGAACCACCCTGGCTGTGGAAATTTTGCCACATGAGATAATGTCCATATTCTTTAAGCTAATATAATTTAGGTATTCTGTTATAGACAAAAGCATCCCAACTGTTAAACCTCTACTCTTAAACAAGATAATGCAACTGCTTACTTTGCTTGTTTATCAAGACATGTAGCAAAAGCCCTTCCAAAGGAAAAAAGTCATGAGACCAACTCTGATTTATGAGCATGTGGCAATCTCGCCAGCCAGAGCTAAAGGGAACACAAGTTTCCATTTTGGGACAGGCAGTGTGAGCTCCTGCCCAGAAAGTGAGAGAGGAGGCCAACGTCACTCTCTGGTGTGGAGAGGCACTAAGTGCTGGAAAAAGTTAGTGGGCTTGAGACTCGCTTTGCCTTCCAAAAGGGGATTCAGTCCTGGGGTAGAGAAAGTGGAGAAAGCAGAAAAGGTTGTGGCCCCTGGAGTGTCTCACATACAGGCTGTACCTGTGCCTCCCACCCAGGCTGAGTGCAGAGTGGGGCCACTGGCCATTCATTCCTAGCCTATGTCAGTGACCTTGGATTCAATAAATAGCGCTTCTGGGAGTAGTGGCCAATGGCAGAGATGATGTCAGAGAAGGCCAGTCCTGCAGGTGGTTTCTGAAGGCCACAGCACTGGTGGAAGCTGCACCTGATATTTACTAAATGTTAGTTCATTGACTCATTAATAAATATTTTTGGACACTTGCTATCTTCTAAGTAAATGCTATATGTTAAATATACAGGGCTTAACATGACATTGTTCCCGCTCTCGTAGAGCTTACCGTCCACTTTGGGGAGGCTCTGTGTCACCTGAAAAGGACACAGGTGTTGCAGCCAGATAGACCTGGATTCAAACCCTGACTCCACCATTTACACTGGGACCCTGAACAAGCTACTGTCCTCTCCGTGTCTCAATTACCTCGTGTATAGAAATGGGGATAATGATAATACTTGGCTTATAAAATAATTGTGAGGATCAAATAATAATGTATATGAAGTGCTTAATTCAGTGCTTGACACATAGTAATCATTTAGAAAAACAGCATGACTGTTGTTAGTTGTATATTATTATTACACATTGTTATACTATGTTATATGTATATCTACCCCTTTTAAACCTTGACTTATCCTGGATATAGCTTATTCCTCTTCGTCTTTAGCCTTTAGCATTCAGAGCAAAACAATCGCTCTCAGAAAATTTTTCTTATTAATTTGATGCTATTAATATCCCCACTTTCAAGTAGATATATTTTCTGATGTTATATCACATATGATGTGATGTCTATATAGTCCCAGTTTATGCTCCTGGGGAGCTTACATTTTAATGGAAAGAGACAGATAAACAATAAACCTAGTAAATATGTAAATTATATGTTACGTTAGAAGGCATGACAAAAAATAGAACAGGGACAAAGGATTGGGAGGGACGGGGGTGGGGATGAGAGGAATGCAATTTTAAACATGATGGTGACATAGGCCTTATTAAGAAGATGACACTTTCAAATTCACTGTTTTAAAGTGTACGATTTAGTGGTTTTTAGTATCGTCACAAGGTTGTGTCACCATCAATACCATCAAATTTCAGGATACTTTGATACTTTCATGGATCCAAAACAAAACTCAATAACCATTTGTAGTCACTGCCCCCCAGCTCTGACAGGCATTAATCTACCTTGTCTTTATTGGTTTGCCTGTTCTAGACTACTCATATAAATGGAATCACACAATATGTAGCCTTTTTATATATTTATTTATTTTTGAGACAGCGTCTTGCTCTATCGCCCTGGTTAGAGTGCGTGATCCTAGCTCACAGCAACCTCCACCTCCTGGGCTTGAGTGAGCCTCCTGCCTCCTGCCTCCTTGAGTGAGCCTCCTGCCTCAGCCTCCCAAATAGGGAGGCTAATTTTTTTTCTATTTTTGATAGAGATGGGGTCTCACTCTTATTCAGGCTGGTCTCAAACTCCTGATCTCAGGTGATCCTCCCACCTCAGCCTCCCAAAGTGCTAGGATTACAGACATGAGCCACTGCACCCAGCTGAATATGCAGCCTTTTGTGTCTGTCTTCTTGCACTTAACATATTTCAAAGATCCTCCATGGGGTAGCACGTATCAGTACTTTGTTCATTTTTGTGGTTGAATAATACTCCAATTGTACAGACACACCACATTTTGTTTATTCATCAGTTGATGGACATTTGGGTTGTTTCTACTTTTTGACTATTAAGAATAATGCTGCTAGGAACATTCATGTATAGGTTTTTATGTGGTCATAGGTTTTCCCTTCTTTTGGGTAAATACCTAGGAGTGGAATTGCTGGGTCACATGGTGACTCTATGTTTAACTTCTTGAGGAACTGTTTTCCAAAGTAGCATTATCATTGTACATTCCCACTAGCCAATGTATCAGCGTTCCAATTTCACCACATCCTCACCAACACTTGGTATTATCTTTCTTTGAGATGAGAGTGTGCCTGATGTGTTCCAAGGGGAGCGAGATGGACAGTGGAGCTGGAGACGTGTGACCGAGAGGGCAAGTAGATAGAATAGGATGAGGTCAGAGAGCTTAGAGGTTGGAGAAGACAGTGGCCAAATATGGATAGTCGAAAACCATTGTAAGGACTTTGGCTTTTACTTTAAAATAAATGGAAAGCCATTGAAAGGTTTTGGAGCAGAAGGGTGGCATGATTTGACCTGCATTATAGCAGCATCACTCTGACTGCTGAATTACATGTGGGCAAGGGTGGAATCAGGGAGAATGGAGAGAAAACTGGTAGATTTTTGCTATAATGGTGGCATGCAGGAGTGGTTGGTGTCAGGAAGGTGGTTAGGAGCGGTTGAATTTGGCATATGTTTTAAGATAGAAGCAACAAGATTTCTTGACAGACAGAGTGGAATATGAGAAAAGATAGGAGTCAAGCATGACTTCAAGTAGTAAAGTAAGTAGAAGTAAGTAGTAGAAGTAAGTGAAGTAGAAGTAAAAATATACTTCAAGATATAGTATATCAGGAAGTATATTCAAATTCATTTCTTTGCTATTAGGTTAGACCCAAGGTCCTTAATTAAGGCAAGCTCGCATGTTTAAAAATATTGTCCATGGTAATAATAGTAAAAATAATAATAATACCTTACAATTTATTAAACATCAGGTCCTTTAATCCAACTGTCTTGTCGGCATATATTATTTTCCTCAATTTATAGATTTGTAAACAAAGGTATGACAGCTTCCCTAATTTTTGACCCTGCTTCCAATTTAGGACCAACCATAGAAAGCCAAATATGCACCCCCTAACCAATCCCCTAGGCTGCCTTGCTTCTAGCTAGCCTGCCTACAGCTCCCCGTGCCAACAGCACCCAACTGGGGTGGCTCTGAAAGCTTCCCTTTTTTCCACTCTAAAGCTTCCACTCCTCTGCCTGCCTTGGAGTCTGTGCCAAAATGCAAGCGCCGGACTCCCTTGCTGTAGCAAGCTCTGCATAAGTAGCCTCTGCTTGTTCTCATTTGGCTGGTTTTTGTTTATTTCCACAGGTGTCTTAGGTCAGGTTCCCTGGGAAAAGGACTCAGAGGTGAAGACTTGCATGTAGCTTTATTGGGGAACACTCACAGGATGGCCCCCTGTGAAGGGGAGGATGGGAGCAGGATGGGGAGGATGGAGAAGTTGAACTGTGACACAATTGCACTAGAGGCCCCAGCTGACCCCCATGGGGAGCTCTAGGGCTGGGATGGCCCTTCAGAAAAATAACCTGGATTAGTAATTGCATGCAGGCTGCCCTTAGGAAAGGAGAGGAACCTGAGGTGAGGCAGCTCTCTTTGACCAAGTGCAAGTCCAAGTAGGGTCTCGGCTATGAACCCTCAGCAGCCGGGAAACAAATGCTCAGATCCCCCTTCCAGGAGAGAGATTAGGTCATCCCAGCCAACACACAGCTGACAGCAGATCATCACTTGAACCTAACTTTGAATCCAGGTTCAAAGCCCTTTTCACTACAGTGTAGCTGTCTCCACTCAAAAAAACATGACAAATGGAAATTTTGTGAGCACTCATGTTCCTTCCTCTTAGTCCAAAACCAAGACCATATTTGGACAGTGACTCAGACATTTTTAGCAAGTGATTTAGAGCAGCGGTCCCCAGCCTTTTGGCACCAGGGATTGTTTTCATGGAAGATAATTTTTCCACGGACGGGGAGGGAGTGATGGTTTCGAGATGATTCAAGCACATTACATTTATTGTGCACTTTATTATTATTACATTGTAATATATAATGAAATAATTATACAGCTCACCATAGGTTGGGGACCCCTGATTTAGAGTATAGCAGTTGGCTCAGTTGAAAGTGGTATTAAAAGATCTGAAATAGACTGGGAGCGGTGGCTCACGCCTGTAATCCTAGCACTCTGGGAGGCCGAGGCGGGTGGATCTCTCAAGGTCAGGAGTTCAAGACCAGCCTGAGCAAGAGTGAGACCCTGTCTCTACTAAAAATAGAAAGAAATTATCTGGCCAACTAAAAATATACATAGAAAAAATTAGCCGGGCATGATGGTGCATGCCTGTAGTCCCAGCTACTTGGGAGACTGAGGCAGAAGGATCGCGTAAGCCCAGGAGTTTGAGGTTGCTGTGAGCTAGGCTGACACCAGGGCACTCACTCTAGCCCGGGCAACAAAGTGAGACTCTGTCTCAAAAAAAAAAAAAAAAAAAAAAAGATCTGAAATAAATCCCAACCGGACCGACCAAAAGCAGTTAGCTGAATTACCACGTGTAGACAGACATTCATACCATCTTAATATAGTTTTTTACCAAATGTTTCCCTCTCTCAGTAGAGTGGAGCATTGTGACACCAGCTTTCCAGCTTGAGATGCTGACAACTTAAAAATAAATTGATGTGAAAATAGTATCATTCCCACTTCAAGGATATTCATCCCCTGGGTAAAATTATTCCGTCTTAGTCAACGTCCTGGTAAAATATATCTTGGAAGTTAGTATAATATTAATTTATTCTTTTAAAATGCTCTAGCTCTCTACCTTACTTTGTCACTAGTGTTACATGATTATTGCAAGATTTTTAGTTTTATTTGAGCTACTTAAACTCAATACTTTTTTTTTTTTTGGTTTTACAAGTAAATCAGCTGATACTTTACCTAATAACAGGAACATAGCTGAAGATTATCAAAAACATACACCAAGTTCTATCTGCAAATTGGTCTGAATAGTTCCTTTATCTGTAAACAAGTCGGTAACTGTGACTTTTTTTTAATCTGTCAGCATATTCCCTCACCATCACATGACCTTTTAAATATATTAGTCATTGTTCCCAGAGCTTTTGACTTTTTTTTCCTGTATGTCCTGGAAATTCCCTCACACTCACCCCAAGAAAGGTTTGTCACCTCTTGACTAACCTTGTATGGGATTTGAGCTAATTTGTAATCCCAGGTACCTTTTGCCCATAACATAATATCAGTAGTTCTTAAACTTTGGGTCATGATAATTGTTAGGGGAATCTATTAAAATAAAGGATATCAGGCCAGGCATGGTAGCTCATTCCTGTAATTCTAGCACTTCGGGAGGCTGATGCAGGAAGATCACTTGAACTCAGGAGTTCAAGACCAGCCTGAGCAAGATCAAGACCCCATCTCTACTAAAAATAGAAAAATTACCTGGCATTTTGGTGCATGCCTGTAGTCCCAGCTACTCAGGAGGCTGAGGCAGGAGGATCTCTTGAGGCCAGGAGTTGGAGGTTGCAGTGAGCTATGATGACACCACTGCACTCTAGCCAGGGCAACAGAGCACATCTCAAATAATAATAATAAATAAAATAGAGGATATCAGAGATTCGAGCCAGATCTAAAGAGTCAGAACTTCTGGTGGTGATGCTCAGACAAATGTATAATTAAATGCCTCTTTTTGGAATTCTGTTAAATATCACAGCTTGGAAACCACTTGCAAACAAATTGCACATTTCTATCAACCAATATACATAGTTTTCTGGCTATGGAATATCAGGATGAAAGTGACATTTGGAATCCATTCCTTTCTAAGGCTGTGTGCGCAGTGCTGTACTGTGGAAGCAGAAACAGCAGGCTGGATTTTGCCAGCAGAGATCCATTTGTATGACAAGGCCTATTGGAACGGTAACAATACAAATGCAAAAGATAGGGACTGATCTAAGAAAAATTGGTACAGAAGAATTGGTATGATCCAGTGGTTTCCAGAATGTAAAAACAAAAAAATAGTAAAGGAGTTGAAAATTACTTCAAGGGTCTGAGAAGGTAGGGGTATTGCAAAAATGACTATGGCAGAAATTATTGAATAAATAAATATTGATTATAGCATTGGGTGCGGTGATAGGCTACAAAGATAAGAAAGCATAGTTAAATTTATTTCACAGATATTTATCAAGTATGTACTTACTATGTACACAGCATTTTCCTACAGTGTACCAACAAGGCATGATCCAAATTTGGATTTATATCAGACTTAGCTGGGGATATTTTAAAAAATAATTTTCCTGGACCCTGCATTAATTAGCTCTACTGAATCTAAATATCTGAGGGTGGAAATCTCTAATGTGTAAAGCTCTCCAAGTAGATTCTACACGCAGTCAGTGGGCCAGTATTTGGGAATCACTATTTCAGAGACCACGAAAATGAGGGAGGCATAGTGTTTGTTTTTAAGGAATACACAAACTGGCATGGTGAGCTGTATGCTGTACCAGGTTTCCTGGATCTACCTTATATTCCTGGCTTCTAAATGGTCCCCTTTGCATTGCCACGTCCGCCTCTTTAGCCCACCCTTTTAACCAATCTCTTATGCTCCCTCTGCCCCCCTACTTCAATTTATTCTTTATGGTTCTATTCATTTTGCACATTTCAATTACAACTATTTTTCACGTTAAAAATAAATGCTAGTATTTCCCCATTACCTACAAAGTTAGGGATAGAATGCCCCAGTTTGGCATTCAAAATTCTCTACTGTTATCAGTTAGGCTTCCTTCAATTGTAAGCAACTGAACCAATTCTGGCTAATTTAAGCAGAAAAAGATTTGCACTAGTTCACGAAATCAAAGTTCAGT
This sequence comes from Varecia variegata, assembly GCA_028533085.1. Classification (NCBI taxonomy): domain Eukaryota; kingdom Metazoa; phylum Chordata; class Mammalia; order Primates; family Lemuridae; genus Varecia; species Varecia variegata. The sequence continues at coordinate 64,320,305 of CM052440.1, forward strand.
TATTTCCATGTCTTGTATGATTTCTTCTTAAAATTCTCATTTTTACAGAGTATCTGATGCAACATATTTCCAACTCTTATCAATAAGAAGACCCAAGACATTGACTGAAAGACCACCTATAATTATGCTCACTGGGGAAAGAGAGTTCCTTCAAAACAAATTTGAGGTACTGTTACCAAAAGGAGAAATGAATGTTAAGGAGGAAAACCAAGAAATGCCCACTACATCCAAATAGAGCCCCAGTCCAATTGAAGTAAAATTGGGTACAGAGGAGAGGAATTCTGTGCGTGCTTTTCTGAGACATCTGAGGTCAAAATGGGGAAAATAACCAAGGGACCTAATACTTGATCATGTCAATTTACTCAGTGCTGGGGGAGAAGGCTAGTGGTTTGAAATAAATGTTTTAAACAATGTATGGAATGATTCCAGAAGTCACAGTGAGTCATAAGGATAAAGATAACCTGTTTTCATTTTTTCTGTAATCAACCAATTTCCACATAATTACAATGTTCTTTACAAAGCATTGTATAGTATTTTTTGAAAATTAAGTTAACCACCATCATACAGGAACAGCCAGAATTTTATTGGGGAGAAAGTCAGTAGGGTTAACGGCAACCTCTGTAACTTTAGGAGGGTAACAAGTCTTCCACTTCCAAATTCAAGAAAGGTGCAATGATCTCCCGTAGCTCCCACATCGTGCGGCGCCCAAGCATTCTAGGGAGCACCCTTTCAAAGACAAATGTAGCATCAAAAAATAGTATGTAGCATGAAAGTCCAGTGAACACGAGGACGTAAAACATGACGAAAATCCTCAGTGCACATTTCCTGCGAGGAAAGAAAACATCTGTGTTGAGAAAATTCTCAAGATAACATGGATAGGACCCCGGCTCTTCCACCCAGGTAGCCTGAAAACTTCAACTAAATAATTGAGTTTCTCTTGACTTCAGTTTGCGTCTGTGAAGGAAGAAGCTTGGAGTAGAGGTGCAGGTTAAGTCCGTGCTAGGGCTGGCATAGAAATTCCAAGATTCTACATTCATGAAATAATGAAACCCCTGGAAAATGTGGGGCCCTTTTTCCTTTGAAGTGCCCTTCTCACATTCTAGCAGGTTAGTGCAATCTTTACCTGACTTGTGAAGTATATGATGCCTGTTTTGGGGCAAATAAAGGCACAGACAGTTAGATTTTCCCTGGACACAAAATGTAATGTGATAAAAGGAATTCAGCTAGCTTTTTCCTGGCACCAGACTTTTTTTTTTTTAATAAAGTAATATAAGCTTTTTCAAATCCTTGAAGACTCCTCCTGGGTTGTACCTATGGTATATTTTATTTATTTGCTTCTAAGTGCTTGCATTATTATTTTCTTTTTTTTTTCTTCCCGCCGCTACCCTATTATTTTCTAATTACAAATGCCACATATGATTAGGGTAGAAAATCTGGAAATTTTGAAAAACACAAAGAAGAAAAGAAATGTCACAGATAGTCCAATTAACCCAGATAATTACCATTTATAATACATTTCAGAAGAGAAACTCTAGAGCATAGCTAAAGTTAGCTATGGATCTATTTTGTGACATAACTCAGTAGATTCTATAAACCTGAACCATGTTTCTTGCCATTATCCCCACTGGCTAGCTCTTGGCAGTTATACAAATAATTGCTTTTAATTTACACATTTACCAAAGAGCCAGTGTTCTTAAGATATTCTATTAAGAAGGCGCTTAGAGGGCTGCCAACATGATGTAGAGATGCCCTGCCCTTGAGGAGCACTAAATCTAGGTTTGTTCTTTCTTATGAAAAGAAAAACAACTCACTACCAAAACATATCTAATAAATAAACACTATTCTTCTTAAAGTAAAAAAAAATAGTCATTTTTGGAAATATTAAATTACAACATTTTCAAACAAATACATTTTAACATTAAGTTTTTTAAGTGAAAAACAATTTTTCTAAATCACAGATTATTTGGTAAGCAGAAAAATGAATAAACTATAATCCCATCATCCTACTATAACCAGCTAAATTGTTAATCTTTCCTTTCTTTCTTCCTTTCATTCCTTCTTTCTATTTTGTTTCAGTTTTTTGTTTAATTTCATTTTTCCTTTTGTTTAGAGTATGGCCTTCCAGTTTTTTATGTTCTGCACCGAATATTTGAGGTATAGTTGCATTCATATTTATTTCTTGACACTACTGAATTGTTTGATTTTTATTTACAAATCAATATCATTTAACTTTTCAAAAATGTTTAAATTTTCTATTAAGCAAATAACATGTATAATATTTATTTGAAAAGATTCAGACATAATTTTCTTTGGAAAACATCCTAGCTACTAAATTAAAATATGTTTTTTCATCATATCAGCTGTACAGAACCAAAACTTAGTGTCATTAATAATTTTATTCATTTTGAACTTATCTTCTGTAAAGAATAGAAATATTCTCCTGACAATATGATCTTATATCTAGAAAACCCCAAAGACTCCACCAAGAGACTCTAGAATTGATAAATAAATTCAACAAAATCTTAGGTTACAAACTCACTGTACACAAATCAGTAGCATTCATATACACCAATAACAGTTAAGCTGACAGTAAAATCAAAGGTTCAATACCATTCACAATAGCTACAAAGGAAATAAGATACCTAGGAATATACTTAAAAAAGAAGGTGAAAGATCTCTACAAAGAGAACTACAAAACACTGAAGAAAGAAATTGCAGATGACATGAACAAATGGGAAAACATATCATGCTCATGGATCGATTGGTAGAATCAACATTGTTAAAATGTCCATACTACCCAAAGTGATTTACAGATTCAATGTAATCCCCCTCAAAATGCCAACATCATATTTCACAGATCTAAGAAAAATAATTCTACGCTTCATTTGGAACCAGAAAAAAGCCTGAATAGGCAAAGCAATCTTAAGCAAAAAGAACAAATTTGGAGCCATCACGTTACCAGACTTCAAACTATACTACAAGGCTATAGTAACCCAAACAGCATGGTATTGGTACAAAAATAAAGAAATAGGCCAATGGAACAGAACAGAGAACCCAGATGTAAAACCATCCACATATAGCCAACTGATCTTTGACAAAGCAGACAACAACATACACTGGGGAAAAAAAGCCCTATTTCATAAATGAAGGGAAAATTGGATAGTCACATGCAGAAGAATGAAACAGGATCCATATCTCTCACCACTCACAAAAATTAATTCAAGATGGATAAAAAACTTAAATGTAAGACATGAAACTATAATAATTCTAGAAGAAAATGTTGGAAAAATTCTTCTAGATATTGGCCTAGGCGAAGAATTCATGAAGAAGACCCCAATAGTAATCACTGCAACAACAAAAATAAATAAATGGGCCTTGATTAAATTAAAAGGCTTCTGCACAGCTGATGAAATAATCAACAGAGCAAATAGACAACCTACAGAATGGGAGAAAATATTCTTAAGCTATACATCCAAGGGCTAATAACCAAAATCTGCAAAGAACTAAAACAAATCCCCAAGGAAAAAACAAACAGCCCCATTAAAAAGTGGGCAACAGACATGAACAGAAACTTTTCAAAAGAAGATAGACAAATGGCCAATAAACATATGAAAAAATGCTCAACATCACTAATTATCCGGGAAATGCAAATTAACACCACAATGAGATATCACCTTACCCTAGTTAGAATGGATTTTATTAAAAAGTCCAGACAGGCCGGGCGCGGTGGCTCACGCCTGTAATCCTAGCACTCTGGGAGGCCGAGGCGGGTGGATCGTTTGAGCTCAGGAGTTCGAGACCAGCCTGAGCAAGAACGAGACCCCGTCTCTACTAAAAATAGAAAGAAATTATCTGGCCAACTAAAATATATATAGAAAAAATTAACCGGGCATGGTGGCGCATGCCTGTAGTCCCAGCTACCCGGGAGGCTGAGGCAGTAGGATCACTTAAGCCCAGGAGTTTGAGGTTGCTGTGAGCTAGGCTGATGCCACGGCACTGACTCTAGCCCGGGCAACAAAGCGAGACTCTGTCTCAAAAAAAAAAAAAAAAAGTCCAGACAGAATTGATGCTGGCATGGATGCAGAGAGAAAGGAATGCTTATACACTGTCGATGGGATTGTAAATTAGTACAACCTCTGTGGAAATCAGTATGGAGATTCCTCAAGGAACTAAAAGTAGACTTACCATTTGATCCAGCAATCCCACTACTGGGTATTTACCCAAAGGAAAAGAATCATTTTATGAAAAAGACACCTGCACTCTAATGTTTATTGCAACACAGTAAAAATGTGGAATCAACACAAGTGCCCATCAATTCATGAGCAAATTAACAAAATGCGGTATATGCATACTATGGAATACTACTCAGCCATGGGGAAGGATGAATTAAGGCCTTTGCAACAATTTGGATGGAACTGGAGACCATTATCCTAAGTGAAATATATAAAGAATGTGAAAACAAACACCACATGTACGCTATTAAACTGGAACTAACTGATGAGCACACGTGCACAGAGGGAAGCAAAACTCAGAAGAAATCAAGCCTGCGTGGGGGGCGGGGGTTGTGGGGGGAACGAGGGGATGGGCGAAAACCCACCTGAAGGGTACAGTGAACACTATCTGGGTGATGGGCACACTTATAACCTTGACTTAAGCATAACAAAATCAATACATATAACCAAAAATGTTTGTACCTCCATAATATTTTTTTCTTTTATTTATTTATTTTTAATTTCAGAATATTAGAGGAGTAAAAACATTTTGGTTACATATAATGCCTTTGCCTCGCCCGAGCCAGAGCTACAAGCTTGCCCTTCCCCCATACAGTGCACTCTGTACCCATAAGTTGTGAGTTTACCCACCCCAGCACCCCTTCCCCCATAATATTTTAAAATTAAAAAAAAATTTTAAACATAAAACAATAGAAATATTCTTTTAACTTTTGAATACTATTTAATTTTCAAACCTTGCCATGCATAAAACCTTTAATCTTTTCCAAAATTTTCATATTATTTGTGGTAGGTACAAAAGGACTGGGGGACAATACCAAGAAGAGGCCACCTTCTGAAACTAAAAACAGAAAAATTGATACATTGTGAATGAATAAATCACTATTCACTAGACCTCCTCAAAATGTTAGTGTACAAATATGCTTTACTGGAATTAATATGTTTCCAGTTCTCTACCTAGAGACTGGGCAAAATTTTAGGCAATCTTAATTAGGATGTAATGATGTGAAAAAATGACGGCCAGTTTAACTGGATTATAATCCTCCCAAATAGCAGAAAGTGATAATTGAAAGGTATTTGCTTATTTATTTGTTTTTGAGATATAATTCACATACCATACAACTTACCCTTTAAAGTGTACAATTCAGAGGCTTTTAGTTTATTTACAAGTTTGTACATCACCACTATCTAATTCCAGGAAATTTTTACCACCCCAGAAAGAAACCCCATACCCATGAGCAATCACTCTGTCCCTATTCCCCAATACCTCCAGGCCTGGCAAGCACTAACCTACTTTCTATCTATATGGATTTTCCTATTTTGAATATGTCATATAAATGGAATCATACAATACATATCCTTTTGTGTCTGGCTTATTTCACTTAGCATAATGTTTTCTAAGATCATTCATGTTGTAGTAGGTATTAGTACTTCATTCTTTTTTGCAGCTGAATAATACTTCATTGTGTGGCTAACTGCATTTTGTCTATCATCAGTAAATGGACGTTTGAATTGTTTCTATTTTTTTGGCTGTTATGAATAATGCTGCTCTGAACATCCATGCACAGGTTTTTGTGTGGACATATGTCTTCAATTCTTTTCAGTATATACTGAGGAGTGGAATTGATGGGTCATGCGATAACTCTATGTTTCACATTTTCAGAAACTGCAAAACTGTTTTCCAAATTGGCTGTACCATTTTACAATCCCATTAACAATATTTGAGGGTTCCAGTTTCTCCACATCTTCAATGCTTATTATGGTCTGTCTTTTTTATTATAGTCATCTTAGTAGGTGTAAAGAAGTATCTCATTGTGGTTTTGATTTGCATTTCCTTAATGACCAGTGATGTTGATCATCTTTTCTTGTGCTTGTTGAGCGTTTGTGGAAATTCTTTGGAGAAATGTCTATTTAAGTCTCTTGCCTGTTTTTAAACTGAGTTGTTTGGGTTTTTTGTTGTTGAGTTGTAAGAGTTCTTTAAATATTTTGGACAGTAAATCCTTAATTTTTTGAGAGCTGAAAAAGTTGATTCTGATAATTTTTTTCCAGGTTTCTCTTTGATTTTATGTAGGAGAAAGTTTTCTGAGTTCTTTACTCCACCATTTTCACTGATGTCACTCCTCACTTACTTATTAATTTAACATCTGTTGAGCTTTATGAGCATACTTTACATGTCATGTCCCAAAATGAAGAAGACAAGATTCCTGCCTTCATGTATTCTATGCAGTATTAGGAGAAGACGAGTTTGAATTAATTTAATTGCAATACTATACTATGATCTTTATGATGGGATTATTTGCAAGGTGGAGTGTGCACACACCCTTACAACTTAACAACAAAAAGACAAACAACCCAATTTAGAAAACAGGCAAAGAACTTGACAAAAGAGGGAGCTGAAGATTCTACCTGGGTTGGTGGTTGGAGATAAAGAATCAGAAAAGTTTTCACAGAGGAGGGTACTACTCAGGGTGTATGTGATGGTGTGGCATCTCCCAAAAGGAATCCAAAGAGTCAGAGTTTGCTGGTTTATATTAATATGTCTCCAATACAGTACGAGAGAGAGGCGTCCCATCCAGCAAAGGTTTTCAAATTTGCTTCTCAGTTATGTTCCTTTGGTGGAGGTGGTTGCAACATAGTCTGTAGATACCATCCTTTAAGCTTAGATAGATATGGATATATAGAGATAAATTTGTCTATCTCTATATATCTTTCTAAATAAATAGATATATTTACCCAAAGTGATAAGAAAGCAACCTATATCTATATACCTAATGCAATATATCTATCTCAAAAACAACAGGAAAAATACTATGACTCCAATAAACATATAGACTTTTAAAGAACGTAAATAATTTACTAAAAAAAACCCCAAATTTTAGTCAGCACTTGAACGAAATGCAATCTTCCTATAGTTCATACATTTTGGAGCTTTTGTCCAGCGCACGCTGGCCCCTTTCTCTGGCTTACCACGCAGTAACACGGGGAGGAGGGTTCTGCCCTAACGCAGGTGGTGGAGCCTGAACAAGCTGCGGCTCCATTTCCTCAGTGTCCATTTCTTCAGGACTGTACTCAGAATCTGTGTTCCCATCTTGCATTTGGTACATCCTCAGCTTTCTATTCAGCAGAGCCATGTCCTTGCAAAAGTCCTGAAAAAAAAAAAAATCAATCAATTATCTTAAAAAAAAAAAAGAAGAAGAAGATTCTGGATGTCTCCAAGTCTTACTATAAACAATGCAGAGTGCTTTTCCTCTGGAATACCTCAGGGGTGCACGTTAGACATCATGTGTAAGTCACATGAGGACATAAGACCATTGGCAGGTACATAGCAGGGGACTTACACATTCACAGTGTAAGGTAGCACCATGGTAGAAAATGAAACAAAACCCACGTGCTAATCTTTAGCCACTGGATTGTTCATGTAGGAAGATATCCTTGTACTAAATCCATCTATTCAATTTGTTCATCTATGCAAAACATATTTATGGAGAGACTACTGCCTACCAGGCATTATTCTAGAATATGGTGGTTAACAAAAGAGAGAAAGAATATGCAATCTATTACACATGTATTTATACGAGCAGGGGGGGCAAGTAATATACATCTAAATACATACATACATTAGATATTATAGATTAAGATATGTTCTAAAGAGAAAACAAGGTGATAAAACAGTAATTTGTGGTGGGGACATCTACTCTAGATAGGTGGGATGAGCAGGCACTTCTAAGCAGGTGACAGGTTGATTGATTCATTCATTCATTGTTTCATTGACCTATTCACATTCACCTCAATGTCTAAGATCGTGTGGGACGAGTTCAGAGATGATGTCATTTTGGGGGCTAGGGAGATTAGGAGAGGTCTCGAAGAAGAGATGACGTTTGAACTGAGCCTAGAAGAATGGGTAATACGTAGACCTGGAGGCTAAGCTCCAGATGGCAGGATGAGAAGCAGATGTAGCACAGGGATGTGAGAGCCTGGGAGGACACCAGAATCATGAGCTGCTCTGTTGGCCCCAAGCAGGATGCCGGGAGGGGAAGAAAAAGGCAGTAAGACTAGAAAGAGACCAGGATGTGGTGTGCTCTCAAATTCTAGGGAAAGAATTACCCCTGTATTTAGATCACCTGAGTTTATCATTGTTTGACTATGTATGCCTGTGAAATCTTACCTCCAATCTTTCAATGAATTTCTCCTTTAATTCATGAGCTTCATTACAAACACCTGCCTAAAGAGAAATCCACAGTTCCAGGTAAAATGAAAATTATATTTTTGTAGTTTCTACAATACAATCTTACTCATTTTGGACACCACTTATAAAGTGGCTTCATTGAAATTTACTTTTACTCCATAAAATCCTTCCTCTTAGAGCAAATTCATAGTGTAATCATGAATTGAAAATTTTAAGAGGAATAACCAAAAGATTAACAAGATTATTTTCAAGACTTTAGGAGTACACATTTACACAATAGCAGCATATTAGAAATCATCCTTCTCTCTATTCATTACTCTGTCTTTCCTCCTTAAAAAAACTTCTATCAGGACACTAGAGAAACATACTATGTTTCTGAGAAAATAAGATTTCTTTTAAATATTTAAAATTTCATAGGTTATAAATGTAAGTCCTCATTATGTCATATTGAATATTCAGGCCCTATGGTTTAGCAAAAGAGCTGCTGTCCACAAAAAGATCTGCTTCATCTTTTCTTCCCAAGTCCCCTATAGGTTGTCAGATAGAGATAACAGATGATTTCGGCCGTTTCTTTCAGTAAGAACAAGACACAGGCTGAAAACAAACCATCACCTTCTAAGACATGAATGCCAATTGCACATATGACACAAGTAAAGAATGCTTTTAAAGGTTTTAAATTAATCATCCCATAATAGACTTGCAGAATACTTTGAAAAGCAGAGCTATAGAAGAAAGAACAGTGTTCCGGGATTCAAGAAAGAGGAGTTTTAGAAATCACATTTCTAGAAATTGATTCTTAAAAAAAGTATTTGCAAGAGCAAGCAAAGGCATGGCTTTTTGAGACATGGTTTGTAATGGCAAACATTGATTATAAAGTCCCAAATATCCAGCAAAACAAATTTAATAAATTTAAACATGCATTATATAGCAGCGGGGGAAAAAAGGTAAAATGACTTCTACTAGCATAGAAAATTGTTGAAGAAAAAATGCTAAGTGCGAAACAATATGAATAATATGATCCCATTAAAACAATAACAACAATGTGTAAAAGTATGTATAGAAAAAATTTGAAAGAATATGCATATACTAAAATATTCATTGTGTTTGTCTTTGAGGGAGTGGGATTATTTTTAATTTTCTATAGTTCCATAATATTTTAATTATTAAAATAAGCATGCATTATTTTCATTAGAAGAAAAAAATATAGAAATGTATGTGAGAGCAAGAGTGAGACTGGTTCTTTACATCTGGAAATATGGGCAAATCACTTCATCACTTCATCTTTTGGAGTTCACAATTTTTTTTTCTGAAAATGAGGGTACAGTCTAAATGACAGTAAATTCCTTTCCAGGTCTAAAATTCTGAGTATATCTTTCATCGAATTTAAGATTCCATTCCCTGAAATTTTCTAAATGTGAGGTATCTTTGAAGAACTGTTTTCCGCCTTAGTGATAAAGCCATTTTGTCATTACCTGGTTAAATTTGTTATCCATTTCTCCTAATTGCTTTCTAATTTCCACGATCTTCTCCTATTAAAAAAAGGGAGTATAAAACAAAAGTTGTAATGAATGATGGGTGGAATTGAAACACAACAACTGATTTTTAGGAGAAAGCATATTTATCATTAAAAAGAAAAACAGTTTGGGATTTAATAGAAGCTGGGTTTTTTTCCCCCCCCAGTGTCCAACATTAAATCAAATCAACAAAATATTATTGGCCACATCCTGTGCAGGTGGCCATTGAGCCAGGCATTGTGCTCATTGGATACACGTAATAGGAGTATTTACCCTCAAACAGCCTATAGATGAATTGGGAAATGTATACTCCACTCTCATTTTTTGCCAAGTTTATTCATCACCAACCTCCGAATCCTTTAATTATTTAGAGATAATAATGCAATGATAATCACATTTTATTTAGTGTCCTAGTTTATTTATAGAGTAAACATCTTTATATAAAACCTATCAAAGATAACTAGGATAGGGTCAGTCTCAAAGTCAAAGTCTAGATGTTCACACGGAGATTTCAGAAAGCTTTGGGAACTTGGGGGCTCAATATCATGAAACACACAAAGGCCACCTCAAAGTCCTTTCTGTAGCTTAAAGTTCTCAATGCATTTGTTTCTGGGCCGAGTGTTGTGGCTCATGCCTGTAATCCTAGCATTCTGGGAAGCCAAGGAGGGAGATTTGCTTGAGGTCAGGAGTTTGAGACCACCCTGAGCAAGAGCAAGACCCTATATCTACCAAAAATAGAAAAAATTAGCCGGTTGTGCGCCTGTAGTCCCAGCTACTTGGGAGGCTGAGGCAGGAGGATTCCTTGAGCCCAGGGGTTGGAGGTTGCAGTGACCTATGATCACGCTATTGTGCTCTAGCCAGGGCAACAGAGCGAGACTCTGTCTCAAAAAACAAAACAAATAAATACGTTTATTTCTGTTTTGCTTTTTTAAAACAATAATTTTACCAATTTTCCCTCCTCCTTTCATCTCTTTCTTAGTCACTTCATTTCTTCATGAGGAATAAATAAGCCAATACATGTGATATTATTTTAAGTTTATTAACTTATTTCTCCTTTAATTTTCCCATATTTTACTTGCTGTTCCTATATCTATCTCTAGCAGTCTTCACTTTTCCCTTCATCAGAGAAAACCTACAGCTATTCCTATGAACTTTGCTTCTGGAACAATTATATTTAAAGTTTTACATTTTTATATATTACTACATTTGTTTTCTGTAGCCTTTTCCATCAGCCTGTACGCTGAGGACAGAACTTGTGCAATTTCTTTTGAAACCACATTTACTGAGGTATAATTTACATACAGTTGAACTCACCTTTTTTTTTTTTTAATTTATTTATTATAGCTTATTATGGGGGTACAACCGTTCTGGTTAAATATATTGCCCATGCCCCTCCCAACCCCCCAAACTCACCTTTTTAAAGTGTACTATTCTATGAATTTTGCCAAATACTGTTGTATAATTACCACCACAAGAAGATACAAAATATTTCCATCACCCCGCAAATTTCCTTGTAGCCCTTTGTTAATGCCTTCCTCCCTTTCTCCACTCCACCCTGTTCCTATAGTTTTGCCTTTTTCAGAGTGTTACATAAGTAGAATCATAAAATACATGTGTAGCCTTCTGGGTCTGGCTTCTTTCTCTTAGCATAACGCATTTGAGATTCATTCATGTGGTCGGGTCAAGCAGAAGTGTGTTCCTTTTTATTGCTGAGTAGTATAGCATTCCGTCACATACATGTACTGCATTTTATCCACGTGGCAACTGGTGAATATTTGGGTTGTTTCTAAGCCCATGCCTGGTTTTTGGTTGTTTTTAATGTGTATGGAAAACTACCTATCTCCAGCATAGAGGATTTCCGTATGCGTGATGCCCTCCCCTTTCGTATTATCCTAAACCCCTCCTTTTTAAAAAATCCCACTGTCATTTATCCGTGTGCTCCTCTTTCTCCTCAGTCTTTTGATATTCATCCCTCCCTACTCCCACCCCCACCCCCTGTTGAAATCCACCATTCTGTAATACTCACAGCGGACTTTGACCTCTTCCCTTTTTTACAGTTTGCAATTTCCAAAGCCCAAGGAGAGTGAAAAAAACCTTTTCTTTGCAACTCACACAAAATGAAATTGTGACTCAACATGATGGACTATCTCATGGTTAAAAGTAATTTTTTCCCCAGGCAATAAATCTGTGCTGATCTGCAGATGACTTTGAATATACAAGGGGTCTAAATAAATAATACTTTTCTACAATAAAGGAGACATTTCTCCTTTACTTCTTCCAAAATTCACTTAATTTAAACTCTTAATTTAAAATTTGGGATGAGTTAAAGCAGAGGCTGGCAATTTCAACAAAAAGAGGTAGTTAAACACAGAATTTTTTCTTTTTTTAAGGACTTCACTTCAAAGGCCTGACTTAACGTATAGCAGAAAAACTATCAGCCAGGACTCTGAAGTCTAATTTGTGTTCCAAGTTGATCTCTACCTTTCAGCACTAGTATTCTAGGACTATTAAAAAGATGGAAAATTAAACTTTTCTGTGTAAAGAGTCCCTAAGAAATGCAAAGAGACAAAACCATCAAGAAAACTTCGGAGATTGTGAAAACAACACAAGAACTCTTCGTGAAGACATGAAAGACAAACACAGGTAGATCTCTTATATTCCAAGGATGCGGTTCTCAACAAATATTTATTTCCTGGATATTTTCTCTGTATTGGCAGGTGCTGGGATATAAAGATTAAGAAAAGAAGTTCTCCCTTAAGGTACTTAAGATGGCAACAGATAGAAACCTATCATATTTGTCTCACCGAGTTTCTAGGGTAGAAGTCAAGTCTAGGCTTTTTGTGTTACCACTCATGTGGTGTTACCCAGGAGAAAGGTGCTCAGAACTGACCACCAGAGAGCACTCTCCCTTGTGACAGAGATGGTCTTACTTGTTGTTATAGCCTGTTGAACAATAGAAGGGGTGGCAGGAATCCCCAGCCTCCCAGACTGTCTCTTCCAAGCCTCCAGCTCACCTCGATGTATATCCCCTGATTGGGGTCAAGGTCCTGGTCCGCCAGCATCTCGGTTTGTTCCTCCAGGGATATCACCTCATTTAATAAGCTGCAAACAGACAATGAGATAGACTAAGTCCTGTGGATCAAGAAAAATCACTCAATAGAGGAGATATTTTTCTTCTTTCAAAAATGAAATGCTAACCCTATATAAAAGGACACCTGGGTAGTGATTGTATTGGAATGGGAGGTTAGAAATGAAATTCAAGAAAGAAAAAAGCGCTCTAAGTAATCTAGATAATAGTAAAGAGATTTGAGGCCTAACTGGATACAAGAACTGAAAATTATAAGTTTCTAAAATTTCTAGAAAAAAACACACACAGAAAATCCATGGGACCTAGGACTAGGCAAAGAGTTCTTAGACTTGACACCAATCACAATCTGTACGAGAGAAAATTGATAATTGGACCTTATCAAAATTAAAAATTTTTATTTGGCCAAAGACTGTTAAATGGATAAAAAGATAAATTACACACAGGGAAAAATATTTGCATATCACATATTTGGCAAAGACCTTTTATCTAGAATATATAAAAAATCTCTCAAAACTCAGCATTAAAAAACAAACTATCTAATTAGAAAAAGCAAAAGACATGCTTAGACATTTCACCAAGAGGCTATATAAATGACAAATAAACACACAAAAGGATGGTCAACACCATTAGCCTTTAGAGAAATGCAAATTAAAACTACAATGAGATATCTCTATATACTTATCAGAATGGCTAAAATGAAAAATAGTGATAACACCATATGCTAATGAGGATGTGGAGAAACTGGATGACTTATACATTGGTGGTTACACATTGGTGGTAGGAATATAAAATTTATAGCTACTCTGGAAAATAGTTTGGCAGTTCCTGTGCAAACTAAAAAGAGACTTATCCTCTAAGTTTTTGTTCTACAGGTCTTTGCCAAACGTAAAGCCCTCTGGCCCAAATTCTTTATAAAATTAGTTCAGAAAATATTTATTCAGCATTTACTATGCACTAGGTATTATGCTGAGTGCTAATTATTACAATAGAGAACAATGCAGGCAAGGCCTTTGTCCTTTTGGAGATTAAAGATAATGTGGCAGGCAGACAAACAAATCTATAAAAAATTAGAATGTTATTAATGTTTTGGGTTCCAACCAAGATGGAGTAACAGGAATTGGTTTTAGCCTCCCACCTTAAACAATTTAAAAAATTGAAAGAATGTATGAAACAGGTATTTGCAGGTATTGAACAGCAGGTAGTGCAGGGCAATAATCCCTCAGAGAGGGAAAACAAATGAGATGAGCTCTACAATTACTTTAGCTTATTTGCTGTAAAGAGTCTCCAGACTCAAGTCAGAGAAGGGGGACTCAGGAGAAGCTTGGGGGTTTCCATGAGTTGAGAAGATGGAGTTAGATGTTCAGGGAGGGCACAGAGGTTATGGTTGCATGGCACAGTGCCAGAGAGGAGAGAGCTGCACAGAGAAAGAGCTCCAGAGATCTTCCCACTTGAGAAAGTCCCACTTGAGTCTTAAACTGAGTCACACACATGCAACTACTTGAGATGGGGGTTGGGGGGAATCCCAACAGATTGGAGTAGGAAGAACAATCTTTAAAGATCATGCAATGCAGAGGATAATTAATGTTCCTACCAGCCAAAGTGAGAAAATTTTGTAATACACAAGTGATCAGATAGAATACTCAGAAGGCATTGCTTCAGTAGTGGAGCCATATTAGTCCTATACTAAAGACTGCTTTGGTCCTGCCTTACAAGAATTAAAAGCAAGTCTTAAGAGGATAGAACCACTTCTAAGTAACTTATTGTGTCCAGAACAAAGCTCAAGATTTAAGAGTATACACACACACACACACACACACCCCTCTCAAGAATATTCAAAACCAAATAAGATACAATTCACAATGTCTGGTATTCAATACAAAATTACTAGGCATACAAAGAAATAGGAAGCTACGATCTATTAGAAAGTAAAAAAAAATCAATAGAGACAGTTTTGTAAAAGATCTAATGATAGAATTAGTGGATAAAGTTACTTTAAAAGTTATTATACCTATATTTTATTGTCCAAGGAGGTAGAGGGAAACATGAGTACATTAGGAGGGATATGAAAGATGGAAATTAGCACTGTAATTCTCCAGTAACAGATCCCAGCCATTAGAATGGCTTTACCAAAAAGACAGAAAATGACAAATGTTGGTGGGGATGTGGAGAAGATGGAACTATTATACACTGTTGGTGGGAATGTAAATTAATACAGCCATTATGGAAAACAGTATGGAGATTTCTCAAAAAATTAAAAATAGAACTACTATACAATCCAGCAATCCCACTACTGAGTATTTCTCCACAGTAAAGGAAATCAGCATATCAAAGGTATTCCTGCACCCCGTTGTCCATGGCAGCATTATTCACAATAGCCAAGATATGAAATCAACCTATGTTTCCACTGATAGATGAATGGATAAAGAAAATGTGGTGTGTGTGTGTGGGGAGGGGGTATTTATATAATGAAACATTATCCAGAACAAAGAATGAAATACATTTTCTGCAACATGGGTAGAACTGGAGGTCACTATGTTCAGTGAAATAAACCAGGCACAAAAAGACAAATATCTCATGTTCTCACTCATATGCAGGAGCTAAAAAAAAAGTCAATCTCATGGAAATAGAGGGTAGAATGATAACTACCAAAAGTGGGGGGAGGGAGAGATGAAGAGAGGTTGACTAATGGGTTAGTTAGAAGAAATAAGTTCTAGTGCTTGATAGCACAGTAGGGTGGCTATAGTTAATAATACGTTATTGTCTTTCAAAATAGCTAGAAAAGAAGATTTGAAATGTTCCCAACACAAAGAAACAATAAATGTTTGAAGTGATAGATATCCTAAATACCCTGATCTGATTATTATACATTGTATGTATCAAAATATCACAAGTACCTCATAAATATATATAATTATGTATCAATAATAAAAATAAAAATCCCTCATGAACATGCATGCAAAAATTCAGTTTTAGCAAACTGAATCCAATGATATAACAAAAGGATAATATATTGTGAATAAGTAGGGTTTTTCCAGGAAATTCAAGGGTGGCTCAGCATTCAAAAATTAGTCATTTTAATGTACCATAACAAGAGACTATAAACAAACATAAAAACAAAAACATAATTATTCATAGATGTAGCAATAGCTATTCAGTGTCATTCCTAATTTTAAAAATATCTCTGGCCAAGCTCATTGGTTCATGCCTGTAACCCCAGCACTTTGGGAGGCCTAGGTGGGAGGATGACTCGAAGCCAGGAGTTCAAGAACCCTGTCTCTACACAAATTTTTTGCAAAATTAGCTGGGCAGGGTGGTGCACATCTGTAGCCCCAGCTACTCAGGCTGAGGCAGGAGAATTGCTTGAGCCCAGGAGTTCGAGATTGCAGAGAGCTATGACGGTGCCACTGCACTCCAGCCTGAGTGACAAAGCGAGACCCTGTCTCTAAAAAAAAAAAAAAAAACAACTCAGTAAACTAGGAATAGAAGAAATTTTCTCAATCTGAATAAAGAGCATCTATTTTTAAAATAACAAACAGCTAACATCATACTTAACACTTTTCCAGTAAGATTGGAAACAAGGTAAATATGTTTGCTCCCCATTGTCACCCTTCCCATTCAACGTCCTACTGGAGGTTCTAGGCAATACAATAGAGCAACAAAAAGAAGTGAAAGGCTTACAGATTGGAAATGAAGATAGAAAGCTGTCTCTATTTGCAGATTACATGACTATATATGTAGAAAATCCCAAATAACCTACAAAAACTACTGGACCTAATAAATGAGTTTAGCAATGTCACAGAACCCAAGATCAATATACAAAACATCAATTGTATTTCTATATACTAGCAATTAACAATTGAACATGGAAATTTTTAAAGAACTATTTATAATAGCACCAAAACCATGAAACACTTAGGCATAAATCTAAAAAACTATGTGAATATCTGTACACTGAAAACTATACAACACTGATGAGAGGAATCAAAGACAACCTAAATAAATAAAGAGATATACTGTGTTCAGGGATTGGAAGATTCAATATTGTTAAAGTATTAATTCTTCCCAAATTTATCTATAAATTCACTTTAGTTCCAGTCAAAATCCCAGCAGAACTGACAACCTTATTCTAAAATCTAAAATCTGAAAAAGCTCCCCCCCCAAAAAAAATAGAATGACCAAAACAATTTTTAAAAGGTAGAACAAAGTTGAACAATTCTTAGCACCTAATGTCAATGTAACATAGAGCTACATTAATCAAGACAGGGTGGTACTGGTGAAAGGATAGACATATAGATAAATGGAACAAAATATAAAGAATCGAAAAATAGAGTCAGTCCATTAATTTTCAACAATGGTATAAAGAAACTCCATAGAGAAAGTAAACTCTTTCAACAAATGTTGCTGTAACCATTGGATACACACATGCCAAAAAAAAAAAAAAGAGGAAAGAAAGAATATACATATGTCAAAAAAGAATCTCAATCTCTACCTCATATCATATACAAAATTTAAAATGAATCATATGTCAAAATGTAAAATCTAAAACTATAAAAATTCTGAAAGTAAACAGAAGAGAAAATCATTTTGACCTTGGATTAGGCAAAGATTTCTTACACACACACACCAAATCATGATCCATAAGAGAAAAAAGGTGATAAATAGAACTTGATAAAATTAAGAACTGCTCTTCCAAAGACACTGTTAAGTGTATAAAAAGATAAGTCACAAGCAGGGAGAAAATATTTGCAAATCACACACTGAATATCTGGACTTTAATCCAGAATATATAAAGAACCCTTAAAAATCAACGGTAAATAGATCAGCAACCCAATTCTTTAAATGGGCAAAAGATATAAACAAGACATTTCGCCAAAGAAGGTGTACATATGGAAAATAAGCACATGAAAAGATACTCAACATCATTAGTTATTAGCTACATAAAAATTAGAAAGCACAATGAGATATATCCACCAGACCTATTAGAATGGTTACAGTAAAAAAAAGAAAAAAAAAAACTTGATAATACCAAGTGCTGATGAGGATGTAGAGCAACTGGAACCCTCATACACCGTAGGAAGGCATGCAACAAAATGGCATAGCCACTTTGAAACCATTTGGCAGTTTCTTATAAATATAAACATACATTTACTGTACGACCCAGCATTCCTATTCCTGGTTGTTTACCCAAGGAAAATAAAAATGTATGCTCTAACAAAAACCTACACATGAATGTTTATGGAGTCTTTATTCATAATTGCCCAAATTCCTAAATGTTCTTCAGTTGGTGAAACGATAAAATGTGGTTCATTTATATACTATCCAGCAACAAAAAGGAACAAACTATTGATGATGCATGCAAGAACATGGATAACTCTCAAACGCATTACACTGAGAGAAAGAAGGTGGACTCAAATGACTATGTACTCTATGATTCCATTTTTGTGACATTCTGGAAAAGGCAAAATGATAGAAATAGAGAACAGATCAGTGGTTGCCAGCAGCTCAGCCTGGGGAGAGTGCTCAGCTACAGGAGGGCATGAGGGACTTGGGGAGTTAAAAAAGTGTTCTGCATCTTCACTGTGGTGGCTACATAATTGCATGTATTTTTTAAAACTTGTAGAACAGTACACTAAAAAAAAATAATTTTACCATACATAAAGTGTTCCTTAATTTTAAAAAGCTAATGTATAGGGTTTGAATTAATAAAACCACAGAATCCTTTTTAAAAAGAATATTGTTAATGCTTTGAAAGAAAAAAAAAGGCCCATTTTGGGTAGGATGGTCAGGAGAAGGCCTCTGTGAAGAGATGTTTAGCTGAAAGGTGAAGGAGATCTTTAACCGAAAGGTGAAGAAATAGCTAGGAGAAGAGTAGCCCTGCAGTAGGAAAGAGTTTAGAATGTGGCAGGAAAGTTCAGAAGGCCAGGGGTACTTATTTCTAAGAATAGCTTCCATTTAGTAATTTTTCTTTTATGTACTAGGCCCTGTGTTAGTGTCTTTGCATACAGAATTTTACTGAATCCCCACAATAAACCAATGAAGTGGCTGTTGTTATTTTCTCTTAATAGGAGAGAAAAGTCAAGGCTTAAAAATGGTTAATTAATGTATCCAAGCAATGTCAGTGTCAAGAATCAAACCTGGGTCCCTCTGACTCCAAAGTCTACTCTCTTTATACCAGTGACTAGAGAACTAACAGTTAATTTTATCTTTTTTCTTTCATCTTAAAACTTTCCACTTAAATTGAGAGACACATTAGCAAACATACTGTACATTTTTTTTCCATGCCCTGCTGGTTGCTTTGGACAATAATGAATAACTCTCAAGTTATTGGTGACCCAAAGACCTCCCTTTGATAACTACTAACACAGATTCAAAAAAAGGAGTGTATGAGAGAAATCCTTAAGAGAGAGCAAAGATGCAAGTAATTTTAAGCTTTGAGATTTTGTGACATTTGACTTCTAATCATAAGACTTTATACTCCTTATTCTAAAGACTTTATCTCCCTAAACCCAGAGTTTCTTGAGTTTTTGAAGCTATGAAACTTTCCACTATTTTCTGACCAACCCCAACACTCTACAATTACCTCTTCACTGTGGTTTCTGTTACGTTTATTTTTTGTATAATATTGTTAATTTTGTCCATCCAACCTATGTCATCAGCTCCAAGTTCTTGCAGTTGCAAGTCCATCTTCGTATTCCAGTAGTTTACACTGAAGAACATGCTCTCCTGACACCTGCAGAAATGTTAGGATCAGTTTCAAGGTAGACAATGGGAAACATCTCACATAGCTGTAAGCTTTCTTCTTTGAATAGCCAGTTGGCCTGTTTAGTCATTTCTTATCACCAAAATGGGCCAGTGGGCACTTAGGCCCCGAGGAGAAAGGACTGGGCATTTATCTGATATCTACTTTAACAGATCTTTAAAAGGCTGAATAAAACAAAGCATATTTTTTATTTGGTTAAAAAAAAGATATATTTTTAATTTCCCTGCATGGAATGAATGTTAAAGATTGATATCAGGATAGTGGTTACATCATGGTGGTGGAGGAGAGGTAGACAGTAGGGAAAGGATCCACAAAGGCTTGACAATAAATATACTTTTTTTTTTTTTTTTTTTAAGACAGGGCCTCAGTCTGTCACTTGTGCTAGAGAGCTAGAGTGCAGTGGCATCATTATAGCTCACAGCAACCTCAAACTCCTAAGCTCAAGCACTCCTCCTGCCTCAGCCTCCCAATCAGCTGGGACTACAGGCACGCGCCACTATGGCTGGCTAATTTTTCTATTTTTTTGTAGACATGGGATCTTGCTCTTGCCCAGGCTGGGGTCAAGCAATCCTCCTGCCTTGGCCTCCCAAAGTGCTAGGATTCCAGGCGTGAGCCACCACTCCTGGCCTTACAATATACTTCTTTCTTTCTTTCTTTTTTTTTTTTTTTGAGACAGAGTCTTCGCTCTGCCCGGGCTAGAGTGCTGTGGCGTCATTATAGCTCACAGCAAGCTCAAACTCCTGGGCTCAAGCAATCCTTCTGGCTCAGCCTCCCGAGTAGCTGGGACTACAGGCATGCGCCACCATGCCCGGCTAATTTTTTCTATATATTTTTAGCTGTCCATATAATTTCTTTCTATTTTTAGTAGAGGTGGGGTCTCACTCTTGCTCAGGCTGGTCTTGAACTCCCGAGCTCAAATGATCCACCTGCCTCGGCCTCCCAAAGTGCTAGGATTCCAGTTGTGAGCCACTGTGCCTGACCTTACAATATACTTCTAATGATAATTATGATTTTCATATCTAGAAAATTATCTGCATGTTAATATATGTATTAATTCCAAGCTCCAAATAAAACTTTGCAAAGAGAACTCCATGCTCTGTCCATATCCTTAGAAACATCCCTACTTTGCTTTCTGGCTAGAACATGTAGTCACCTGTGCACATAGGTGCTTTACAGTTTAAGACATACGGGATTTTAAGTATTCCAGGCTTTCCCTAAATTCGCTGCTTAAATTTCATTTTTCCCTCCACACAACATTATTAAATGCTCTCTCTTGCATGTGTCAAGGCTTACAATTCAGGGCTGTTCTTCTCTGCAAACTGCAAAGATATGGACTCTTGAGCGTCCTCATGAACGGTATCTGCTTCCTGCTCATCCTGCTCATCCTGCTCATCGCTCTGCGGGTCCTGGCCGTACTCAGACTCCACCTCCAATGTATCCTGATAAGGATGATGAAGGAAACAAAGCAGAACAAAAGGGGTATCACAAGAGGTGGGAGTTCGTCTAGCCCCACCCGATCCCCCTTCTCTGGGGGCAAGTGCACAGCCGTCTCTGAGACTGGAGCTGTCTAATGCATTTGTAAGAGGAGCACACACGCCCTTCTGCTCTGTTGACAGGGGAAGGCCGGGGCAGGGACATGTGGAACATCCGCACCCGCATGCAGAGCTCTTTCCATTGCCGACAAGTGACAGAAATCCACCCGACCGTGGACTCTCAAACTCCACCCAAATAAGATGACTGGTCTCTTCAAAAAAAAAAATCAGTATCATGGGAAAGAAAAGTTGGTGGGACCATTCTATATTAAGAGAGTTCAAAGGGCTATAACAACTGAATAAATTGTATAGATCTTGTTTGGATGATGGTTTAAAACTAAGATTATAAAAGACATTGGGGGGACAATTGAAGAAATTAGAATATTTAGAGAATTGAGGACGTTAGATCATATTATGTAATTATTGCTAATTTTCCTAAATGTGAAAGTATTTTGGTTATATAGAATAAAGTCTTTATTTTTAGAGATACTTTCTGAAGTAAACAGGGATGAAGTGTCTTTGACCTACTTTTAAATGGTTCAGAAAATTCCATCTATTTATATACACAGAGATAAAGCTAATGTGACAAATGTTAAAGATTTTTACGTCTAGGTGTGGGAATATGGTTGATCGTTGGATAATTACATTATATTCTCTTTTTATTTCTATTTTTTCATATCGAAGAATTTGGGAGAAAAGCCATGAGTTTGATCACCAAAATTTATCTGTTTCTTTATTCTTTGCCTTGTTCTAGAAAAACATTCAAGGCATTTTCCAGTATTTCAATTCTATCCATGCGAAAATTGACAATGATTTATCTTCGAACATTTATCTTCTTTAGTAACTACATTGTGAAATATTTCTTCTGTCCTTTGAAGAAGTTTGATCTGAAATTCCTGTGTTTCCCAGAACTAGTTTTAAACTAGAAGGAGAAAAAGTTGGAGTAGGAAGAACAGGATCAGTCTCTTATTGAAATGTCTGCATAACTGGCCAAGACAATAGGCATAACTAACATTCACATAACTCTTTACAGATTGCTTTCATGTATATTATTTCTTTTCATTCTCATGATAGAGCTGAGTAGGAGAAAGGCAGGTATTGAAATCTCTCAGCCATTCATTTTTAGTGATTTGCTCAAGGTCCATAGAGTGTAGAGGGTTAATTGGTGGCCTCCAAAAAGATATGCCTGTGTCTTAATACAGTACGAGGTCCCTGTGTACATTATGTTATTTGAAAAAAAAGAGTCTTTGCAGATGTAATCAAGTTAAGGATCTTGAGTTACAATCATCTTAGATTACTCGGATGGGTTCTTAATCCAATGACGAATATCCTAATGAGAGACAGAACAGGAAAAGACAGACACAGAGAAGAAGACTGTGTGAAGACAGAAGCAGAGGCTGGAGTTAGGCAGCCACAAGCCGGTGAAGCCTGGAGTTCCAGGAGCTGGAAGAGGAAGGATTCTCCCCTAGAGACGGATTAAGGGTAAACAGATGAATTCTACTGGAAGACAATGTGCTAGCAGGGGGTGATTTTACATGTGGTGATTTGCTTTGAGGTGAAAAAAATGTCACAGTTATTTCAGAAATCCCCAAAGACAAAAAATAACACATAATGCACTTTTTTTTTTTGCATGGGAAGACTAGTAAGTCCCTCATGTTGTAACAGCAGCATCCACTGGAAACAATGCCATCCTCCGCCTCCCTCCTGGTTTTAAGCTCTGAAGTTCTGTGCCTCTTAGGAGGAACCCTCAGACATTTTCTTACCACTTTGAGATATGAAATGTGAAGTTCCTCTCTTCACCCACTGTGACATTTGAGTGTCTCCCTTACCCATGTTTTAGTGTCCACCTTGTGAAGGAAGTCATTTTGAGGGTTTTCAGAGAAAACGTCGTCCTCATCATGTGATCTGTCCAAGACGTCGTCCAGTATGGTAATTTCCTTTAGCAAACTGCAAGCCACACAATCCAAACAGCCTGTTACTACAGTGCCAGCACATAGGCCTGCCTTACATGTTTCTAAAGAGAGAACACTGAGATATTTCCCAGCCCCAAGCAGCACCTGCTATCCACCTACTGAGTTCGTTCTGTGTGCATGACACCTCACACAGTGTATGGCACGAAATAGGAATAGAGGGGGCTGGAGAAATAAGTTTTTGCTGAATCCATCTATTATTTAACAGCGAGACTGCAAATTCCAGAGTCATTACAGCCGTGTGCATATGTATGTATAAATGTGTGTGCAGGCTGGGCACGGTGGCTCACGCCTGTAATCCTAGCACTTGAGAGGCTGAGGCGGGTGGATTGTTTGAGCTCAGGAGTTCGAGACCAGCCTGAGCAAGAGCGAGACCCCGTCTCTACTAAAAATAGAAAGAAATTATCTGGCCAACTAAAAATATATATAGAAAAAATTAGCCGGGCATGGTGGCGCATGCCTGTAGTCCCAGCTACTTGAGAGGCTGAGACAGTAGGATCGCTTAAGCCCAGGAGTTTGAGGTTGCTGTGAGCTAGGCTGATGCCACGGCACTCACTCTAGCCCGGGCAACAGAGTGAGACTCTGTCTCAAAAAAAAAAAAAAAAAAAAAAAACTCTGTGTGCAAATAAATATCCTGTTTTAAAAAGTAGAGTTTAAAATGTCACATGATTCTGGGCAAAGTACTGGGCAGAGTAAGTGTACAGTGCCTTCTTGATCTCTAGCCAACACTGTCCTTTCCACAACGTTTACTAGTTTCTTTGTTTTTCCACAGTCTATGCATACATAAGCAGATGTGTTTATATATGTATGTATGTGTATGCATACAGTATGTACCTTTTAAACTATAAATGGAAGGATAGTTATACACTCTGTTCTGCACTTTGGATTTATTTTTAAGCAACATATCTTGGAGTCCCTTTCACATTAGTAAATGCAGAGCTGCCTCATTTTTACAATGGCTACGTGGTATTCCATTGTGGGGCTCCATGATAATTTTCTAACCAGTTTTTTATTAGCAGATGTGTAGAATGTTTCTAATCATTTGTTACTACAAACAATGCTGGAGTGAATATCCTTATGCATCCACATGTTAATGTTGTGTATGTGCACAAGTATATCTATTAGATAACCCTAAAAGTAGAATTGTTAGGTCAATAGATATGTGTATTCTAAATTTTGATAGATTTTTTCCCCAAAGTATGCTTTAAAGAGGTTGAATCAATTTACACTCCCAGTAAAAAATGGGGAGAGTGCCTGTTTTCCCACTCCTTTTCTAGAACCAAGTATTATTAAAGGTTTTGATCTTTGCCAATCTGGTACATTTAAACTGGTATCTCATTTTAGTTTGAGTCTCATATCATGTGTAAGGTTGAGTATCTTTGCCTATATGTATAAAACTCATTTGTATTTCCTTTTCTATAATAATTGTGTTGATGTCCTTCACCCATTGCCTATTTGACAGGTGTAATTTTGCTGGAGTGCATATATGTATACACACACGCACACTTTCTCTCTCTCTCTCTCATATACTTTTGAATGAACCACAGTAAATGTGTGATATAGGTCTATAGCAGTAGCTCCCAGTCTGTGGGCCTGGAACCTGAGGTTGGAGGTGGTAGCGGGGGCAGTCACTCCACATCTATCCTGCAAAGGAAGGGATCCCGGAATCTCTATACATTTCTATAGACTGGATAAATATTGCTTGTATGAGTAAACACTGCCCGAAGTTTCCAAATGCATATGCCACTGTCTTCAACAAATTATAAATACATTTAAGAACATCTCTGATATCATGATAGCTTTCTTGACATATGAGGGTTTCTTGGAAAATCTCTAAAAATGTTTTTCCTATTCAAAAAGAGTATTGGTCTATATTTGCACATACTTTTATCACATACTAACAATTGTATATATGTATTTATATGACTGTTTGTACTCCCTCTACTCCAGCAAGTATTTAAAAGGGGTTATATCTTTAGCAGGTAAAGATAATGAGGCCACAAAACAACATATTTTCCCAATTGAGAAGTCTTGACAATTTCTTTTTAACTGGTATCTGCCTACTTTGTGACTGTAGTGTCCCCCTTTAGGGTCTCATAAGGCCCACCGCAGTAAATATTCATGAGACTAAAGGTAGATCAATTGTAGGGAAGAAAGTCAACCCACACCCTGAACTTCGAAATCTCATCATTTGTACCCCCTGGCCCGAGGAAGTCTCTAGCAGGGACTCTCCAGAACCCTCCTGCGAGCTCCAGGCCGACCTACTTCTGCATTGCACCTTCAGCCACGTTGAGGTTTTGGAGAAAGCCATTATTTTTCTCAGTCAACTGTTGTTCCTTCCAGTCTGTCTTCATCTGCAGAGACATCTCATCATTTAGATTTGTGGGTGAGAGAGCCATTTCTTCAGCACTGCAAGGACAATGATGACAAGAAGGGTTTTATGGCAGGATTGGCAACTACATCCTCTCTGCTGATAGCAGGCTGATTTCTTCCTCAAGACAGTTTGGCCTTAACCCCTCCCCTTCCAAACTGGCTGTCCCTTTTAAAGGACCACAAAGCAAGCTCTTGGGTTTCCTACTCAGACATATATAAGAAAGTCTGGTGTGGCTGTCCCCAAGGACATACCTCACTTGAGGGTATCTGAGCCTGTAAGTGTGCGTTTTAAATCCTTGAATGGGAATGCTATAGAGGAATACACAAGAGCCAGCCTGGGGAGATAGAAACCTTTGTTTTTATAACCTCTTTCTGATTATGTAATAATGTTCATATGGTAAACATTAAAAAGGTGAAAGAAAAAATAAAATCATTGGTATTCTAGGAATAATCAGAGATAAACCCAGAGATGTCCAGACTTAACCACTCTTAATATTTTGTATATTTTATTTCTGTTTCTAAATTTGATATTTGTTTTACTTTTTTTCCATTATTGACAACTAGGTTATTTCTAATTGTTCACTAGTATAATACAGTAATGGATATCCTTGTTTAAAAATTTTCAGTGCATCTCTAATTTCTTAGGATACTTCCTTAGAAGTGGAATTACTGGATCAAAGTGTATACAGATTTTTTGTTCTGCAGGCAGATTTCTTTATTGACTAAGATAAGAAAATTTGGAATCACTTCTGTATATAAAGTGTTCTCAAATAAAGAAGTATTCATTCATTAATATTCTAGAAAATAAATGGTAATTTTTAAGGTATTACTATTATGTAAGCTTCCTGGCTACCTAATACTAAGTGCTTGACTCTATATAAACATTAGCAATAACAAAATCACAGAATTTATTAAATAATTCAAATCCAAAATCATAAGCTCATTTACGGTTTCTCCTTTCTGAGATACCCAGCTGACTTCTCATTGTTTTATACTAAAGACTGAATTAGATGTTTACAGAAATTACCCCTTCATTTGTCCCTAGGTTCATGTTTCTATTCTTCAGACTCAAACTAATGCCTGCTTATTCTAGTGGTAATTTTTGAATAAGTAGGTTGTGTATCTTTTTTATGTGGCATCTATGTAATGAAATTATATGACATTTTGTCATTCTGATAATGCTATCAATAATTGATGTATACATTTTGAAAGTATAAAAGATGGGATATTAGAAAAGCCATTAGATTAGTCAAAAAATTTGTCAATGCTTAAGATCGCCATACTGAATTCTAGAGGTCATTCAACAGATCACATCCCTTGCCTTCAGCACATGAATATTACCTTCAGAAGTAATAATGTGGCCTATATGTCACACGAGGCCAGCTTGTTCCTTTCATAAGAAAGAAATCATCGAGGGTAGTTTATTCAATGCAGTGCTTTGGATAATATTTCTTTTTTTATACATGCACAGTATGCATAATTCTGGATTCTTAATGAGGTCAGATCTTCTTATATCACATGAACATGAAAACCCTTTCAGATGAATACTGTGAACATTTGTCTTGTTTTTAAATATATATACATGTATGTTTTTGCTTAAGATTGCTTTGGCTTTTCAGACTCTTTTCTGGTTCCAGACAAAGTATAGAATTATTTTTCCTAGATCTGTGAAATATGTTGGTATTTTGATGGGGATTACACTGAATCTGTAAATCACTTTGAGTATTATGAACATTTTAACGATGTTATTGTACCGATCCCTGAGCATGTTATGTTTTTCCATTTGTTTGTGTCATCTGCGATTTCTTTCCTCAGTGTTTCATAGTTCTCTTTGTACAGATCTTTCACCTCTTTGGTTAAGTATATTTCCAGGTATTTTATTTTCTTTGTAGCTATTATGAAAGGTTTTGAGTCTTTGATTTGACTCTCAGCTTGACTGTTATTGGTGTATAGGAATGCCACTGATTTATGTACATTGATTTTGTAAACTGAGACTTTGCTGAATTTATTTATCAATTCCAGGAGTCTCTTGGTGGAGTCTTTGGGATTTTCTAGATATAAGATCATATCGTAAGCAAAAAGTCATAGTTTGACCTCCTCTTTACTGATTTGGATACCCTTTTTTTCTTTCTCTTGATTGATTTCTCTGGCTAGGGCTTCTAGCACTATGCTGAATAGAAGTGGTAACAACGGGCACCCTTGTCTTGATCCAATTGTTCATGGGAATGCTTTCAATGTTTCCCCATTCAGGATGATATTGGCTATGGGTTTGTCATATATGGCTTTTATAAGTTTGAGATATGTTCCTTCTATGCCCAGTTTGTTGAGGGTTTTTATCATGAAAGGGGGCTGAATTTTGTTGAATGCTTTTTCTGCATCTATTGAGATGATCATATGGTCTTTGTTTTTGCTTTTGTTTATGTGGTGAATTGCATTTATTGATTTATGTTTGTTGAACTATCCCAGCATCCCTGGGATGAAGCCTACTTGGCCATGGTGGATTATTTTTTTTTTCATGTGCTGTTGAATTCAGTTTGCTAGTATTTTATTGAGGAATTTTGCATCTATATTCACAAAGGATATTGGCCTGTAGTTTTCATTGTTGTTGTTGTATCCTTTCCTGGCTTTGGTATCAAAGTGATACTGGCTTCATAGAATGAATTGGGGAGGATTCCCTCCTTCTTGATGTTATGGTATAATTTCTGCAGTATGGGTACCAGCTCTTCTTTGTAGGTCTGGTAAAATTCAGCTATGAATCCATCTGGTCCAGGGCCTCTTTTTGTTGGAAGATTTTTTTATTACTGCTTCAATCTCACTGCTCATTATTAGTCTGTTCAGGAGTTCTGTTTCTTCCTGATTCACTCTTGGGAAGTTGTGTGTTTCCAAGAATTTGTCCATTTCCTCTATGTTTTTGAGTATATGTGTGTAGAAATTTTCATAATATTCACAGATGGTACTTTGTATTTCCATGGTATTAGTCATAATATCTCCTTTTTCATTTCTGATTGAGCTAATTTGTGTCCTTTCTCTTTTATTACTGGTTAATATAGCAAGAGGTCTATAAATTTTGTTTATCGTTTCAAAGAACCAACTTTCTGTTTCACTGATCCTTTGTATTATTTTTTTGTTTTCCATTTTGTTTAGTTCTGCTCTTACCTTAGTTATTTCTTTTCTTCTGCTGGCTTTGTGTTTGGTTTGCTTTTCCTTTTCTAGTTCCTTGGGTTGTGTCATTAGATTGTTAATTTATAATATTTTGGTCTCTTTGATGTAGGCTTTTAAGGCTATGCATTTTTCCCTTAGGACTGCTTTTGCTGAATCCCATAGATTTTGATAGTTTGTGTCCCCTTTGTCATTTCGTTCAAAGAAATCTTTTGGTGTCTACCTTAATTTCATTATTTACTCAATAATTGTTTAGCATCAGGTTGTTTAATTTTCATGACTTTATGTAGAATTGAGTGTTTCTCTTGGAGCTGATTTCTTGTTTTTATTTTACTGTGGTCTGAGAAGATACATGGCATGAGTTCTATTTTTTTGACTTTGTTGAGACATTGTTTTGTGACCTAAGATAAGATCAATCTTGGAGAATGTTCCATGTGCTGATGAGAAGAATGTATATTCAGTGGTTTTTGCGTAAAATGTTCTGTAAATGTCTGTTAGGGCCATTTGTTCTAGGGTCTTGTTTAAGTCCAGTGTTTCTTTATTTTATGCTTAGGTGATCTGTCCAGTTCTGTCAGTGGGGTGTTGAAGTCCCTGGCAATTATAATGCTGCTGCTCTTTGCTTAGATATAATAGAATTTGCTTTATGAATCTGGGTGCTCCTGTGTTAGGTACATAAATATTTAGGAATGTTATGTCTTCTTGATGAATTGCTCCCTTTACCATTATATAATGACCATCTTTGTTTTTCTTTACTATTGTTGATTTAAAGTCAACTTTATCTGATATAAGAATGGCCATACCTGCTTTCTTTTGGTTTCTGTTTGCATGGGATATTTTTTTCCATCCCTGCACCTTGAGTCTATATGAGTCCTTGTGTGTTAGATATGTTTCCTGGAGACAGCAAATACTTGGGTTGTATTTTTTCATCCATTCAGCCAGCCTTTGTCTCTTGAGTGGGGCATTCACACCATTCATGTTGATTGATAGAATTGATATGTGAAATGCTGTTCTGTTCATCCTGTTGGGTAGTACCTTATTGCTTTGTTTTACCTCTTGTGTTATTGTTTTATATGAGCTCTGAGCTTTAGTTTTTGGGTGGTTTTACACTGGTGGGTGTCTATTGTGTTGATCCATGCATAACGCACTTCTGAGTATTTCCTGCAGTGCAGGTCTGGTTTTGACAAATTCCCTTAGTATTTGCATGTCTGGAAAAGTCTTTATTTCTCCTTCATATACGAAACTTAATTTTTCAGGATACAAAATTCTAGGCTGGCAGTTGTTCTGTTTAAGCAGACTGAAGATGGAGGCCCTATCCCTTATGGCTTTTTAGGTCTCTGTTGAGAAGTCTGCAGTTAGCCTGATGGGTTTTCCTTTGTAAGTTACTTGATGGGTTTGCCTCACAGCTCATAGGAGTTCCTCCTTCATGTTGACTTTGGCCAGTCTGATGACTGTGTGTCTTGGTGATTGCCTCTTTGCAATGAGTCTCCCAGGTGTTCATTCAGCTTCTTGTCCCTGGATGTCTAAATCTCTAGCAAGACCAGGGAAATTTTCCTCAATTATTTCCTCAAATAGGATTTCCAGCCCTTGTGCATTTTTTTCTTCACCCTTAGGGATGCCTATGGTTCTTATATTTGGCCATTTTATATAATCCCATATTTCTTGTAGGTTTTGTTCATTCCTGTTAATTCTTTGTTCTTTGTTTTTGACTGAGTCAATTTGAAAGAATTGTCTTCAACATCTGAGATTCTTTCTTCTGCCTGGTCTAGTCTATTCTTTAAACTTTCCACTGTGTTTTATATTTTCTTAAATGAATTTTTCATTTCCGGAAGTCCTATTTGATTTTTTTAATATGTCAATCTCTTCAGTGAATTTTTCATTCGTTTCCTGAATTGTTTTTCTGGTTTCTTTGAGTTGGTTTTCCATTTGCTTAGATTTCATTGAGCTTCCTTACAATCCATATTTGGAATTCTTTATCTGTCATTTCAGTATTTTCATTTTGGTTGATATCCATTGCTAGAGAGCTGGTGTTCCCCTTTGGGGATATCTTTTTGATACAGATTTTTAATTATTTAGAAAAATATTCCCAAATTCCTTTCCTAAATGTTTAACCAATATATACCATCACCAGCTGTGTGTGAGAACAGCCACCTTCACTCCAGCATGGTTGGCAAGGTTTAGTTGGAGAACAGAGAAGTAAATTGTTACAGTACATAAGTAGTGAGAAAAATAAAGGGGAAAGGAAATAGGAACCAGGTGGAGAGGTCTGAGATAAGTTCTAGGAAGCTCAGATAAAAAGCAATAGGGAAAGGATAGATGAAAAACATAACTCCTAGATACTGGCAGAAATCAGAAAGATTGTACCCAGCACAAAACAGGAGGAAACTTTCTCGTCTGTATAGTCAAGGGAGTGATAGCAGTAGATGGGCCTAGAAGAAAAGGGTGGCCTGGCTCCCAGGACCCTGAGGGACAGAATCCCTTGAGGACAGAGGGGACAGCAGACTAATGGGAAGAGAAGTGATAGAAGGATTTTCCTTGAAGGGTGATTAGAAACAGGAAGGAAGGATGCAGGAGGAGGGAAGCTCTGGGAACCACAGAGATATGAGAACCATTTGGGCAACCAAGGGCCTGGTCAATGTTTCTGTGGCAAAATTGAGCTTCGTTTTTGACCTGTGTGGTGATCCACAGTGGGCATGGTGCCAAGGGGGCCCCTGTGAAGGGGAAGCATCAGGAAAGGGCTAGAAACTTTGATGTGTGATGGCGCCATCCTTTTTAACTTTAAATGTGACAAAGAAGGACAAACCTTTGATCTCCCTCAGGAAGGTCACAGTGGCCTGCCTGCGTGTCACAGCTCCTGTCTGGACAGTTCTGTTGTTTCCTGAAGTGTTAAGCATTGCTAAGGTAATTCCAAGCTCTGAAAGATGAACAGACACTGAGATCTGCCTTGTTTAGTGTCTTTCTAGTCCAAAAATTAGACATCTGTACAAATAATGAGATTGCCTTGTTTTGATAACTCCCTGACATCTCAATAGCTTCCCCAAGAGTGATTTAAAAGAAAACCTGGTTCTCTCAATTCAGGCACTTACAAAAATTCTTCCTCCATACATTTCATCACATGTCAAATAACAGTTAGAATCCTAATGATGGCTTCTGTTTGTGCAGCCCCTAATGAATTACAGAGTGCCTTTCCACATATTTTCTCATTCAGTCCCTACAATGACACAATTAGAAAGGTATTATCCCCACTCTATGTGTGCATTAACTGAGCCTCTGGGAGATGATGTGATTTACTCTACGCTAGAACTTCTTGTGATGAAAATGTTTTCTACATTGTTCAGTACAGTAGCCACTAGCCACATGTGTCTACTAAGCACTTGAAATGTGGCTAACGCAACTGAGGAAATGAATTTATAGCCACATGTGCTTAGTGACTACCATATTAAACAACTCAGAGTTTCTAGAACAGGGATCAGCAAACTATGGCCCACGGGCCCAATCCAGTCTGCCACCTGTTTCTGTCAATAACATTTTATTGGAACATAGACACCCCATTTTTTTTACGTATTGTCTATGACTGCTTTTGCACTGCAATGACAGAGCTGAATGGTTGCAATGGAGACCATTTGGCATACAAATGCTAAAATACTTACTATCTCGCCTTTTATAGAGGAAGTTTGCCAGCTCCTGTTCTAGATTATCACTTTTTCTATGCTGCTAGGTGTTTGCTACAATTAATTAGTTGAATACAGTGAATAAGAGTTTGGATTTTGGAGAGTCCGTCTGAGTTCACATCCTAGCATCACCACCTAGCAGCTGGGCATAATCTTACTGTTCTGGGCCTCACTTTTTTTCATCTGTAGAATGGAGCTAAACTGAGTACTACTAATGTTATGAGAGTGGCGAGGAATAAACCAAATAATCCTTATTGTGCTTAACATGGTGTCACGTAAATAGCAAACACTTTCCAATGTTATCTATCTATTAAAGTAAAAGCAGTGGAAATGGGAGCCGTTAGTAAGGTTTCTTAATTTCAAATAACATAGTAAGAATAATAATGCTTACGCGCAGGCAGCACTTTCAGTTAATAAAGTACTTTCACTGAGCCGTTTCGTTTGCTCCTCACAACTACCCTGTGGTCAGTCAGCCAAGCCAGATCTCATTATCTCTATTTTTTAGATGAAGAAACTGAGACTCAGAGATGGCCCATGATTTGTCCAAAGTTTTATTGCTAGAAAATGGTAGAATCAGGATTTAAACTTATAAATTCTGACAAGTTTCCTAATCATCCTATTATTGTACATAAAATCAATGCCTGATGTGTATTAATAGGCTGGTTAGCAGGCTTCTTACCTCAAAAACAATCCATCTTTTGAAGCTAACTTTTGACTGGTTATATAGCCTAGGTCCTCACTGCTCAACGTGTGGTCTGCAGACCAGCAGCGGCAGCATCCCTGGGAGCTTGCTAAACAAGCAGACTCATTGGATCAGCATTCTGCATTTTAACAAGATTTCAGGTAGTTCATACACATATGAAAGTTTGGAGGTGCTCATACTCTAGACTTTTTATTTATTCATTCATTCATCCATTTATTTATTTATTTATTTATTTTGCAACAAGGTCTCACTTTGTCACCCAGGCTAGAGTGCAGTGGCATCATCACAGCTCACTGCAACCTCAAACTCCTAGGCTCAAGTGACCCTCCTGCCTCAGCCTCCTTTGAGTGGCTGGCACTACAGACGTGTGCCACCATGCCCAGCTAATAGACCTTTTCAAATAGAATCCCTCTTCTTCTCCCTACATACACCCCATTTCTTTATTCCTATATGTTTACACCATTGGCCTCTAGGATTGTTTGGTACAACTGCAGCGAATCCCTCCTCCTTCCCCCATAGCCCATAAAAACCTTTAAAGTTACAAATTTGGAGAAGCATGAGTCTAAAGGAACAGATCAACTATTTTAAGAGACAGCTGATGTACACTGCTCTTGGGACTGCAAATTAGTACAACTCCTGTGGAAAGTAATTTGGAGATATCTCAAAGAGCTAAAGATAGAAATACCATTTGATCCAGCAGTCCCATTACTAGGCATCTACCCAAAGGAAAAAAAGACATTCTACAATAAAGACATCTGCACTCGAATATTTATGGCAGCACAATTCACAATTGCAAAGATGTGGAAACAACCCAAGTGCCTATCAACCCATGAATGGATTAATAAAATGTAATATATGTATACCATGGAGTTCTACTCAACTACAAAAAACAATGGTGAACCAGCACCTCTTATATTATCCTGGATAGAGCTTGAGACCATCCTTCAAAGTGAGGTATCACAAGAATGAAAAAACAAGTACCACGTGTACTCTCCATCAAATTAGTACTAATTGGTCAACACTCAGGTGCTCACATGATAGTAATATTCACCGGGTGCCGGTCAGGTGGGGGTGGGTACACTCACCACTAATGGACGCGGAGTGCACTATATGGAAAAGGGCATGCTTGTAGCCCTGGCTTAGGCCAGGCAAAGGCATTATATGTAACCAAAATGTTTGTACCCCCATAATATTCTGGAGGAAAAAAAGCTAATGAAATCACTAACTTACCTTTTTAGGGGAATTTTCTCTCCAGGCCTGACCACCCAGGTTACCCTCTTCAGTCCCTGCTAGCTGGACAGTTTGGGATCTCAGAAATTTACCAAAGCTTTGGTTCTGATAATCAGGGATTTGATGTCACCATAGGCTGGTAAGGTCATAATGAGATGGCATGGCTGTGAAACTGTGTATACCTGGTGACAGCCTTGCTCTTCCCAATTTGGTAATCACGAACACCTCTGAATTCAGCAGGGCGGACGAGGAACAGTTAAGTTTCCTTGGAAAGTTCTGGGGATTCCTTTCCCTAGCACCAAAGGCAGAGAGGAGGACATTTAAGAGTGGTATATGCGTAGGCAGGTAAGTTTGCAGTTGGACTTTCCCTCTCTGACATTCCACTTGGAATGTGGCTCATGCAACCCATCAACCCCCCCCTCACGAGTGTCTGTCTTCTACCTTGGGCCTCCAGCCTGCCTCCCAGCCCCCTTGCTTCTCCTGCCAACTCTTTGGAAACTAAACCCTTCTCCTGCCCCAGCCCTCTGTCCACCCACCCGCTGGCCTCTGACATGGTGTTCTGGGATGCTCTGCCAACCTCAGCCTCTCCCGCCATGCTAACCCTGTCGTCTCTTGCCTGAGCAGGCATCCGGCTCTCTCCCAGAGGCTGGAAGACCTCTACGATGCAGGGCAGGACTTCTCCCACTCCTTCCCCACCCAGCAGGAACCAGCAAGCAGTTGATCCTCCTGCAAACCAGGGATGTTCCTACTTTATGACCCAGTCACCTCGTCGCCTTCGAAGTCCGCGCTTCCTCTTCTCACACTTTCACCTTCTTCCAGGACTTCAGTGCCAAGTTCATATGTCCCTGCATACCTCATCCTGAATCCTGGGGCATTCAGTACCCATGGGAATGGCCTAACATTCTGACCTTACAAGTCCTAAGCCCCTCCACTCTTAAGACTTTCCTCGTCACCAACCGAAATTATTCAGCAGCATGGAGATAAAATAAAGAACAGTTCTTATAAACGTGAACTTTAGAATCACATCAGTGTTTGAAACCTGGTTTTGCCATGTATTAGCTTTTTGGTTTGGGGCAAATTTTAATTTCTTTGTCCAAAAAAATTGGTTTGATGATACCTACCTAAGTGGTTTGTTGAGAAGATTAAGGCAATAATATACAGAGAGTTTCAGGCAGAGTGGCTGATGCACAGTAGGTGCTCAAAAAAATGTTGTCAAACGAATGGAGTGAATGCATATATGGTTGCCATGATTTTTATGGCAACAGTTAAGATCTTGTCAACACCCTGATAATTTCCTCAGCCAAAAGCTCAAGTTCAGATGTGTTACCTTTCTCCATAAGGGCTTTACTGTGCCCCCTACCCAGTTAGGACCCCGGACTCCATCACTTGCTCTCTCAGTGCCTGCTGGGCCCATCTTCAGCCTCACATTGTGACTATGCTCCTACCTTGGTTGTCCCAGGTGACCTCATGTTTCTTTAAGAAAAATCACAAAATTCTTATGACCAGCTCCACCACAGTATAACAGTAACAGCTAATACTTATTGAGTGCTCACTAATATTCCAGGCACTCTAATGAATGTGTCTAATTGAATTCTTACCACCTTTTGAAAAGGAAGGGATCTTGGATTCAAACCCAGGCCAGTTAGTCTGGCTCCAGGGACCATGCCCTTAAGCACCACTGCATACAACCACTGTTCACATTGGATTCTCACCCAGCAGAACTTTTCTTCATCTCTTGTTGACTCCAAAACACATGGGCCCCAACAGCTGGTGTCTGTCTTGCTCTGGCCTTCCCACCCCGCCGGCTCCCGGATGCTGGCAGCTTCCTCTGTGAGCAGGGACCTCGCCCCCGCGTTACTGCCCTGATAGAGGCCAGCTGATGTGAGTCTTCTCCGCTGCCAGGCAACTGTTTGTGCAGCCTCTTCTCCACTCAAACACCCGCGTTTCCCTTACCGCCGCCCACTCCCCTTCCATCTCAGAGAAAGCGCTGGTCCACTTTGTTTCCCTAGGCTCCCTTCATTCAGACCCTTGTTTGTTCTTGGGGATCATATTCCATTAATTATTAATTCTCTTTGCAATTTCAAAAAATTTTCTTGAGTGCCTCTTCTGATATCCCACTGGGGGCTCCCAATGTCTTTGAGGCCCACAGATGTATAACTATTTCTCCCATCTTCAAGCTCCACGTCTGCATCGTTGCTTTGCTTCTATATACAAACCTGCTCCTGTTTCCTCTCTTTTAGGAAAAAAAAAGTCCTTCACTCAGTGTGTTTGAGCTGCCGTCTCATCGCTCTCTTCCTTTTAAGAAGAATTTCTCAAAATTTCAGACTATAGTTGCCATCTCTACGGCTCATTATGCATTCATATTTTAACTGCTTGGGGTATGGCTTCTTGATTGCAAAGTTTGTGTTGTTTTGTTTTGTTTTTACTTATTTTTATATTTTTAGAGCCTGTAATAATCTAATCTCTTTGGTGGGGTGGGAATAGTGTATTTCATTTCTCACATTTATTTATTTGACCCCAGAGACTATTCTGTGCTCAAGGCACTGTGTTTCATGGATTGTGCTTTTAAAAAGCTGTAAATCTTAAAGATTTATAGATATTGTACGGGAAGCTCCAGGCACACAGGAAGCACATGTGGCAGCAGCGTCCACAGTCACAGGGCATCGCTGTTGTGCATCTTGGATTTCATGACCTTGACGAACCACCTCTTCTCGAGCAGTGTTGTCATTTCTCGGTGCTGCAGAAACAGACTTCCCCCCAGGCCGGCCGCTGGCCTAACCCCAGCACCTGCCCCACCCCAGCAGGAGGGCCTGGTTGTGGTACCAGCTTGTCCTACCTGCCCGTCACCAGGCCACCCCCAGCCCAGCGTAGAGTCCTGAGATGTGACACTATCAAGAAGGACATTGGACTCCTGTAAAAACCCCAAGCCTTGAATATGTTAGCAAAAGGCCTCGCTGAGGGCCTGGAGATTTCAGGGATTAAATTTAGAAAGAAGTAAATATGTATTTATTTCTATTCTCCCAGGAATCTGAACCTTTTAATGAGCACCTTTCCTTGGAGGCATTTGTAGTATTTTAATTTACTCTCAATTATTGTTGAGAAACCAGTCATTAGGTAGACTAGTCTGGTTTGAATTCGCCTCTTTTTAAACTGTGCCAAGACACAGACATATCTGCACGCTGTTAATGTCTCTGAGTTTTCCTTTTCTCATCAACAAAAACAGGCAGAGCATGTCTACCTTGCAGGCTCTTTGTGGCTATGAAGTGGGTTCATTGTGCATAGAGTACCTGGAATACAGCAGGCACTAAAAAGAGAAGTGACGGATCTGGAGGAATAAAATACGTAAAACCTCAGGTGTCGAAAATTTTGACCACTAACAGATGGAGAACATTATTCATTCTGCATCTGGGAAGTCCCTGGCTTCTAGCCCTTTAGTAAAATGATAAAGTCATTTGTTTTTAAGGAAATTGAGTTCAAAGAAAAAGAAAGAAAAGGAATACAGGGAGGGAAGGAAAGTGTTGTGTCCTACAATACTAAGGAAAGATCTTAGAAACTGAAACTCTCCCATGAGACGCTAAGTAAGAGTGATGTCAGAGTTGGAACTACAGAAATTGTTAGCAGGTCGAATGAGAAAGGTTAGGGGATGTGGGGGCTACAGCTGCACAGATATTTAGGCATCAAACGTCAGCGTGAAGTCTCCTTATGTGGTGATAACAGCGACCTCATCTCCGTTATCAAATATTCATCAGTTGCTTATTGCATCTAGGGCACTGTGCTAAGTAAGGCAGGGCAAAAGGAGGCCCAAGACAGTCTCTACCTTGAGCCTGGAGAAAGATAAATAACGACAGCAGTTAGAATATGTCGAGTGCAAAGGAGCGGCAGGTATAAGTGCTACAGGATTGTAGAGAAAGGGTTACGGGAAGAATGCCTACAGGGGAGTAGGGTGGCTTTTCTCACGCTTTTTAAGACTTTCACGCAGTAAGTGGGAACAGATTCAAATATTGTTCAGACGAATGAGGAATAGGGAAAAAAGTTTTCCAGGGAATGGGAACTGTTTTAAATGCCAAGGTAAGACATTTGAATTTATATAGAAGTTGATGAGAAGATGGTTTTTCTGATAAATTTCATCGTATAAAATTCATTATAATTTAATTATGCTTTAACCAATTAAACAGAGAAGAAGGCAATGGTGGAAGATACATTTATACAAATACACATCCACATCCAGAACTATACAGTCAACCATCTGTATCGGTGGCTTTTGAATCTGTGGATTCAGCCAACCATGGGTCAAAAATATTTTTAAAAAATAAAAATAACAATATAACCATAAAAATAATAGAAATTAAAAACAGGACAGTATATCGCCCCTTCCACCATATGAGGACACAGAGCAAAGGCATCTGTGAACCTCACCAGACACCCAATCTTCTGACACCTTGATTGTGGACTTTCCAGTCTTCAGAACTATGAGAAGTAAATTTCTGTTGGGTACCAAAAAAACCCCAATATAACAACTATGTACATAGCATTTACATTGTATTAGGTATTATAACTAATCTAGAGATGATTTAAAGTATACAGGAGGATGTGCATAGATTATATGCACATACCACTACATCATTTTATGTCAGGAACTCGAACATGGGGGGTGGTTCCTGGAACCAGTTCCTCAAGGATACCAAGGGACACATGTATTTTTTTTTTGCATGGTGAGATAATTTATAGGATGTTCACTTAAAAGTTAAAAGTGGCTATTTGGGGGTACTAGAAATTTTTGTGATTTTTTTGGTACAGATTTTGGAAAGGAAAAAAGTCAGGCAGGCAGACGACCCTCCCTCGCCCCCCTCCAGCGATGGGGAGTTAGTGAGGATTCTGTGCCAGGGCTGACTTGGGTCGTGTCACGCCCTTGCACAGAAGCCATGTCTTCCTTTCTGAAACCTTGCCTGAAATTGATGGGAAGACACAATTCTGGGCTGCTAGAAAAGGAAGCAGTGGTTTCTGCGTACTGATATGGGTTTTCCAAGACAAGACCTGTGAGTCTGATTTCCTTTCCATTTGCATAACAGAGCTAAAGCCTTTGTAGAATAGTTGAGCCTTGAACAACGTGGGTTTGAACTTTGAGGGTCCACTTCTCTGGGGAATTTTTTTCAGTCAAAGTTACCCCAAGTGTGCCTACCTCTCCTGCCTCCCCTTCCACCTCTTCCACCTCTGCCACTCCTGAGACAGCAAGACTAACCCCTCCTCTTCCTTCTCCTCCTCAGCCCACTTAATGTGAAGACAACAAGAATGAAGATCTTTATGATGATCCACTTCTACTTAATGAATAGGAAATATATTTTCTCTTACTTATGATTTTTCTTAACATTTTCTTTTCTCTAGCTTACTTTATTGTAAGAATACAGTATATAATACTTATACAAATTATGTGTGAATTGACCATTTATGTTATCAGTAAGGCTTCCTGGTCAACAGTAGGCTATTAATAGTTAAGTTTTGGGGAGTCAAAAGTTATACATGGATTTTTTGACTGTGCAGGGTGGAGGAGGGTGTTGGTGCCCTTAACTCTTGTGTTGTTCAAAGGTCAACTCTATTTATTAGAGCCAATCACTGTCCTAAACACCTTGCATATATTAACTCATTTAATCCTCAAAGCAGTCTTATAAGGTTTAGTATTACTATCTTCATTTTACAGATGAGGAGTATCTCACAAAAAGTCACACAGCTGGGAAGTGGTAGTATATATTAAATATGATTTAACTAGGATTTTAAAATTAGTTAAAATCGCACTCACCATTAAATTGGAATTAATGATTAACACTTATGTGCACATACGGAAATAACATTCATTGGAAATCAAGCAGGTGGGAGGGGGGAGGAGAAGATGGGTAAATTCACACCTAACGGGTATAATGCGCACTATCTGGGGGATGGGCACACTTATAACTTTGACTCAAATGGTACAAAAGCAATTTATGTAATCAAAACATTTGTACCCCTGTAATATTCTGAAAAAAATGAACTACCAATAACATTCTTAAAATATAGACATTTGATCTTTATTGTAATACCCTAATGCTGGAAGTCAGAAATTACATAGATGGTAACGGGTCACAAAAACTGACCATTGCAAAATTCTACCTTGACGTTATGCTCTTCTTCCATTGGACAGCACTAATTCCAATTCCATACTCAGAAAATAAAAACTACTCACCTAAAAAAATTAATTTTAGGTTTGTGATCTTTAATTTAAAGCCAGAAGAGAATTTGTGATCGGCTTATGCTACTTATTTCCCAATATCTATTCTCCCCTTTTTCTGTCATAATAGAACCTTAAGTTTTTTGACCTGCACAGAATAGAAACGACATTTTCCTCCTTCTTTTTCATCTACAGGTGACTAAATTCTGTGCAATGTGATGTAGCTGGAAGTGTTGTGTGCATTTAAAGTGAGGGATATGTCCTTTGTTCCCCTTCTCCTCCTTGTCGATGGGGATGTATGTGTGTGATGGCTTGAGCAGCTATTTGGGGCAATAACAATGAGTCCCACACGATCAGTGAGACTCCCAGTGGGTTAGTGGATCAGACAGCTGAAAGGATCATGGGCCCTGTACAACTCAGGAATTTTTTTTTTTTTTTTTTTTTTTTTTTTTTTTAGGCAGAGTCTCTCGCTTTGTTGCCCGGGCTAGAGTGAGTGCCGTGGCGTCAGCCTAGCTCACAGCAACCTCAAACTCCTGGGTTTAAGCGATCCTACTGCCTCAGCCTCCCGAGTAGCTGGGACTACAGGCATGCGCCACCATGTCCAGCTAATTTTTTTTTTCTATATATATTTTAATTGGCCGGATAATTTCTTTCTATTTTTAGTAGAGATGAGGTCTCGCTTTTGCTCAGGCTGGTCTCAAACTCCTGACCTTGAGCGATCCACCCGCCTCGGCCTCCCAGAGTGCTAGGATTACAGGCGTGAGCCACTGCGCCCGGCCAGGAATTTTTATGTATAAAAATAAAACTCTATCTTTAAGCCACTGTTAATTAGGGGTTATTAATCCACTCATAAAAATTAAACATAGATAATATTAAATTCAATTATTTGTAACATTATTTAAACTTTTCAAAAAACCTTCATTTACCATATTTAGAAGTTGACTTAATACATTTATAAGAGGTGCATACGTGCTTGGGAAACTTATGCTTGTCACTCAGTCCTTCAGGCACTTGAAGTGTTTGAGAGGAAAATACATAAAATTTATGAACTTAATTTAAACTCTTTCAGGAAATTTAATTAACGAGTTGGTAAATGGGGTTAATTGTTTGAGGAATTTAATCTGTTTCATTTAGCCATTAACTGAACATTCATTAATCACACAATGTGTGAAAGTAACAGTTCATTTATTTTTAATAAAAATTATTCAATTTATAAATAGAATATGCATGTGCTTAAGTTGAATTTAGATAAAAACTAGGTTTTTAAATTTATAATTTAAGTAAGTTGCATATTAATTGAAGCACAAGCAGATGCAAATAGTCTTTTCTGCAAACAAAATCTTTTCTCAGACATTTCACAGTACAATTGACAGAGGATGAGAAAAATGGAATCATTATGGAAGCCACAAGCAGAAAAAATCCAGTGAGGTAGAATACAGGTTTTCTCACATTCTTCCTCTAGCTAAAACATCAACCATCCTGCCGTCCCTAAGAGGAGAAAACAAGAAGATATTACATTTCATTTTTAACCGGAAGTACTGGTTACAAAGTTTTCAATTATTACATCATACGCAGATTTTGACTTAAGCTATACACTCTTAGGGACTTTCTACAGAAATCAGGAAGACATTTGGAAAGAAACACTGTACAATGAAGGTGCTACAGATGTACCTAGCATTGACATGCTTTTGACTGCAAAGACTTGAGCCCATATATTGCCTGAAACCCTCAGTCATTTAAAGCTATGATTTCAAGACCTTCATGGCTGCTCAGAATGCTTCTCAGGAGGCTGAGACTTCCAAGTTCCATCCTCTGGTTGGCAAGTGAGTGGTTCTGGTGTTGTGAAAGCTCACAAAAGACTTTGGGAACTCAGAGAAAGTCCAGTCTACTGCCATGACCAGCTAGCTACAGAATTTCAGGGCCCAACACAAAGTGAAAATGTGGGGTCCCTTGTTTAAAACTTATTAAGAATATTAAGACAGCAGAACCATTAAATCAAGGGTGGGGCTCCTGGGTGGGCATACATCTCAGGCCTTCGCAGCTGGTTTGTACTTTGTGTTCCCTGGAGAACCAGGGTTCAAGGACAGGGTTGTTAGGATTGCCACCCTAAGAGGGCAGAGAAACTGATTAGGGTGGCCAACTACTGCCTTCTAGACCAGCCCTGATTTTAGGTTTTATGTATGTTGGAATTTCACTTCAAAGTTTGGGAAAAAAGGATTCTTCTACTAGGAAAAAAGAAAAAAACAAAAGACAAAAGGAAAACGACTGATTTCAATCTTTTAATTTTATACTTTAAAGAATGTTATTAAAAATCACACATTAGCCATGTGCTTGTAGTCCCAGCTACCCGGGAGGCTGAGACGGGAGGATCACTTGAGCCCAGGAGTAGTTTGAGTCTAGCCTGGGCAAGATAGAGATACCCTGTCTCTAAAAATATATAATCACACAATAAGAAAAATTTTTCATTATAAGAATTCAAACAACATAAAAATACACAGACTAAAAAATAAAAAAAAAAAACCTTTTACTTGCCTTATAATCCCACTTCTTACCCCAGAAGTATCAATATCTTGATGTGTGTTCTTCCAGACATGTATTTATACATATACATCTTTATATATTCAACATTTTATATACATTTCTGTGATCACGCTGCATATTCTTTGCTTTTCT
This sequence comes from Varecia variegata, assembly GCA_028533085.1. Taxonomy (NCBI): domain Eukaryota; kingdom Metazoa; phylum Chordata; class Mammalia; order Primates; family Lemuridae; genus Varecia; species Varecia variegata. The sequence goes on from CM052440.1 coordinate 64,363,589, forward strand.
TTCTTAATTAGTCTTAGAACATTCCATGTGAGTCTTATATACCTTCCTCATTATTGTTAGTCACTGCATAATATTTCATAATATGAATTACCATAAAGTATATAAGCTATTGATTCCTCTTATTCCTGAATATTTAATTTGTTTTCAATTTTAGGGGGTTGTTGTTATTACAAACAATGCTACAATGAATGCTCTTTATCACTTATGTTTTATTAGGTAAATTTTGGTGGAAGATGTGATATATATATGCACACATATATATTTTATTATAATTTAATTTTGTCACTAAAACTGTATTATTTGAGTTGGGAGAGTCAAAGATACAAACGGTTTTCTCAGGACACACATTACATGCATAATATCATAAATTTTCTTATCCTATTCTTTGTAGGATTTTGCCTACATTGGGTTTTCATAATTAGCATCTTCTAGTTTACAGTTTGGATTATAATTGATAATCATAGTTATTATTTGAGTTCTGAAACTTTGATAAATGCTTTTAGTTAGTGTTATTTTTGTTAATTAAAAAAAAAATTCAGAATATTACAGGGGTACAGACATTTTGGCTACATAATTTGCTTTTGTATGGTTTGAGTAGAAGTTATAAGTGTGTCCATCACCCAGATAGGGTGCATTGTACCCAATGAATGCTCTTGTTTGTGCCTCTTTTTGCACATACAAGAGTTTCTTTTTTTTTTTGATAGCTACCTATAAATAGATTTGCTGGATTAAGAGGAATTGAGATACAAAAATCCTACTCCATGGCACACAGATTTTAATGGTAAAGTTGGTTAAAAAGTTAATAAGCTTGGTAAAAGTATAAATTGTTTTCACTTTTTAAAAATGACTTGGAATTATATACTAAAAGCCCTACAAATCTATCATATTTTTTGACCCAGCAAATGTGCCTCTAGGAGTAATCAGGGATCTTTGTGAAGATACCTCTCTATAAAGATGTCCATACCTATTCTATTTGTAATAGTGATAAATATTTGCATATTCAGAAGGCTTGCACCAATGTGACCATAGATTGTTAATATATTGAAAATCTTTTGTTGTGATTGATAAATAGATGCTGCTTGAAGCCTTCTCTGAGCTCCCTCCCACCCAAGTACCACCACACACCTGCCTCCGGGGTCCTCCCCTTGGAGTTAGTTCCTACCATTCAAACACCAAACTAAGATTGATAACTGGAATGGTCTGGGGCCTCCAGAACCCAGCTCTGGTCTGACAGGCTGGTCATTCTAATTGGCTGGTCCCTGTCCTTCTGGCTATTAAATGCTTTCCATGTATTTTCAACATAATCCTTGGAAATAATGTAAAAGTTCAACAATAGGAATTATGAATGGTTAAGAGAATTACGATAATGGAAGACTATGCAGCTATTAAAAATGGTGGTCTAAAGATATGATTAGAATATATTACCAAGTGGGTGGGGGAGAAGCATACAAAACAATATTTCCAATGTAATCCTACTGAAAACATGTTTATTCGTATCGATTCATAGAGACAGGCTAAAAGAAACAAAAATGTCAACAATGGTGATATCTGGATGATAGGATCATACTTGATTTTTGTTTTTTGTTTTGTTGCTTATCTGCCTTTTTCAACTTTTTTTGCAATGAACTTGACAAACAATTAGGAAAAGAAAAATGTTGTTTTTAAAATAAATTAAAACTAAAGTTAATTAACAAGAAAAAAGCTACCTACCTTTTTTGTCTTGATTCGTGCAACATTTGCCATACTTGCTTGAATGCAGCTCCCCTGGGGTAAGCCAAGAAGGCTAACAGAAGCTCATCAAAAACATCTGTAGGGGGAGGCTGGGGGTGGAAGGGAGGAGAGGCTAAGAAATCAGCCAACATTCAGTCTCCTCTCACTCTTTCTACTTCCTTTTGTTCAAGCAGTTCATTTTGGTGAGGCCGCAGCATTTTTGAAATTCTGCAGCATGGGGAGCTGCCAGGGTCTGCCTTTGTGTTCTTTCATGTCTGAGCATATGTGACTGTTTTTCAAAGAATATATATAGGGGAATGTTCCATTTTCTAGCTGGGCTTTCATCCAAGGTATAGATTTTCAGAGCTGTGTACACAGCCACTGAAATAACACTCATATTCCCAAGCACAGGATGGGCCAGCGGCTTTTATCTCAGCAGGCTCTGGTTAGAATAGTCTTTTCATAACGATAAACCTTTGAACAATAGGCAGCATACCCAAACCACGCAAAGGAATCTTGACCACATCTGGAGGGCTGTCATGGATCATGTTTTCCCATCCAGCCCGTTCCTGGAGGAGGCATCCCTGGGGCCAGGGATCTGGTATGGCATGATGGATGCTCAACTCCAGGATCACCTAGCTAAAAACTTGGGGCCAATCTACAGGTATGTCTCTACCTGGACATTGAGATGGCAGCTTGAAATGCTCAGGAAGACCCCAGGAGGAGGGGTGGGTTCTAATGCTCTGAGATTGTTGGCATCAAACAGAACGCCAGAACCAGACTTTACAGGATGTATTTTACAACCACAGGGCCTAGGAAGAAAGCTTCAGTTCTCAGAGCAAGTGGCCCCTTACATGACGTGATATCAGAAATGAGCCTTCCTTACCTGCATTTCCCCTGGTATCCACCCTACCACTCTGTGATCCTTCTGTTAAAGTTTCATTCCTCTATATGGTTAAATAATAGATCCCTACGAAATTGTAAATATCCCTGGAGCAAGTATCCTATCAGCTATGGCCTCTTAAATGTGACTGAATTTATTGCATTCAGTTCCCGCTAGTTCACAAATATTCCCTGTAAAGAGGAACAGATATTAGGGGACTTTAAGAGTGGAGACAGAAAGTTTCCTATCATGGACTCTGCCTCAGGAAGACAGGCCCAGGAGGATTCAAGAAAAAAAGCCAGGAATGAGAGTATAAAAGAGAGGGATGACCACAGGACCAAGAATATGTACAATCTTCATTATTCCTCATTATTCACAGATTCCATATTTTCAAATTCACCTACTCAGTAAAATTTATTTGCAACTTCAAAATAAATACTCTTGGTGTTTTCAAGGTAATTTATAGACATGCTCAGAGTGGAAAAAAATTTGAGTCATCAAATTCACACATCTGTTTAAAATGGCTTCTAAGGGTAGCACTGAAGTGCTGTCTAATTTTCCTGAGCACAGGAGGACTCTGGGGTGTCTCGTGGAGAAAATACATGTGTTAGATAAACTTCGTTCAGGTACGAATGTGTTATAATTCTGTTGGCCCATAATTCAGTGTTAATGAATCAACAATAAATATTAAACACAGAGTCTTCAAACAGAAACACACATAAAACAAGGCTCTGTATTGATCAGTTGTATTGATGCAAGTGTGACCAGAGGCTCCCAGGAACCCAGGCCTGGATTTCCCCTGGGAGCAGCAGAGCTGTATTTGCTAATGCAATGTCCACAGCGACTTTACAGAACATAACTACCACGAATAATGGGAACCAAGTGTCATCTGAAATTTCGGAAGGAGAACAAATGGCAAATGGTGAATAAACTATATTTGGTAATAAAATAAATGACACACGTATTTGTATGTTTCTATTATTTACACGAGAAAAGATAAATGAGAGCCTCAGCTTGGCAATTTGTAAAGTTTATCAAAGTCTTAGAATTCCTTGGAATATATCAATGTCTCCTAAAGATTCTAAAATTTCTCTTTCACTTCCCCCAAGGACTTATTGAGGGCAGCAATTCTTTCCCTGAGAGGGTAACCTCATTCCCAGACATACCTTTGCAGCACTCACTATGCAAAAAGGCCAAGAAACCACCTCCTAACAGGACTGAGCCTGTCTTATAAGACCTTAATATTCGCCTATAATTTGCATATTTTTTTACATGACAGGCTAATTTTCCTGCAGTGCAGTTTCTAAATAACTATAGGAAAGCCCTTCACCAATGAGCATAATTTCGAACATCCCCTAGGCAATGAAGGAATTCCCTGTTGCTGACTTAGATGAAGATCTGAAGAGCTGCTGCTCTCCGTGAGGACTCTGGATTCTGGTCCTGTTCATGCTGAGTGACCAGACCGAAGTGTGACTGCCCAAGAGCCCCTGGTGTGGATTACTGGTAACTTACACACAGATTCATCACACCGTTTGCACTGAAGTAGTAGTCTTAGACTTACTAGTGTTGGATTCTAACACACTATCTAGGTAAGAAGAAGCCTCAGCTCATTGATAAAGTTCATCTGTGACGAGCACACAAGTGGTTCGGTGAAAACCGGGCATCAGAAGAAACAGGTCAGGTCAAGAGGCGCTTGTCAGGCGGCTCAGCCCAGTCTGGGGGGTGGCGTGGGAGGCAGGGGTGCTGAAGAAACAGGGTGCTTGCTCCATACCCAGGGAAGGAACAGGAAGGATTGAATCAAGAGGAGAGGACCAACAGCCTTGAGGAGAGTGTTTAGGTGACCAGGTATGACCCCCAGGACAGGACAGACAGGCTGAGGCTGCCGGGGGACAGTAACCTCACAGACCTCTCTCCGGAGAGGAAGGGCGCTGAGCCTGGGAGAACACTGCATTCCTGCACGTGGCCCACGGAATTAATTGCTCACAGCATTTGATAAGGTTGGCTTAAGAGGAGGCTGTTGTGATTGGAGTAGAGGTCATGAGCCAAAACTGGGACGGACAGACCGAGGTGAGAAAGAGAGGAGGGAGGTGGCGACGGCAGGGAGCCAACTGCAGGGTCTTTGAAAAATCCCCCAGAAGTGTCCTGCCTGGAGATTTCAGACCCAGGGAGCCAGGCATTGAAACCCAAGAAATGGGTTCACCTCCTTTTGGTTCTCCAAGCGTGTAAGACTGGCCCTTTAAGAATCTGTCATTCTACTGTAGGGCAAATAGAAATACCCAGCCAGAGAAATAGAATTATAATGTACAAAGAGAAGAGTGAGACAGATTCGTGTTACCAGTGGATTACTCCACGGATTTATATCGGATATTTTAACTTTTCCCCCTTTCAAGGGACCAGATGAGAACTAAACTGGTACAAATGCTCGGGGGTTATATTTAACTCAGTACAAGGCACAATAGATTTTAAACCAAATTTTCTCCATGCAGAAAAAGTTTCCAAGAAGGAAACAGGGGGAGAAGAGCCTCATCACTCCCTTCTGTCAGCCTCTTACTCCGAACACTCTATAAGCAGTTTTCTGTATTATTTGCAATTAATTTTAATAACTTACTTTTTGCACAGAAATTCTTTATAATGGAGAAAGCATGTCAACTTGTCCCTATCCACTGTTTTTTCAGAAATAAGCAACGGGTGATGAATTACTTTGTCCCTTACACAGATAAAGATAACTAAAGCATGAAATGTTTGTTTATCCAAATGTTGTTTATGCAAAGACCATAGTGAAGTATTTGGTTTGGGTAGAGCAGTTCAAAGAAACCTCTTTATGACCTCCACGGCTTAACTAGTGACTCCAGCACAATCCCCTGCTTCTGATCCTGGAAGTGGGGGCAGTGGAGGTGGCATGATTTACAATAAAACAGCCTTCAGCATAGCCAGTGTAGCACAATGCTTTAGGACAATGTACCTTCAGGTCAAGCAAGACAGTTTTCTGATGCATACAAAGCCCACAGGGCGGCCAGACCTGGGGTGGCCTTAGTCCTCAACTTTTTGAGCCAACATGCAATGCAGTCAAGTCTGCAGTGGACGGAAAGTTTCCCTCCTTTTGCCTTCTCTTTCTCCTCTTCAAAGCCCATTGGTCCTTTTACCCCTTTGACTCTGGGGTTGATGATCTCACCCCCCATTGTTTGGTCAACTGGTAGACTTGCTGTGGGAGCTGGAGACGGAGGGGTTAAAATCACATGGTTGGAGAATGAAGGTAGAGGCTGTTAGAGGGACTTCAGAGTGAACTGTCAAAAAGATGTAAGACCTTTCTCCATGCAAATTTTAACTTCCAGCTAGCACATGTTAGACAGATCATTCTGTTTAAAGGTCATTTTTTTTACTGCCTCATCTTGAATCACATTATAAAAGGTTTCCTCGTTTACTCTTATTTGGGACTGCAGAGAGCATTTAAAAAAACATTTAATCCCAGAGATAGCCTGGCTGCAACCCTTGCACAGGCCCTGAAAGGAGCCCAAGGGTCTGGTGGCCCAAGTTGGAATTGTGTTATTCTGACACAAAGCAGAGAAAACATGGATTTCAGGTCAATTCTCACTTTTTTTTTTTTTTTTTTTGCTTACATGCAGCTGGGGTAAAACAGCAAGAAAAATGGTATTAAGTTCAAGTATGGCCACGCTTTCTACATCAAGTAGTAAGTAGTGCTCTGCTAGACTCAGGAAAGTCTTGCTGCTGGGAGAACTAGGAGAAGGGTCATTCATATTTATCATGCAGCTGTGACCGGCACGCATTGTGTTTCGGGTTTATATATCTGCTACATCACGAATCCTGACAACAGCCCTGTAGGGTAGCTGATACTAGTCTCACCTGAGCAATGAGTAACACGTTCTGAGAGGAGGGTGACTTGTCCAAGGTCTTACAGCTAGTAGGTATTAGAGTCCCAATTTCTCTAACTGGAAAGGTGATTCTTTCCTTGTTTCCAAAAACATTTATTTAATCAACACCTATTTTTGAGTGTCTGCTGTGTGCCAGGTACTGTGTGAGGTGGAGAAACACGACCATGAATAAACACACTCCCTGCCCCATGGAGCTCGCAGGCTAATAGATGCTGGGCAGGTGGCATGTGTTAAGTGTGAGGGATGATCACTGTGGGGACACAGATGAGGGACACCTGGCTGAGTCTTTTAGGCTCGGAGGCATCAATCCAGAGAAAGTAAATCTACAGGAGCTTGAAAACAGCACTTCTCAAATTTCACTGTAAATACGAATCACTCTAGGCTCTTGTTAAAATGTAGATTCTGATTCAGCAGGTCTAGGGGGTGGCCCTAGATTCTACATTTCTAACGAGCTTCCAGAAGAGGCTGCTGCTGCTGGTACATGGGTCACACTTTTTAGTAGTCAGGGGCTCTAAAGGGCAAGAAGCGGGGAGCCAGGCAAAGAGGTGTGGCGGTGAACATTTTCCCCGTAAGGATGCAGAACGGGCAAAGACTTGGGGAGAAAAAGACCAAGCTCAACATGAGGGCACTGCTGTTAGTAAGCCTGGACTGTAGCACACGGGGGTGAGGTAGCCTGGGAAGGGCTGGCAGTGACAGTGAACAAGCAAGTGGGAAGCCCGTGAGGCAGGGAGGGCCCTGAACTTTGTTGAGGGGCTGTCTCCCCTTAACTGAGGGCAGTGAGATGCCATTAACTGTTTTAAGCTGATGAGTTCCTTTATCCCATCTGTGCTTTCCAAAAAGCACAGGGACTGCAGTGTGGAAACGCATCAGGAGAGTGTTTTCAGCCCTGTCTGCATGTCAGCATCACCTGGGGCACTTTAAAAAGTACCAGTGGTCACCCCCACCCAGAACCTCGAAGGCAGAGGTTCTGTAAGCATGGCCCTGGCAGTGAAGCACCAGCATCATCTGGGAACTTGTTAGAAATGCAAATTCCCAGGCCTCATCCCAGACTTACTGAAGCAGGAACTCTGGGAGTGGGCCCAGCAGGCTGAGGCTTAACAAGCTCCCCAGGTGACTAATGTTTGAGAACCACTGGATTAGGGAGAAAAGGGGAGAGGGAGGCGCTACTTTACTAATCAGGAAGCAGAGAGATGATGATGTGGGCGCAGAGCCCACATCAAGTTTTATTAACCTCAGTGATCAACCTCATCATCTTGATAGAGTTCCCGTAGTGTCTCAAAGCGGGGAGGTCAGGATGCTGGTTAGTCATGGGGCACTTCCAGGGTGGGAGTTAGTGAGTGACATTTTGGCAGAAATTGGTCCAATTTATAAAGTAGATAAGTTTCTGTATTATGGATGGAATTGTTTTTTCCTCCCAAATTCGTATGTTGAAGACCTAACCCCCCATGTGATGGTATTTGGTGATCAGGCCTTTGGGAAGTAATTAGGTTTAGATGAGGGCATGAGGGTGGGGCCCTTATAAGAAGAGACACCAGTGAGCTCTCTCTCTTTCTCCCCCTCTCCTCCCGCCTCTACCTCTTTCCCTCCCTCCCCTACCCTTTTGTCTCCCTCCCCTCCCTCCAACTGCTACCATCTGCAAGCCGCAAAGAGAGCCCTCACCAGAAACAGACCATGCTGGAACCTTACTGGACCTCCAGCCTCTAGAACTGTGAGAAGATAAATTGCTATTGTTTAAGCCACCCAGTCCCCGGTATTTTGAAATGGCAGCCTGAGCTAAGACACTCCGGAACCGTAAGTGGTCTTGGTGGGACACATGGTTCTCTGTGGAGCTACTGTTCAGTTAATCTGTCTGTGGTCTTGTCTTGGAACACCTGAGTCTGAATGATTTGCAGCTGTAACAAATTGAGCTTAGGTAGCTTGTGTTACAAGTTATCAGTTTGGAAATTGCAGCTTTTGTTTTATTTTTTAGTACCCTAATCTAAGGCAGTGATACTGGTAATGGACACTTAAAACTTATAAATAGGCTTGCCAGATAAACTACAGAACACTCAGTTAAATCTGAATTTCAAATAAACAGCAAACAGTTTTTTAGTATAAGTATGTGCCAAATCGTGCATGGAATATACTTATGCTAAAAACCATGATTCATTGTTTACCCGAAATTCAAATTCAACTCAGTGTCCTGTATTTTTATTTGCTAAACTGCCACCCTAACCATCTATTGATGTAGATAGAAGAATATTTGTTTTTTTTTTTTTTTTTTTTTGAGACCGAGTCTCACTCTATTGCCCAGGCTAGAGTGAGTGTCGTGGCGTCAGCCTAGCTCACAGCAACCTCACACTCCTGGGCTCAAGCGATCCTTCTGCCTCAGCCTCCCGAGTAGCTGGGACTGCAGGCATGCGCCACCATGTCCGGCTATTTTTTTTTTTTTTCTATATATATTTTTAGTTGGCCAGATAATTTGTTTCTATTTTTTTAGTAGAGGCGGGGTCTCGCTCTTGCTCAGGCTGGTCTCGAACTCCTGACCTTGAGCGATCCACCCACCTCGGCCTCCCAGAGAGCTAGGATTACAGGCGTGAGCCACCGCGCCCGGCCTGATGTAGATAGAAGAATATTTGTTGAATGAATAATGTGGTTGATCAGATATACACAGTGAGAGGCAGAGATGAGTCAGTGATGTCTTTCAGGTTCCTGGTGTGGAAAACTGGGCAAATCTTGGTGTCCTTCAGGAGAATAAGGGACACTGGAGGAGAGCACATTGAGGGGGAAGGGCAAAGTGAACTGTATTTTGGACGTGTTGAGGCTAAGATCTCTCTGGAACATGTAGATAGATATGACCAGTGGGTTGCTGGATGTGGGGGTCTGGAGCTAAGATCGGGATGGGATCAAAGATCCAAGAGTCACCAGCGACTGGGTGGCAGTGAGGCCGTAGGAGTGGAGGAGACCACAGAAAATGGAGCAAATGGAAAGGAGGCCTAGGAGGAGGGTGGAAGGAATCTCAACATTTGAATGGCCAGAGGGTTAAAAACCAGGCATGAGATGCCACAGAGGCTGAGGGAGGAAGTGGTCTGCAGTGACAAATATTCCAGAGAAGCGAATGCTGGCGGCTGCAAGGAGGTCACTGGTGACCTTGATGAGAAGCACTTCTGTGGAGGGGGAGAGACATGAAGCAAATTGGAAGAAAGGAAGTGGAAACAGGAAGCCGGGGAGTGTGGGCAAGTTTCATAGAAACCCAACTGCCAAGGCGAGGGTGGTTGCTGGAAGAAGCTATGGGGGCCAAGGATGATAGTTTTTCAACGGGAGTAAATAGCAGAGGTTTAAATGCCCAAGGGAGGGGGTTAGAAAACAGGGAGATGTTGGAAGGTACAAGAGGGGGGCACGGACTGAGGTGCCTGAGGTGTTGGGGAAGCCCAGGTGAAGGGGTCATTGGACGAGGGAGCCTCCTTCCCTGTCGGCAGGAGGGAGGGGGCATGGCTGTAGGAGCAGGTGAGCTGCAGGTGGGTGCAAGGAGATTGAGCCATGGCAGGAGCTCTGTGCATAGATCCTCTCCCCTAAAGAACTCTCTTCCCTTGTGACCTGGTCATGCCCGTTACACTTACAGTATTTAATAATGTAAACTGAAGGAGTTAAGTTTAAAATAAAATCATTTTTATGAAAGCTAAACTTAGGAAAAATGTTTTAAAAGGCGAGTTGCTACTTTTTTTTTTTGGGTCAAAGTAGATGTGGGCAAAACAAGTGTAAAAGTTTGATTTTAAAAACCTCAAAACCAAAAATACAGTAGGATTTTGCAGTCATTGCTTCACCTAAAGAAATCCATTGAACATCTCAAATGATAAATCATTGCTATGATTTTTACAGAACTCCAATTTGTGGGTCCTCTCCAGAACTGTGAGAAATAAGTATTTGTTTCCTAAGCTCTACCCAGTCCATGGCATTTTAGTTATAGCAGCCCCAATGGACTAAGGATAGGGGACTGGAAAAGACTGAAGTGGATGAGGAGAAACAATAATGCTGCTCACTGGCTTGGTGGTGGAAGACTGAATTTATGCAGACCTGCGATTTTCTCAGGTGAGGTTTGGCATCTGAGTGTAGGAGTGGTGTCACTGGAGAGGTGAACTGATCCTGGGCTGGGATTTTTGGGAGTAAGAGAGGCCGTGAAGATAATGAGGGCAGGGAGTTGAGAACATTGACAAAGAATAAGTGATAAATAAATGGTAGCCTTAGAGGACTGGTGCGGGTAGGGAAAGAAGTAAAGACTGTGGGTGTGGGTGTGGGTGTATGAAGGTGTAAAGTAAGGAAACATGACTGGAATCAGAGGAGTGTTGGTCTTATGAAGATAAATAACAGGAGGAAGGATTTTTTCCCTGCCCCTGTTAGCAAAAAGAGAGGAAAATCTCTCTCTAGAGCAGCGGTTCTCAATTTCAGGGGTTGAGGTGGGATATGGATTTTGCACGCTCCCTCCCCAGAAGACATCTGGAAATATCTACAGACACTTTGGGGTGTCGCAATTGGGGGTTGCTACTGGCATCTAGTGGATAGAGGCCAGGAATGCTCCTGAATATCTAACAGCGCACAGGACAGACTCCCACAACAAAGAATTACCCAGCCCAGAATGTCAGTAGTGCCCAGGTAGAGAAACCCTGCTCTAGAAAGTGCGTCATTGTAATCTGAAAACTGTGAAATACACTTTTCAATGGAAACATTACCCGGGAGTATTAAATGTGCCTGGCTAGGGAACCCCAGTTTCTCAGCACAGTTTACACCGCTACGAAAGTGAGTGTGAAGGTCTCCAAGAGGGCAGGCAGATTTCAGAGCCCCTTGGAAAGGTGGTGGTTATGACTGGAGCCTTCAAACCACCCACCATGGCCTGGTGCCAGGTGCCACCTCTGTGTAGCAGACAGCCTCCCACGGGCCCTGCCTCTGTCGCGTGGTGTGGGACACTCCTACCATGCCCTCTTATTTGACTTGGAGGCAACTCCCCACCTCCCTCCTTAAAATGTCCTCTTTCTATTTATACAAGTTGGGATTGTTTTCATAGCTGCCACAGATAATATTAGTCAACTTTGTAGCTACACTCTTATCCTGTTGGTTTTTTCCTTGTTATTTATAGACCAGTCATCTAAATCTAATGATAGAATGGATCTTTTTAGTTGGTTTTTCTGAAAATGCTAGCAAATTTTCTTTTTGTGTTCTAAAAATACATAGACAATTTATCTTATTTTGCTACAGAGGGAGGGTCATTGTCTGATTGCTCATCAGATGTTATATTTGGAAAACTGTCTCTGTGTTCTCCTCAAATGTGGGGCAATTCTACTATTATCAAGATCACACAGAATAAGAAGCCTCAACTAGTCTAGGTCAAATGGACCTGGCTAATACCAGGCACCAGCTAGAGCAAGCAATAGTGCTCAGACATAGCAGCAGGTGCATCAGAAGCACCTGGAGGGCCTGTCGAAGTTGCTGGGTCCCATACCCAGAGTTTCTGACTCAGGGGCCTGGGGTGGTTGGTGTCCAAGAATTTGCATTTCTGACAAGCTCCCAGGTGATGCTAATTTACTTGTCCCAGGACCACCTCTTGAGAATCACTGGGGTTTTTACATCATTTTAAAAGAATTGTTTGTGTGCTAGGTTATATTTAAGAAATGAGCTCTTTATGTTTCAGCATCACATAGTGTGTTACTCTGTAGGAGAAAAGCTAGGTTTAGTTCTTTTAATGGGTGTCCTAGGAACACATCTGAGAGTGGCAAACGTTAAGCATTTAAGATGTTCTGCAATCCTAGCACTCTGGGAGGCCGAGGCGGGAGGATCGCTCGAGGTCAGGAGTTTGAGACCAGCCTGAGCAAGAGTGAGACCCTGTCTCTACTAAAAAATAGAAAGAAATTATCTGGACAACTAAAATATATATAGAAAAAATTAGCCGGCGCATGCCTGTAGTCCCAGCTACTTGGGAGGCTGAGGCGGGAGGATTGCTTAAGCCCAGGAGTTTGAGGTTGCTGTGAGCTAGGCTGATGCCACGGCACTCTAGCCTGGGCAACAGTGTGGGACTCTGTCTCCAAAAAAAAAAAAAAAATGTTCTGCAATGTTGCATGTTCAGAGCAACTGTTGGTATGATTTTTAATGACTTGATTTTTATGACCTCTTGAAGCAATTTAATAATAAATGCTCACCAAAACTGAATCTATGTAAACACATAAGAATCTAGAGTTAAAAGAAGCAGACTCGAGGCAGTAGGCCTAAACAGCCATGATTCCTCATTTGTATAAAATACCAGGTAGACATCCTATTAATAATGACATCCCTTTTTTGGCTTAGTTATTCAGTCTTTTTAATCATTTTGCTTTAAAATACTCACTAAAAGTTGGGTAGTGCTTTAGAATTCCCTTTCTCCTCTACTTTTAGAATTTTCATTCCCAGTTGAGAATATGGTGATATTATTAGTTTTTTTTTTAATTCTTATTTTTTAACCTTTAAAAATGAAACATTTTGTGGAGACCAAATTCCACAAGACAGATAAGAAGTAGAATAAACTAAAGTTGACTAACATTTTCCAGAGGACTGACAGCAATGTTATAAATGATCATTCTATGGGAAAGATTGGAGACCTGTTTCAATAATACTGTTTCATACAATTTTAATTTCATAGTACTTAATAGGAACAATGTGACAAAAAGGGAGCTGTGGCCAAATCAATTTAAGAAATGATGGATTCATCCATGAAATAATTTCTGTCTGGGAGGGTTTCTCAATGAGTTTAATGTGCTTGTAATCAGTATGAATCTGCAGCTATGACTGTTTTTCAACATGGCATGTTTGGGGAATTCCACTTTAACATGCTTTTGGAAGTGCTTTCAAGGACAGGATGACAAATAGATTTCATTTGATTGTGAATCACTTCATTTGATTGTGAATGGTTGCCTGAAGCTCTGTGTTGAGAAGGGTTCTGCAGCCCATGTGGGTTTAACAAAAAAAAGTGTGATATTTCTTTGGCCATGTCTGCCAGGGCTGTGGAGAAAATGTGACACAAAAGTCATATACTTGCTATCCCTCTTCTAAATATGAAGAGGGATACTTCTTTTTTCTGTCTCCCATTTCTTTTTAAAAGTTGTATAAATGAGCCTCTCATATTTACAATGCTGAACAGAGTTATGATTTGTAAGTACAATTTCCATACTACATATTTCAAGAAATTTCCTAAGGTTTTCAAAATTCATTTCACTAAGTTCTTTAAAAGTTTTTAATATATTTTTCCCCAAATAAATAGAACATGTGCTTCAGCAACCGAGATGGAAATAGATACCAAAAGCAGAGGCAACAAAAGCAAAAATAGACAAACGGGACTACATCAAACTTTAAAACTTCTGTGCATCAAATGAAACAATCAGTGGAGTGAAAAGGCAACCTATGGAATGTAAGAAAATATTTGAAAATCATGTATGTGATGAAGTTTTAATATCCAGAATATATATTAAAAAAAAACTCCTGCAATTCAACAAAAACCCAAATAACTTGATTAAAAATGAGCAGAGGACTTGAATAGACAATTCTCCAAAGAAGAAATACAAATGACCAACAAGCATATGAAGGACATCCAACATCACTGATCATTAGAGAAATGCAAATCAAAACCACAATGTAATATCACCTCAAACCCATTAGGATGGCCACTATGCAAAAAAACAGATGATAACAAGAGTTGGAAACAATGTAAAAAAAATTGGAACCCTTATATGCTGTTGGTAGGAATGTAGAATTGTGTAACCACTGTGGAAAAGTTTGGAGATTCCTCAAAACAAATTGAAAACAGAATTACCATATGATCCAACAATCCCACTTCTGGGTGTATATCCAAAAGAATTGAAAGTGGGATCTCAGAGATGTTTGCACATCCATGTTCATGGCAGCATTATTCGTAACAGAGGTAGAAGTAACCCAAATGGACATCAATGGATGGATAAAGAAAATGTGGTCTTTACATACAATGGAATATTACGCAGCCTCAAAAAAGGAAATTCTGTCACATGGTACAACACGGATGAACACTGAGGATATGCTAAATCAAATCCAGTCACTTAAAAGACAAATATCAATAGTTCATATAAGCAGAATCATACAATATTTGAAGTATTCAAGCTCATAGAAACAAAGCAGAATGATGGTTACAAGTGGCTGGGGAGAGGGAAAATGGGGAGTTGTCGTTCAGTGGGTATAGTTTTTTTTGCAAGATGAAAGAGTTCTAGAGATCTGTTGCACAACAGTGTGAATATACTTAATGCTACAGAACTGTACACATAATGGTTAAAATAGGAAATTTTAGGTTATGCATTTTTTACAATTTAAAAATATTTTTTTAAAAAAGAAGTTGCTGTGTGCATTGAGTTGAGGGGGTTGAAGAAAAGGTTCCAAGACCCTGAGAGAGAGAGAGAGTGCCACAATAAATGAAAGGGTTGATGCAAATGCATGGTCAAAAGCATGCGTATGGGCTGCTTGGGGCTGGATTCTGACTCCACCGCTTATGAGCTGAGTAACGTTGGCGAGTTATTTAACTCTTAAGTCTCAGTTTCCTCGTGTGTAAAATGGGGGAAATACCAGCATTTATCTTCAGGGTGGTTAGAAGGTTCAAATTAACACATGTAAATGGTTTAGGATTTGTGCCTGTCATAGTAAGAATTTAATAAATGTTAGACTTTATTCTTATGCCCTCGAAACTTCAACTCAAGAGAATATAGATTGTAACACTGGGCAGGTTGTTCCAAAAATAAACATATTGGAATGAATTTTATAAAAAAAACAAAAGCCTAAAAGAAAGCTAACACATCAAAATGATCCCTGAAAGATTTAATTGTAACTTAGTGTAACTCATTGATTGACGTGATCTATAAGTAGTCGGATAAATTAAAAACTTTAAAAGGAAAGTTTAAAAGTCAGAAAAGGCCAGTATTCCCCCACTATCTTATAAATAGTTTATATAGAACTATATTTTATATTTTAAAAACTTTTCAGAAAAAGAGAAGAAAAAGTGATACACTATCACACAATGGAAAGAACAATATTAAACTCTATTACACTGGCTGGGTGTGCTGGCACATGCCTGTAGTCCCAGCTACTTGGGAGGCTGAGACAGGAGGATTGCTTGAGTCCAGGAGATCGAGGCTACAGTGAGCTCTGATCACGCTACTGCACTCTAGCCTGGGTGACAAAGTGAGACTTTGTCTCAAACAAACAAACTCTATTATATTTAATTAATTTAAACAAGTACTAGTAAAAGAATAGACAACCAAATCAATTCAACAGAAGTCCTTCCCCTCCCTGCCAACCACCACTACCTCCTTCCAAAATAGGTCCCAGAATTTATAAGAATTTAATAGAGGGTAAAGGTAACATTTCAAATCAGTGAGAAAAGGAAGGAGTAGTCACTGAAGAGTTATGGAACAAAGGGATAATGTTTTGGAAAGAAAAATAGACTTCTGTATTATTATAGACCAAAATAAATTTCAACTAAATCAAAGACTTTAGTAAGAAACCATAAAACCACATGACACCTAGAAGAAAACTTAGGTGTGTATTTATTTGATCTTGGAGTGGAGAAGTTTTTCTTAGCATAAAAGCAAACTAAGTAGGAAAATATGGACATATTTAACAGCATCAAATTAACTCTGCAGAGAACACTGAATGCAAATTTTCTTTCATTTATTAATTGATTGATTGATTGCAATGGGGTCTTGCTCTGTCATCCAGGCTAGACTGCAGTGGCATAATCATAGCTCACTGCAACCTTGAACACCTGAGCTCAGATGACTTTCCTGTCTCAGTCTCCTGAGCAGCTGGGACTATGGGTGTGTGCTACCACAACTGGCTAATTTTTTAAAAAAATGCAAACTTTCTTCATGGCAATTGAGCAATTTTTATCTGACAATTACATTTTAAGAAACTCATCTTGATGATTAGAGATGTTGAGCATTTTTTCATATGTTTGTTGGCCATTCTTATATCTTCTTTTGAAAAATTTCTATTCATGTCCTTTGCCCACTTTTTGATAGGGTTGTTTGATTTTTTTCTTGCTGATTTTCCTGAGTTCTAAATAGATTCTTGTTATCAGTTCTTTATCAGATGTGTAGCATGAGAAAATTTTTTCCCATTCTGTAGGTTGTCTGTTTGCTCTCGTGACTGTTTCTGTGGCTGTGCAGAAGCTTTTTAATTTAATCAGGTCCCATTTATTTATTTTTGTTGTGCTGTGATTGCCTTTGGGGTCTTCATAAATTCTTTGCCTAGGCCAATGTCTATAAGAGTCTTTCCCACATTTTCTTCTAGAATTCTAATAGTTTCACACCTAAGGTTTAAGTCTGTTATCCACTGTGATTTGATTTTTGTGAGAGATGAAAACTGTGGGTCCTGTTTCAGTCTTCTACATGTGGCTATCCAGTTTTCCAGCACCATTTATTGAATAAGGATTCTTTTCCCCAGAGTATGTTTTTGTCTGCTTTGTCAAAGATTAGATGGCTATATGAGGATGGTTTTATATCTGGATTTTCTGTTCTGTTCCACTGGTCTGTGTCCCTGCACTTGTGCCAATACCAAGCAGTTTTTTTGTTTGTTTTTTTTTTTTTGAG